>VZTZ01046640.1:340791-652342 GCA_013400955.1 Drymodes brunneopygia
GGGGGAGAAGGGAGGAGGAGGAGGAGGAGGCAAGGCAACACTCTGGCAGTCGGCCAAGAGAGCCACACAGATTATTGCATACGCACGGCACCGCCGGGCCCAGGCGGCCTTTAACCCTTTGCGGGCCGCCGCACGCTGCCCGGGGGCGGGGAGGGGGGCTGGGGGCTCGCCTCGACACTTACCTCTTCCTTCCTCTTGTAACACTTCAAAGGCCAGGCTGGCTCTCTACGGTGGGATTAAGCCCTGCGCACGCCAATGTTCCAGAGAAGTCCCCGCTCCTTAGCAGGCTGCGTCGCGGGGCTCTCAAATCACTTTGCAGGCGGAAAGAAATGAGATGGGGAGGGGAAAAAGATTAAAAAAAAAACCAACCCAACCCCAAACCTATATTGTTTAAGGGGGAAGAAACAGACAGCTAGCGACGCGTGCTGTCCTTCAGAAATGGCAGGGAATGCTGGTTTAAAGGATGCATGAAAATCGGTTGCTCAGTCAAGGAGTCTGTCTCTCTAAGGGAGGAAATAAAACTGTGCGGGAAACCAGGGAATGCTCTGAAGCAGTCTCTGCGAGAGTCAGAAGAGGGTGATTTTATTTAAGATGCCATATTGCATTTCGCTGTGGAGAACCGTGAAGTGATTTAGAGCAAGAGCCTGCATCCCACTCCCTTTTTCTGAATTAGTTTTATTTATCCGGATCCTTGGCATATGCTTGAGTTGCTTTGTAGAAAGTACCTTCCACTTCATTCAGACCAAAGAGGCTCTGACTCATACTGCCACTGAACTACAAGACAGGCAGGGCTGAACCACGCATGTTTGGGTACTAACTCCCTCTGGATTCCTCAGCACTGGTTTCATCAAAGATCCCTTTGCATCTCTCCCAGCTGTATGCAGACCACTGTGAGCCTCTCCCGAACTTCCCCTCCCCCACACCCACGCCCCNTCAACTTATCAAACTAGGTACAACTTAAATAAATTATGAAAGCAATGAATAGGATGAATGCAGCCAAAGGATAGTGGGATGCTATGCTTGCATGCAACCCAGCAGTGGTCCATAAGAAGCCATTCACTCTCTGCTTTGGCATCAGGAAGAGAAGCAGAGCACAGAGAAGGCCTCTCCCCACCCCAAAGACATTGCAAAAATATGTTGCATAAATACCAAAGGCTGTTACATGCCAGCTCCAAGGAGCTGGACACTGTGGGGTCCCAGGCCTCAGAAAGGCCCAAGATGTGCACTCCATGTAACATGGCCATCCAGATCAAGCCGTTTATTGCAGTTTGTACCAATCTGCCATGACAATAAGCTCCAAGGTACCAGGTTTCTAGCAGCTTTACCTCCTATGTGTCCATTATATATTAGCATTAGGTTTTAGCTGCAAATTAAATCTACCATTAGAGTTTAGATGCAAAGTACTCTAGGACTCAGCCTGCCATTATGCAGATGAGCAACGTAGTCCCTTCCGTAAAGGACTGTACTGGCTCACTGTAATTGCTAAAGAACGTAGTAATAACATTGTAAGCTGCAGTGGTCTGGATTTAGAGCTGATACAGTAATACAGACTAGCTTTATGAAACACAAGGATCTTTTACTACAGCACCTCCTGTATCTTTAGTTTGGGTTCACTATGAAAATGAACATGATTTTCTGTTCTAGCAGTGATCTGGAGACAGAAGAAGCAACAGGCCAAGATATCTGGACAAACATGCCACTCAATACTACAAGAGAGTGAATCTACAGCAGCAAAGCAGACAGCAAAATTATATTCACCCAGCTAATGTAAGGTTCATTGATTTAATAAAAGGAGCCAAGGGAAAGAGACAAAGACTGGAGATTACTGAAAATCAAGTGAAAGCCCTGGAGAAACTGAAAACCCATCATCAAGGTTCAATTCAGAGTACAAGGCATTCTGTCTGCCACCTTTTTTATTCCAGTAGTACAGAGTGTTACCTCAGGAGAAAGGAATCTTTCCTTCTCAAACATTCACCTTGCCAAGAGGTGTGGCATACGCAGAGAAAGAGAAGCCACATTCATGCTGAAGCAAGCTTTGGGCAACTTTCCCTTCTGCAGCAGGCTCATGTAAGAGGCTTGTGTGTTCCTCCACTCTGTGGCTAGAGTGTTTGCCTCAGGACCCTCATTTTTTTGCCACACTCCGTTCTCTAGGCTTTTACATTTTTGTCTATGTTTCTGCTTCAGAGTAGAAAAGAGTCCCCCACAATATAAGTCTGTTGTAAGTTAAAGCAATAGTCCTTTCCTGAGCCAGCAGGCACTTAACCCACGGCTCCGGGAAGTGCCACAACCGCCACCAGCCACGTCAGGTTCACAAGCCACTCTCATCTCCATTTTGACTTGATGCATGTTGGTTGCATTAACAGACGAGGGATGAGGGGACTTTGCCACTCATGATGAACATGGCCTAACACATGGGATATACAACCATGTCACAAGATGTCCTTGCGCCTCTGCAGCTCCCTGCCAAGGGCCTCAATATATTCCCTCCACAAAGGATTGCACAAAACATTGAGGTGCTCGTGAAGGCAAGTGAGTGGGACACAAGAACCCACATAGACCCAAGCGTTTTTATTTACTGCTAGTGATGTGCTGAAACTGATAGGACTCCCAGGAGAATATAGTACTGACCAAAAGATACTAAACAATTTGGCAGGCAAGTTGCACACTGTCTAGAAGAAACTGTTTTTCAATTCACTAGCTGTAATGTGCCATCTATACAGCATGTTTTATACAATTAATAGTACTTATAAATATGGGAGAATAAGAGGCGTAATAAGTTGCATTTTTTTTTTGTAAAACACTGACATTCAGGGAAATGCAGTGATTGATAATGTATTGAGTGTGAAAAGTAATCTCACAATTATTGATCGTTACAGTTCAAGTCTTCAATCTGTCATAAAATGACATTGTTGGTCTCATTACAGCCTCTAGTGGACAGTAGTAATCCACCTCACAGACTTGTCATTTGCTCAAATGACAAGCGTTATCAAGGCAGAGCTTACTCTGAGAGAATGTGAACATACAGGTCATTTCTATCCACCAGCAAAAAGGATTTCTGAATACAATCAAAGGTTTGCTGTCATTGCTTGTATGGTGCCTCGCTTTACTCTTCAGGTATTAGCCTTGGCTTGTAAATAAACAGAGAACTTCTACTATTCATTTCAGCTTCTGACAGCTTTCATGAAACTAAATTCATCTCAAATATTTTTATAACAGAAAATATCGGTTGCCATGTTTTTGGCTTAAGTAAGATGTTTTTAATCCAACTCAGAATCCACCAACTGTCCAATTCACCTCCTAGCTATTTATAGCTCTCTCACATTTAGATAATTTTTGGTAAGGCAGTTATTTTCATTATTATTTCGGACATATGCAGCTGATTTAAGGTATTTTTACAGCTTTAACAAATGAGAAACTATAATTTGGATTACAGCTGGCTAATTAAGGTATGCTTTCTTCAGAAAGTTAAAAATGTACATGATCTGAACAATAACGTGTTTGGACTATGTTCTTTAAGTGCCACTTGTGCGAATATAAGAAAATATGACTAATGTCTTTAATTTTTGTGTATTCACTTAGAAATGAGTGTATCCCCTGTTAAAACAGAGCTCTTGATGATGTTCTCCAGAACTCTGTGATTGTCTTCAGATGCAAGGAAATTAGATCGGTAGACACAGAGAGCCAATGCTGTCCCTTTAAAGCCACAAGTATCTCATGCAAATTAACATTTAGTGAAAGGAGAGCAAAGCATTCATGAAAACTAAGCAAGTATGTAGTACTACACCGTGACTCAAAGAGAAAAGTCTTTTTGTCTAAAGTGGTGGTCCTTTCCAAATGAATTCAAAGGAAAGGCTGTCATTAATTTCTTTATTTGATTACACTGTGGTTAGGTAGGGGTTGTAGGGTGATGAAAAAATCATTATTTGTCATGCCTTACAGTTTAGGTAATGGATATTTAGGTTAAAAAAATGTTTACCTTATCATTGTCTTGATTTTTTAAAAGAAGTAATCAAGTTCTCTTTAAATAACAATAACTTCAATGGCTTTAAAGTAACAATAGGTCCTTAGATGGATATCTGAAATGAGAGGCTGTCTTTTAGTTGTTGCTTTTTTAAAACTGGGCAAAACAATTCATCCAGGAATTAAGAAAACTGGGGACTCTTCTAAAGTCATAAAATCGAGTCTGACTTAGTCTTTTGAATAAGATGTCAGACAGTTACAGGTCACTGCTCTGAAAGGAAGACCAGTTAACCTACCAGTGACCACGTCAGGATGGACCATACCAACATAAGCCCCATAAGCAGTGGCAACCAATGGAAGATAAAAATGCTCAGCCCTTCTCTAGGGGTGCTTTAACTAGTCTAGGCACCTATCAAGTAATAACTACTATAACCTGTTAGGTGCTTTATGGCGAGTGCTCTTCAGCCATCTGAGGTCTCAATCTGTGTCCTGGCCTCCATGTATCTCCCCTGACACTGCAGCTACCCATATGGCTGGTGTGAGCAGAAAGGCCAAGCACAAATGGAAACTAAACTCTGTCTTATTCCTAGAAGTGATCATTTCATCTTGGGGTTAAAGTACACCAGCAGAGCATAGAGGGGAAGCTCTACTCTGCAGAAATGCTTTATTTCCAGGGATGTCAAGGCAGTGCTGTTAACAAGGATTAACATTCAACCAGCCTCAGGAGAATTTGCCAGCCACTGTCTGGGAGAGGGCTTTCAGGTGCTAGCAGGGAGCAGCCAGAGACCACATGTCCTTGTAGGAGACACATGTTGTCCTGTCCCTTTAAATCATACCTGGTACAGAGACTTATCTTGAAGTTCACTTACCAGGTGTTTTTTTTCTGTCTCTTAAGGGCGTTATGGTCTAGACAGATTAGATTAGCATCTACTCTGTAAACACTTAGGGTTGGGAAATATCTCTTGACCTTTCTTAAAACGTCTTACCCACATATAAGGCACTGTGGTTTCCAAAACCTATTAGTCTCTGATCAATGCTATACAAGTTTTGATATGTGCCATGAGTTTTTATGAGAGGAGGGGAATGGGCTAGAATGGACTGGTTACCTATTTGAACACACATAGAAATTGAAAACATGGATTTTTGACTCCTAAATCCTTTAATGGCCCCAACTGAGCTGTTATGGTCTATTGAATATATCCTTCCTACCTCTTGGATCATTGACCTACCAGACCTCCAGAGCCACTGTGCTCAATCCTGCTGCCAAGTCTGCTCTTTTTGCTCACATGCTAAAAATCTTTATGTTTTTTTTGAGAAAATGCACAACCTATGAATGACAGCTATCTTCTACTCTCACTGTCTCTACCTCTTCACAAAATATGATACACACGTGCCTTGGCCCCAAAGCTGTCATGCAAATTCAGAAGTCTGGTTTACCAAATTCATCCAATATTGGTACGTTTGGGCTCATGCCTTGGTTTCAAGACAGCGAGAAGTGCAAGCTGCTTGATGTTCAAGACCCGAGTTATTTTGTATCTATATCTTCTTCAAAAAGAAAACTAGTAACTAAGGCAGTATTAACCAGAAAGACAGTAATGGTTCTGAAACACAGGCATCATCTACACAGGAAAGTGTTGTATTTCTTTGTTTTCAAAAGGTATCATATGGCAAAAAACTGCAGTCACCTAATGCTTAGGAATGAAGACTTTGAACAGTTCCTAAACGTCAAACAAAAATTTAAATGGGATAATTTTGGTATTAAATAATTGCTATATTCCCTTATATTTGACTCATAGTTGGAAAATCACCAGGCAGAGATGGACAACAGGCATGACAGTGTATTGCCTGGAGGGTAGGAATTCCTCAGCCTGCAAGGCTTTGACCAACAACCTACGTGAGCATGGTAAACATTTACCTTCAATTTATCCAATTACAAGCTGAGAGGGTATTTTTTACGTTTCTTCTGCAAGGTGACAGGTACATGCCCACAGAACCCTAAAATTCCATAGTTTAAAAAATAAAAAGTGTCTTGGGAAAAGTGATAGGAGGCCTGAGGTAGGATATTACATTAAATCAGAGTTATTTCAGCTTGTGCAGACCATTTTATAACTAGACTGGCATCACTTTGACTTCTTACTGCACAGAGGCCGCATCTTTCCCTCAGAGATCTGCCAGATCCTCATGTTCTCTCTTCACCCTTCGGCAGAGGCTTTCTACTAATGGCAGCAAAGGTTCTCATATTGACTGAGATGTCATATCATGTCTCTCTCTTTCACCCTACCCAGTTTTTCCACAGAAGAGCTCCCATTTATGCCTGTCTTACTCTGCTTGATCTGTCCTTGGTCTGCTCTCATATCACCCTCATATGATAGTATCAATTTATTTATATTTAAGGTAATGAAAGAGCTCTAGAATTCAAAGCTCTAGAAGCCCTGAGACATAGCAATTACAAGCAAAACACAACAGTGTGAAAGAAGTTTTGTCAAAAGGAACTTGTCTGGGAAACCAGCAACACCCACCTGCCGAAAGCCTATCTCTAGTCTTCTCCTAAAGTGGATGGGCTTTTGCCTCAGGGCCTCTTCAAAGATCATAAAATTCAAACTCTTGTGAAATGTAGGTTCTATCATGTGGATAGATTTGCTCATGCATGGACTGTTTTGTCACGGGGTCAAGCATAGCCAAGAGAGTGGAGTGGACACCTGGGGGCAGGACCATCTCATCACCAGCTTTCCTACTCAAGAGACCCTAGTTCTGAAACATTTCTCACTGTAGAGTTTTCACAGTTTGTAGTCTTATAAAATCATGGAATCATTAAAGTTGGAAAAGACTTCTAATATCATCAAGTCTAAATCATCAGCCCAGCACCACCACCATGTTCACCATTAAACCATGTCCTCAATGCCACAGCCATACATTTTTGGAACACCTTCCAGGAATAGCGACTGCACCACTTCCCTTGGTAGTCTGTTCCAATTCTTTTCAACCCTTTCTGTAAAAAAATCTTCCCTAGTATTCGATTCTAACCTCCCCTAGTGCAACTTGAAGCCATTTCCTCTTGTCTTGGGAGTCCTCTCATCTTCTTTGTATAAGAGGACATAAGAATGGCCACACCATGGCCGTAGGACAACAGTGGTCATAAGCAGATGCTTAGGGAGACATGGGCATTATACATTTCTTTATCCATGTACTTTCCAGCCTCCCACTATTGTCAGCCTAAGGGACCTCCTTAGCCAAATGTGGTTTCTGCCCATTTAGTGACCCTCAATGGATTTATCTCCCAAGATTTTTTTTGTCTTCTCCATCAGCGTCTGTAAACTGTAGATATGTGCTATGTCACATTGCAGAGGTTGAGTCCCTGATGCAAGAAGAATCCCCTCATCCTGCCTGCTTCATTCAGCATTCCTAGCTCTTGCACTGAGACAGGGAATGGCCGGTCCCTACCCATACTCTGAATGCTACACAGATCTTTGCAGTCATCTATCATATTCCCCCTTCTCCCAAGCTGGAAAGCTTGTTACCAAAACCAGTCTGTTAAAGTCTTCACTGCTTCTGCTGCAATTCTTACCTGGTTTTGAGTCCCTCAGTCTTAGTCCTGAGACATCTGCACTCCCTCTGTTCTTCTGCCTGGAAAAAAGCAATAGTAAAAATTGTCCTTTTATTCCATGGAACAGTGGTGACACAGTGAAGTAGAAGTATTATTACTATAAAAGCAATACAGAATGCTCTCTTTTCCCAAGGCTTAGCCAAGGACTCAGAAAAGCAACAATTCCACATATCAAGGACAAGAGAAAGCAGTATTAATGTAAACAAAAATAACCCCATGGTTCTATCTACATGTTTTTCATACTTGTTTAGCAACACAGACTGACTAAAACCCTTCCCGTTTCATAAACCACCTCAGTCAACCAGTCCATTCCAGTGAAAAAATCAGAACTGATGAGACATCTCCCACCAATACCAGATTATTTCACACACTTATATGCTTAACAGGTCTGAAAAATATGACATACTACAAAAGTGGGACTGTCAGATGGTTTTCCTGCCATTTAATCTGTCTCTCCCCTTTCTCATTTCTCAGGACAGATATATAAAGTCATTTCTCTCCCTTACTTGGCCCATCTTCAGCTAGGTGTGTAGACTTGGTGTCTAATTTAAGGTGTACAAGTTGTCCTGTTGTCTTAATGGTTCTGAATCATACATTTAAAGCGAGCTTTGTGCTCAAGGGTATGGCCTCATGAACATGTTTTAGTGAGGCATTCAAGGGTGTGGATTTACAGGACACCCTACAGCTACCCTGCAATAACTGCACAGATGAACACCCTTTGCCTGCTGGTAAATGTTAAGCAAGTTAGCCTGGAGAGAGTCTCAGCCAAGATCACCTCTGTCCCCTACAGTTGCTCTTCCTGCTAGTCCCTGAATGCTGCTCCTTTTGAAGTGAACATGACAGTTGCATATAGAGGCACCACCACCTCCTTTGTCTCCAAAGTGATCCATCTCCAGACACAGCTCAAAGCACACTTTTTCTTAATACACCCCAAAATCTTACAAACTGAAGTCATATTTAAGAGACCTTGGCACCCTTGCTGCATTACAATTTCAGCTTTTTTTTTTTGTCATGTTTATATGATAGGATATATTCTTTGCAGAGTCTTCATCATGTATCACATATATATAAGTCCTCTAATTCTTGAGCCCTCCTGTTTCCCCCTGCTGGTTAAAAATGCATAGCAGGGGGGAGCAGGGTGGGAGGGAAAGGGCAAGCAATTCCTTGAACAACTCTGAGTCAAACCAGGTATCCACTTTGGGAGGAGGGAGCAGAGGGGACAGACCTTTCGAGTACTGAATACCAGTGGCTGCTGCCCCCAAGGGTATTTCTGAGAGCCTACAGGTATTGTTACACAATGTATATACTTCACAGGGTCCTGAGCAGAGTTTATTATCTGTACAGAAATTCCTGCATAGTTTATCATCTGGGCAAGCATCCCAGCACCACTGTTGTCTCTCTCTAGAGTCTCTTCAGAGTATCAGAGGTTCCCAGGAACATTCCCAGAAGCTTTTAGCTCAGCATGAGTCACTGCCAAGTTGAAGAGTTTCTTCAAGTCCCTTGTAACAATCATCCTGAAAATTGCAGAAGAGTAGCTTGCAGGCTCTACAACTGTCCCTAAAAGGCTCAACTTGTACAGGAGTCATTGTCTGGCCTCCAAAAACATTTATCTGAACCAAGACACATTTATCTCAACCTTGCACACATTTAAGGTCTCGCCAATGAGATCACAAAATCTCCCTGTAGCTGGAAATAAAAGTTTTTCCTTTGGTGATTTTCTAAAGTATTTCTTATTTTATATTCTAATAATCCCTCAGATCCCTAAATGTGAATCAGCACCCCTTTCCTGTTCAAACTAGATGCTCTAGTCAGTTATATAAGGCCAAGTTTCCTCCCCAGGCAGTTTATTGCATAGGCACACAAGTTATGCTGTCTGCAGTAAATGATGCAGTGAAATACTCCATTATGTGACATATCTCTCAGAGCAGTTACCTCCTGAGAAAAGACTGTGGTTTTGAAGCCAGCTGATTTTTCAGAAGTGGCAAAAAATCAGTAGGGCAAAAAAGGTAGGTTTCTCCCAAGGTGATACAACAGTGTTTTCTTATGTCAACCTACAAAAATATAATTTCCTGAAAATAAAATGAAAGAAAAAATTCCAGCAACCACCAAGCCCCTTTTGCTCTTGAAGAACCTGCTACTCCCTATTTATTTTGTTTTCTAAGAATTTGCCTTTGACATGTCCACATTTTTAATGCTTCTTACTAGCCAAAATGTTAAACAGATCACTTAAGTTCCAGTATATTGCTTCCTCTGAATCTGTTCCTCTTGTAGTGGCACTTTCCCTTAGTAGCACATTGAATTAGTGTAATTTATGGTCACAGTTCCTAGATTCCCTCTAGTGCTCAAATCTTCAATGAACAGAAAGTGTGAAGAATTTGCCAGCTTGAAATCCCTGCTATCTGCACAACAGACCAAAACTTGGTTTTTAATTATTTCAAGACTTCAAACTCTGAATATCTGGCTGTATAATTAAAATCTGTATTGTTAAAATATACTGAAAATACATTTATCCTTCAAATGTTTCACCTGTTAGTTATTCTACTTCAAACTCTTCAACTTTGTGGTGTTGCTATTTTGTTTTCTTTGATGTTTGTTCCTTTTAAGCTAACCCCAAAGAATTTCACTCTCACCCACCATGGTTATCAAGCTGTGGTTTGTTAGCATTTTAAGTATTTATGATATACAACTCTCTTCTACTCTTTCCAACCTTTAGGAATTAATACCTTTTATGTATTGACTAATAGCCCTTTTTTCTTGATATTTCTTTTAGGAGACTTAGGAATGACCACCAGATAATTATCTCCATCACTTGCTAACACTGCTCCTGGTCTGGTGTATAACTCTCGTATAAGGGTGGTTGGTATGTAAATACCCTCCTTAATCGTCATCTTTTGTTTCAAGGATAAAACAAACAAAACAATAACAAAACCTCCTTTATTTTGTATGCTGGAAGCACATGCCATTAATATTAATTAATTTATTTATTTAAACTTGGTAAAAGCATTTGCTCTTAGGCTGGGAATGTGACTGCCAAGTTTCCTGCCTGCAATTTGTTATGGCTCAGTAGTAAACTCCTGAAAATAGGAATTTGAAATGGAAATAGTGACAGGCCTTTTAACTACACTATAATAAGCAGGGTGTTTTATCCTGCATACTGTATGTCGTTACACAATGGCAGCCTATCATAATGTGCACAGAAAACAAACAGGGTCTCTTTAGATCACTCTCCTGGCTAAAACTGGGCAGACAGAGGAAGCAAAACAGGCTGGAAAGACAAAAGACTAGAAGGTCAAGAACACCACACCCAGACCTAAGCCCTTCTGCTACACAGTTGAACACAGGGATCTTAGAGAACTTGCACTTGAATAAATTGACTTTGATCAGCTTGCCATAAAAAAAGAGGTGTAGCCTGCTATGTTGCTAAAGGAGGTAAAGAAGGAAACTTGCCCACAGTCTTAAGCTGCAAATTAATGTACCCAGACCCACCCCGTTATGCAGAGCAAAGCTCCAAAAAGTATGTTACTTGCAAATGTTTCTAATCTGCTTGTAATAGTATATTTCATGTAATTCTGCACATATAAAACACAAGAACTGTGGTTTAAAAGCTGGAAAAGCTGGTTTGCACAATAGCTTTCCAGTGACAGTTGTAAAGTGTAATTTTTCAGAGCTGCTGAACATCCAGAGTCCTAACAAGTCGCTTGAGTTTCTCCAGATCTACACCTGTGTAAATGACAGCAGTACTGCATCTTTGTGAAAAGAAAACATTGCTATTGCTTTTTACAAGGTATTTGGCAACCAGGAAAATGACTGAACCATATGTGCAAAACAGAGCAACAGAGTATCTGGGACTTGAACCGAGCACTTCTGCTTTGTAGAACACGTGCTTAAACGCTGTATATTGAAGTGCCACATCATGTCTATTTTTACTAATTGAGTTTACTTGTGTTTGGGCACTGTACCAGCTACTCAGCAAGTACAGGAGATTAATGTAAAAGCCTCTCTGCATTTAGAAAGTATAGTCATTCTAGATTTACAGCTGCTTACTTTGAGGGTGGCTGACTGCTGATCCTGATGTCTTTGAGCAACAGATGGTTTTCTGAGCTGCATTGATAATGAAAATGATATAATTTGCCTCCTAACATTAAAATAAAGTAGAGAGGCAGAATAAAAGAAAAAGCAATATATACACCTTCCACAAATAGCATATCTTAGTACACAGTGGGATAAGAGGAGGGGGAGGCCCAGTCAAAACTCAAGGAATAGTATTAGAAATTAACATGAGGACAAACTTACATAAAATAACCCATCCTCATCTGGACTGTGAAAGTACTGGTCCTTGTAATGTTAGAATTTAGAGCTTTAATCTTCTTAAGAGCTGCATGGCTCTTCTCACATGCAGGGAAAACAGATTTGATGTTTGTGAGATTAAAACTACTGAGCTGAACTTTGCTTGTTATTGGCCAGAAGCACTTGGAAACCTAATAAAGCATTCCATTAAAATCTTGGCATTTTAGTAACACAAAAGAAGTAGGCTTCTCAACATATGAGTCCAAGGCAAAAAGACACCTTGTGGGGTGGGGGGAAAGATTGTGGAATTTGGATTTTAACAAAGTTTGCAATGACTTAAAAATAGATCAAAGGAAACATGAGGCAGAGTGGAACAACAAGTTCTTGATGTAACTACTGATGTGCAATTCTTTGTTGTTTAAACTTTATTACATTTGAAGATACTTTTTCATGTTTTTTAAACCTCATACTTTCGTGAGTCTATGAGTAGCTGGAAAAAGTACAACACATGTCACTGACTGGCTGTGTGGTCTCTAACAGATAACGTGAGGCCTGATTTCATAAAGTTGTGAGGATCCACAACCCCATACAGAGAACCAGAGTGTTGAACCTGGATCACACAGCTAGTGTGAATAAGTCCTACACAAGCTCATCCCAATGTAGATGACCACACAGAATTCACCTATGCAGTTCTATTTTCTGCCCTTTCAAAAGAATTTCCTTTTTACACAGCTGAACATTACTGAGTGCTCATAAACTGGCTGCTAACATGGCTGGTACACTTTATTTTTTG
The DNA here is from genome assembly GCA_013400955.1 of Drymodes brunneopygia. NCBI lineage: Eukaryota > Metazoa > Chordata > Aves > Passeriformes > Petroicidae > Drymodes > Drymodes brunneopygia. The sequence continues at coordinate 353,436 of VZTZ01046640.1, forward strand.
TGGCACTAACATATGAAGAGCTATCTACTGTAACAGATGCTCTTTGACAGTGCAAAATAACAGCACTCAGACTTAAATTGTAAATTATAAACAATCCCTCTCTAACTACAAAATGAATACACAGAATGGGGAGCCTTGTCAACTAAAATATTAGTAAATCAGGTTGAGGAAGACAAATTATTCACTAAAGCTAAAATAACAAAAATTTTATTCAGTTAACATTACTGTCATTAGGGTTCTCCTGTTCTTTGCCATAATTGGTAGATACAAAGATGAGCAATTATAAACAACACACAGTAAAATCAGTTACATGTTTTCTTGCTATGGAAAAGCTACATAAAATGTTTCTGTTCTTCCTTTTTATTAATTTCTATCAGTAGAAAAAATGCTATGTAAATACTTATTAGTGGTATGTTCCTGGCCACATCAACACAGCCCAAGGAATTTCATAATTATTTCTCTCCACCAAACCACAGACAGGACTGTGAATTAAAAGTCACCTTGATGGTCCAGTGGTGCAGCTGCCATGTATCTGATTATAAACTTATTGGTACTAATGCCGAGGAGGGCTGTTACAACATAAGCTGAAAGTAAGTTCAAGCATAGCTTTCTTCACAAAATGGCCCTGGTAACCTGGCTGCAAAAAGCATTCAATGCACAAAGATTTTTTTAAAAAATCTTTAAAAAATAAAGCATTCCTTTTTTCCTCCCCATCTCTTCATGATATCCCAGTGCCAAGTTCTCCAGAAGGATGTGCTCAGGGATAATATCCTAGTTTACAAGTTACATCTGGAGTTTTTGTGATATCTCAGATATAAAACTCCTTCCAAGAGGACACTGAGAACTTGGAGGAAGCATGGGTAAAGGGATGGGCACCCTGTTACACAGCACAGTGGTTCCTGCCCTAGAGTGGCAGCCTCTCAGGAATTCTTGAACACAGTGGCAGGGATGGTGAACACAAAGCTGGCCTTCCCAAACACATGCAACTTCCCATGACCTAATGAGGGGTAAAATGAGCTAGCAGTTCATCGTTTCCTTCAGCACACACCAGGAGAAATTTTTGTGTCACTCAGTTCAGGATCAGGCTTGCAAGGCCCAGTTCTTATGGCTTTAGAAGAAACAGGTATGGCCAAGAAAAGACATTGACAGCTGTCTGTAGGCAGGATTTAATACCCTTGCATTTCATGGGGATCCTGGATGGGAGCCTGCAACTCCTCAGAATGACAAGTGCAACCTGGTTTCATCTCATGCACTTGCACTGCCTGCATCTCCTACAATAACTGAAGGTAAGTACACATGGGTACCTTATCTATGTCTTGACAGCACGTGTTAAAGAAGCAGGACTAGCTGAACGTCCCTTTCTCCTCCGAGAGCCAAATTTGCCTTCTTTCTCCTTCACAGATTAAGTAAGGAAGCAGGCACCAACCCCACCAGTTTTGCAGATGCCAGCTGAGAGTTCACATAGAGGCATATTTTGGGTGCTTAAAGAACTTCACAGCATTGAAAGACTTAGCTCAGGAAATGCAAAGGGTCGGAGCCTGCCCTCCAGAGCCTGACAAAAGGGTGTATGGACACACTGTGGAAGCAGGCTCCTTCTGTTGCACAGAGCTGGCTCCATGGCTCCTTCCCATCTCCCTAGAGGTCCAGGGTATTTGTATGTAAGTTAGGAGGAAACCAGCAGACCAGTCAACATGCAGGAAGACTTGGTGGTCTCAGTGAAGATTGCTTTAGGTAACATAGCAAAAGGGCCTCCTAGTGTGGGATCCAACCGAGCCACAGTTTGGATGGTGGGAAAGCCTCTCAGTCCCCACTTGTTACAGCTGACCAGTCTCATTTTAATGCACACAACAAACTCACTGTGCAAATATGCCATGATGGGCAGTTTGTGCCCATGATGCAAGCTATACCCAAACAAGCAGAAGGGTCATAAAATAAGGATTAAAGTTCTACAAGGAAGCTGATAATGAAGAAGCCTACCCAGACTATGCCCTATTCTAGCCAATGTTATGTTATCTTCTAATTTTAGAACAGCTGACAGTTTTTCCCAGGCCAGAAGTTGACGAGAGGCTGAGCAATGCCAATGTCGTTAAATCTTTGTTTTCAGGCGCAGTGTTGTCTCCACACTGCAAGAAGTTGTTTCAGCATGTGAAATTTTGCAGGAAGGCACACACTGTCGCTGGATGCCCATACAGGGAGCTGTGTAATATGTTGAAACCATCTGGCATTTTGTGGTTTTGCAGTATCAGTCAGGCGCGCTGTCTGGAAACACAGGGCTCAAACCCAGAGTCCTTGATTCAGGTCAGATACCTACAGATGCCTGCGGTCGTTTGGCCAGACTGGAAGTTGCAGAATAAAGCACTTAATTAGGTGGCTGAAGTTTATGATGGATTCTAAGGCAGCTGAGCTAGAAGTCTGTTATCGCTTAGGAAGTTTTAGTAAATGTAATTACTATGGCACATTTGATATAATACATAGTATTCACAAAATGCTCCAAAATAGCATTTTAAAGACACATCTTGTTGCTGTTATGCTTTGTACCTTCTGACTAAGGAATAGGCCTGACGATGTGGATCCCAATGTGAAGCTCACTGAAAACTACCACTAAAATTAATAGAGCATAGTTATGGAAGAGTATTTTGTATAGAATTGCCTTCTCTGGAGTGTGAACAACGCTGCTGAAAGCAGGCTCTGGGTTACATTATTCCTGTGATCCAAATTTTTTTAACCAGCTGATGTCACTAGGGAGATTTAAAGACTTTATAATTACCGCTCAAGGCCTAGAGGAGTGGGGGAGGAAAGACAATGAAATTATGTTTCATATGTTGATTTAGAGAGTAACCTGTAGTGGTCTGTTAACTTGTTTCATCTATCAGGAAAAGCAAATTAATTCTGTATCCAGTCGGTTTTATGAGTGGCAGCTCAATTTGCTTTCCCAGTTAAGCAGGGAAGAAAGTGACCTTTTGTCACAAACAATTGCTTCCTGCAATGCCGCAGAATAAGATGTAAAATAGGCAAAGAGCTTTGGATACAGCTTCCAATGTCCTACTAAGAAGTAAAATTTCTTTCTTTCATCTTCCCTCAGAGAAGGAATTCAGGTTATGCTCTGCACTAAATTAAAGTGTTCTGCTCAGTTATGTACATGTACAGCTTTGAAAACTGTTCCTGCTTCTAGGTCAAGGGCTCTCCCTGTGGCCGGGTGCCAGCTTTATCCCTGGACTCCCATAATCCCTTGAAATAAATCAACTTTCCATTGAAATCCTCTGCCAGTTCCACTTCAGACTGAAATGTGCTGTCTGTAGCATGATGCTCTTTTATACTTTTGTGGAAACAAAAAAAAGAAGAGAAACAATGTGGCCATTGTGTACTGGAAACAGTTTGACATAACCCGCATTGTGTATGTTAAAGTCTATCTTTGTATGTTGCACTAACCAAGGATTTCAGTGTTTATTATTAGAACTAAGAAAAATACCTTTCACCAAAAGAATAATTTGACTGATTGAGAAGGATCCCAGCTTGTGTGCGTGTGTGTGTGCATGTGTATCCCATTACTACTCAGCTCACATGGACTGAAGTATGTGGATGCATTATACTACCTCCCTGGGCAGATGAAGCCCTCAAAGTTTTTTCTCTTTCCTCCCTTTTTTTTTTTTTTTTCCTTTTCCCCCCTAATATCAATTTTCTTCTCTGTGTGTTATAAATGAACCCGAATACATTCACACATTCCTGTTGAAGACTAAAAGCTGTCACTTCATTTCAGGGAACCAGGCAGCTTTAAACTCAGCTGCAAGAAAGCCCAGATGCTACTACATCTCCAGGGGAAACTTATCTGCTCAGAAATGGCAAAACTTCTGAACAATAATAACAAAATACAGCTTAAAGATGCTGATGCCGTTCTCCTGTCGGTGCTGAGGTCAGTACTTTGGAGAGTGGGTGCCAGTCAGAAATTGCAGCACTCAGAAGACTGACATTTCTGAAAAGCTCTGCTTCTCCCCAAATCTCAGTAACTTTAAATTGTCTGACAGTTAAATCAGAACAGCCTTGTATAAAGCCTCCAATTTTCTGACAACCTTTATATTCTCTTGGCTCCTACAAGGCCCTAAAGTTGATCGTGTATATTCCTGAACTGAATGTAAAATAAATACGAAAACCTGTCATGATTTTACAGTTTTCCAAAGGATATTTCACTAAATAAGAAGAGCTGCATTTTTGGGACACAAATGCTCCATATAAAAATCACAGTTAGTTCTTTAAAATAAAGTTACACAGTGCAGCACCAGACTCTGCCCTCTGAAGTTCCTCCTGAGTGCTGGAGAGCAGCTACATTCCCATGAGCCAGCTGGCCCTGAAGGTCCTGTGCTCCTTTCCCCTGCACAGCGGCTGTGTGAATCAGGGCTGTAACACCGGCCCGAGCCAGACCAGCCCCAGCACAGAAGCCTAGGGGGAAGTACCCAGGTTTCCTCCGAGCTGGGACGCAGTACACAGTGTGGCCAACTAAATCTAGCACTGGCAATCGCTTCCATGCTTGTGGTGCAAATACAGCCTGAGCAAATCGTGACCCAGAGCTCACCCATGCTTCATGTCCTTGAAGTACGTTGCCTAAGAAAATAACAATTGTTTGCGGAAAGTTCTTCTTGCGTTATTTAGCTATCTACATAAAAACAGTATGCCAAGGCATGGGCTATAAGCTGGAGTGTCCACAGCACTACAGCATGGAAATGAGTTTAAATCACTGACAAACTAGAGCTGGTGTCAGGCTCCATTGGCTTCACAGACCTCAAAAATATCTGCAAGTCCAGAACATAACTACAAGGCCAGACAGAGATGCATAGGCCAGAGTAGGACCCAGGTAATTGCACTGGATGTAAAACCACAGTTAACTATATACCTAGAGCTTTAATTTTAGATCAGACTTCGTGAAACTATCTGGTTTTCTCTTAGAAGCCCTCAGTAGACAACTTCTTCACTTAGCTCTGCCACCTTCAGGCCTTCTTTTTAAGTGAGGAGCGCAGCTGAATCCAAGAATTCAAAGCAAAACTCAGCTGAAACCATTATGTTTCATCTGGTTACATGTCAAAACCTCAAACCTTGTGTACACAGGACTCAAATTATAAACCCCTCAGGCCCAACCCAAGAGCTGTACCCAGGTTTGCCTGGAGAGCCTGCAAATCTTTTAGAGAAGCTGATACAAGTTTTGAGTTCATAATGACTTAAAAACCCAAAGTGGCCAGGAGGCTTTTCCAAGGTCAAAGAGTGAGTTAGAGGGGGAGCTAAGAAGAGAACCACAGCCCTGGCCACTTCACACACTGCTACCAACAGAGGTAGAAACTCTCTGTGCTTGAACTTCATACTGCAGAGCCTTTGCCAAACCACTCAAAAGAACCACTTTTTTTTGCCTGTTAATTGTTTTAATAAGTCACATGGCAATGAATGACTAAAAACTACGTCATCCCTCCAAGGATTCAGCTGTGGAAAAAGCATCCATTTAGCTGCAGGGTAGTTATTACTGCATAGCTTTGATTTTGCTACACAATGCACACCCTGTTTATGGAAATGCTTACATGCTGCTCTGAGTGAAGTCATCATCACTTACAGGTATACTCTGAAGCTAAAAGAATGAGCTCAGATCCATTCATCTAGGCCCAAAATGAGCCCTGTCCACTTACTGGAGTCTCCACAGTGCTCTCAGATGTTGTTTAATGTCCCTTTGGACATTTTTGAATGCCACCCAAATCTCTGCATCTATAACATGAAAATAGAACTTCAAGGTGAGAAAAAACTATTGCAGTTAGAATACCTGTCCCTCCTGCTGGCTCCACCATGGCACATGTCTCACTGGGGAGCACTGGGATAATTTCCAGTTCATAGCACAGCATAATGTAGCAATCCCTTTCGAATCTCCACCATCATGCAGTGGTCACTTATTTGCTGCTCCACATGCATTCTACCAAAACTTTAAGACTTTTGGCAATACAGCACACAACTGCTTCAGGATCAAGGCTTAATGCTGAAATACCATCAGGGCTGAGGATTGCTACATATTGCTTTCTAATAGTCTCTGCTGTTTGACACCTGGAGTGGCATTAAGGAGCTCTGGCACTGTATCCAGAGTTCTCTACCAATAATTGAAAGTGCTTCTACAATATGGGAAAAAGAGAAGGGGGACCAGGGTTCAAGGATCAGGTCTGTTTAAGGTCTTGAAAACATTTTTGTAGAGTGAGGGGTCAGCATTTGAAAAGTAAGGTATGGCTTACATACACATGAGTAAAAACACAAGATTGCAATACATACCTTTTCCAATTCAGGTTAACTAGGGGTTTACTGTACTCCCAGTTAGTTTTGCTTGCAGGCAAATTTTTTTTGAGCTCAGCAGCCAGGACTGTATCTAGGGCTAAGCTTTCCCACCATATCATTCCAATAATAAAAGAATTTTTCTGGCTTCCTGTTAAACCATGCACTGATTACAAAATTCTTTTGCTTATTTAAGGCCAGATTCAATAAAAATTCTGTCCAGCTCCTGCATCATGGAAGGCCACAAAAGCCCTGAAATATTTTGGTTTTGAAGCCTGTGTGGGCTTCCATGGTTTGGATGCTGGGTAACTGTTCCAGTGAATGTGGTCCTCATAAAGCTTTTCAAGGTCCTGTTCCATATGGACCTAGTGATTTCTCTTCATTCTCTCCAGTGTGGATTACAATCTACTTCAGAGAATCTCTGATTTATGCCTCTAGCTACAAGCTAAATCCTAGAGGAATAGGTCCTTTTCATATCAGGTCACATCCTCTGCACAACACTGAAAGAAAAATTCGAGTTTCTGAAAAGCAAGTGCCACTTACAAAAATCTGGTATGTTTTGTACGCTTTATATGAATATAAGTGAATGGTAAAATCTAAAAGGAAATTCAATAAACCACTCATTATCTATATTCATATGACTAAGCTACACGTGGAACGTAGCTTTTATCCTCCATAAAAAATGTACAGATGTTCTATAGAAAACTGTATGAACAAACTTTAACCTCACGACTGCTATTATTTTGTAATAAAGGCTTACAGCATAATGTGAGCTTTTTTTAGAATGTAAGTTCCATGTGAGTAGCGTGTTGTTAATTTAATATTAATGCAATGCACCAGGAAGAAGTCTGCACAGAATCTCAAAGACAGAGAATCACAGTGCTGTATACAGGAGATTTGTCGTGGATTTTATTTGTTTCAGCACTCAGAACAAAATTCATTGACCAGGATTTCCATTGTCACAGGGCAATGGATTCGTCTACAGATGTTTTCACATGCCTTGGCATGAGGATTTTGCTGCGGCATTCCCGCTACTGTTCCTGAGAATCATGTGGTTAAGTCACCTTGTGCTGCACAGAAAATTTACCTCTCACTGTCAACTGCATATGAATGAGCTTCTTTTTTGGGAACAGCAAAAGGAATAAAGAATCCACTGAATAAACTTTTGAATTTCTTTTGCTGAACCATCCTTCAGGTAGCAGGTGCAAAGGCTTTCACCAAACTTGCAGATTGCAACTGCAGTGCCTGCTTTGCTTGCAACACAAACGAATTAAAGCAGGGGAACAGAACAGAAATCCAGTTTCATCCATAGTTTTCCTTTCTCAGTGCCTGAGCCCTCTCCTTTGCAGTGTCTGCCATTCAGATTACATATCCTGTATTCCTCCGAGGAGTCAGTTCACTGTCTCATCTCCAAATGCATTGGTGAAGTAATTTATGACTCCCATTATTATAATCGCTTAGCAGCTCCCAAGCATGTAAAAATAGCAACAATAATTTCTCCCACTTTTCCTTCCTTAGCACCCCATAGGAGAAAGAGCTTGATTAAATCTGTAGGGGTTACACTTGCACTTGTGTGATTCTATAACTCACAAAGGAAGTTTGACATTTTTGGAAAGTGATGATGTCTACAGACATCTTATTCATTGCAGAAATTCCTCAGACTAGATAAAACTTCTGGGAAAGTCCTGTGTCCAGAAGCTTCCTTCTTTTACTTGACAGTTTCATTGCTTCTGTGAAATGCACTCATGTGCTATCATGATCATAAAGGGCGGCCCAATCTCAGAAACAATGAAAGCCATTTCCTTGGAAGTCTTCTAAGATCAAATCTGAAAACCTACCCAGGGCTCCATGCAACGAAGCAGAACCTCTATGCATAGCAGGGAGAGAAAAAATGGGGAGATGTTTATAAACAGACCCATGGCAATGTGTGCATGGTAAACTGACAGCCTGCTCCCACTTGTTCCCGTTTTCCAAGCATGTGATTGCAAATGCAGTTATCATTTTATGTGGATCATCGCAGCTGCACTGCACCCATCAGGGCAAAGACAACAGTCTGGGCCTTGTGAAATGGAGTTTTCTTATTTCTGTGCATATTCTGTAGGCAAATACTAAAGCCCCAAACTTCACAGAGATGCAACAAATGTCAAAGGCCCTCAGCACATGGCATAGTTATGAAAGGAAGAATTTCAAAGCACTCCTCTGCTTCCACAGTCATCATCTAAGTCTAAACTGCAAGGAAAAAGTATCCTGGTTTTTCTAAAGACATTATTTTAAATCCATTTTGGTTAAACGAGTGTAGAAGACATGGGCATTCTCATATTTTAGTGCTAAACCATGTCTGGTTTGGTTTAAGCTTAAATATTTTAGGAATTGATTTTGTATTTGCAAATAAGATGATCTTCAGCTAGCACAGTCAATTTGGTTTAGATGTGATTTTTAAACAACACTGATACAGCTGTTTAACACAACTGATATCTTTGACTTATCTGGTTCACTTCTGGCCACTTGCAGTGCAATACCAGCTTCCCAGGTAGCTGCTAAGATAATTAGGGGAAGGCAGTAATTATGCTTGCAATAATGAATATGAAAATTTAGATAACATCTACAGAAAAGCAGGACTATAGTTCACCATGTGATCTCCTCAGCACTCCAATGTTTTCACATGTGTATGGAAGAAGCCTTGTCAATCTCCAGAGATGAGGAGCTGGAAACAGGAAAACAACTGCTCCTTATGACTCCTCTGGCTCCACCTTAGGAGAAGAAACAGAATGCTTTCAAGGAGCTTCCTCTGATATGCACAATTCCCCCATACAGGTTAGCAGCATTTGATGATTTCCAGTATCAAATATCAAGAGTGATCCAACAAAAAATTATGCACTACCATTTTTCACTGGCAAATGTCACAAGGGCAGTAACAGTACCCTGTGCTACCCTAGAAGTTCAGTAATGGGGATCAAATTACTGGCTGCCTCACAGCTGATGTTAGAGATTAATTTTTGTTAACTTGATTAGCAGATGACAACTAAAGTTTGGGTGGTCTCTGTAGGACCTCACTCTTTGAAAGACAGATCCATGAATGAATTTTACCAGACCACACATTAGCTGGAAGATCAGACGGAATATTCAAGTCAAAGGAGAAGATCACAACCTCCATTCACTGAAGCACCAAATACCCCATTTCCACGTCCATCTGCTCAAACCTGGAAAGACCGTGTCACGTTTCTTCTCCTAATTTAGCTTGCATGGGATGTTTCAGCAGAGGCTGTGGAACAAAACACCTCATACAAAAGATGTGACAAGGTGAGCAGTGTCATCTGAGGTATATAAAACAATATTAAGCTCCTTCTGCAATGTCAGATGAGTTGGCATCTGGCAGTGGCAAGGCACATTGCAGTACTTTGCATCCATGTCTGTGTCAGGCAATATTTCTGACACTGGTACTCACTGACTGTCTTTCAAGTCTTCTGCTTAAGCCTTCCCTCATTTCTGGGAGGAACTGGGAGGAGACAGAAGAGCAGGAGCTGAAGGCTGAGCATGCTTGGCAGTAGCTGCATTTCTGTCTCCCTGATCTGTTCTGTTACTCCAAAAGGTTTTCTAAAACCATAGGCAACACAGAAGAAATGTTGGGTTGGTCTGCTTTGTACCACTCCAACCACATGCTTTTTTCAATCTGCTCCTTTAACAGACTGGCTGATTGCTTAGACAGCAAAGCACGATGAGCTGATGTATCAGATATTTCCGTCAGACTAACGAGACTTATCAGGTGGGAAGGATTTTCCTCCTCCCTGCATCAGTGACCATTTCTTCCTTTGAAATTAATTGGAAAAACATTCTGAGGAGTATTCCCCATGCATTTGATGCTCCTATCTGCTACAACCTGTGCCCCCTTTGGGGTAGGCTGAAAATGCTTCTCCTTCTCATGTTACAGGGACCAGAACTGAACCCCTGCTTTGGCTGCAGTTTCCCCTGGTTGCCATCACACCTTGCACAGTCACACCAAATGATGAAAGTGACGAGGACACCACACATTTTTCAGAGCCCCATCCGCACTTTTTAGGTGAAGAATGCATCCCCCAGAAAGCTCCACATATGCTATTAAAAGAAAACAACCATCCCTAAAAACAATGAAGTGCTTTCTATGCTACGAGTAACAACTCATGGACAAACTATTAATCTATTAAAATTTTTCATTAAATAATTGCTCCCAGCTGAGGCCCTGCCAGGCCAAAATGTCAGCTCATTCATAGAATTTATTATTACAACTGTCAGGCCAGAAGGGTTTGCTATAGCAGATCTATCAGGCATGCTTGGACAGGAGCTCCTGCCTTTGGGCCGGCTGCTTCAAAAACAGAACCAACAAATATCAGATGTCAAGTTCTCATTTCAGGTCCCACCTCTTCCCTTTCAGTCATCATGGATCAATGGATCATTTGAGCTGTTTAGCAACTGGCAAAGACCACCTCACCTAGGGTAAGCATCAGTGGTTGTTCAGCTTTTAGAGCTGACAAAGGTCTTTGTCTCAGCTTTCTCTATTTTTAAAGTACTAAAGCATGGCTTCAAGGGCTTGTGACTCAATCAGCAGGGGAGGGGCAGGCTGGAGGATGAGGTGTACTTTCCTCAAGGTGGTGGCTGTTCACCACAGCCATGTGCTTCGGGAGGTGGCTGAAGGCATCTGTAAGCTGCAGGTCTGTGGTCAGGAGTCACAGGCTGATCCTGATTGCACTTGGGTTTCATAATGGAGTTCATGGGAGTCAGTGAAAATTGAACTGCAGCCAAGGTGAAGAGCCATGTAGAACAGATGTCTTTACAGAGGATAAAACAAACAAACAAAAAAATACTCAGAGTCTGAGTTAGAATTCTTGGCTCATGTTAAATCTGTAAAAAGCCCCAAAATGCTCTATTGTGGCTGTCCCAAACACTTGAATTCCACATGTATAAAGTAAAACACATTTGCATTGCTAATTTATTAAAGGACTTCTTGACCCAAAGTCAAATACTAGCACAAGTCTTCTGCATGGAAAAGCTCCGATAAGCATGCTCTTTAACTCTCTCTGTGAACATTCAGTAATGCTCCTTTTAAAAGTACATATGCTTCTTCTCGTGTCTGACGGTAATTATCTTATCAGATAACAGGCAGCCCTGTGCTGAGTAGGTATGTAATATATTAGCTTTGGGGAGGGGATAAAAAAAAAGTCTTATCTTTCAAGTAGATTTGAAACAGTATATGATCTTTCTGAGTCTGTGGAAACTTTCCTCTGCAGCACAGATCTTATGTAAGGAAGACAATGAAGAAAAAAATAAAAAATAAAAAAATAGAGATCTGTACAGCTTTCAGACTGCAATTCTCCAGGCTGTTCCTTTCTGTGGAATTTTCTCCTCTATCAGTATTTTGGAATGGCATACAGGTTAAACTGTTCATCTGGCAAGGAAAGCAGCTTCGGTAATTCTAAGTTTACATTACACTATAAACAATCGGATTAGAGTAAACAGATGAACTGTATAAATAAAATGTCACTGCTTAGCTCTCCTTAGTGACTTGTATTCTGATACCACTACTACTGCTTTTACTCCAACTACTACTACTACTGCAAGGCTTCAGCTGACAGCTCAGCCTGAAGCCCTTTATTCATCTTTATTTCTACTTCAGCTGTTTTGAGAGCAAAAAGGCATGGAGGACTTATTGGCCAGAGGCTTTCTAACCTAGCAGGCCTGCCTGGGAAATCAATATGCCGCACTCAAGAGCACAAAGATGGATTGTGAAGCCGGAGCTGGCAAAGGACCGCGTGCTGCATCTGGAAGGACATGGAGACAGCCAGTTCTGCTCTGCCAGAAGCCTCCCCAGACCGCGCATGTTTGCACACCAACCTCGTGGCACCCTTCCAAGACAATTTGTGAACCTTGGTTCACACCATTTTCAAAGTAGGTCATACGCAGTAATCTCAGCCGAGGAGAGATACCCTGTCAGCAGCAGTGGCTGCGAGGAGGGCGATAGCTGCGACCAATGAGCGAGCTGGTGCAGGCGAGGAGCCGAGCGCTCGCAGGGCGCCGGGGCTGGGGCCAGCTGCAGCCAAGGTGCTCGCCGGGCTCGCACAGCTGACAGGCGGGCTCCCACACACCCAGCCCTCGCCATTTATAGCCGTACAAGCACCCACTGTTCTCCGGGACACGGCCACCGGCACGGCTTAAACATTAACCTGAATGAAAATACAGTAGGAGAAGAGATCTAACCTTTACTGAGGTCTGCTTTCCTGACAGCAGGAATCACGGCTAATTCTGAACCAGGGGATTTAAATTTACTACGAGCTTTGGATTACTGCTTCCTAATGTGCTTCCATCACCTGCCCCTGCTCTGACAGTCAAAACACAGCCTTGGAGGTAGCTGTGTTGACAGAGAGGATTCCTAAAGCACTTACAGGTTCCTGCATTTTCCTGTATCCCTTGCTTGAGCTGTTTTAGGGGCATGGAATTAAGAACGAGCACTTTTAAAGGTATAGTCTGGAAAATGGTGTCCAGGAAAATAAATGCAGAAATGAGTGTGCATATTAGTTTCCACACTATAACAATATAAAGACCATCAGAGAATTACCAGTTTCAAGCAACAGCACAGAACTTCCCAGCCATAGGAAATGCTGGGAACACGTTGCCTTTAAATGCAGCCTGCACACCATCAGAGATGATGATGCTAGAAAGCTAAAAGATTGCCTGAAGAGTGCCATGGCGTAATGTAATTTTTTTTTTAAAACAGGTTAATTTTTAAACAGGCTCAATTTAACCTTGTTCCTGGTCAATAGTTACACGAATCTGAATGAAAATATGCTCTCTGGAGAAATGCACTCCAATATAACAAGCATGCATCATTTTTAGCACAGAAATCAACACTGAAACAGCAGAGCTGGACAAGCATTGCTTTTTTTGAATCTGGCAAGTAAGAGGACTGACTTTCCTTCATTTAAAAAGCTGTGCTTTTTCCTTCTTCTCTTTCTTTCCCTGTGATGTGTCAAACTAGAAATCTTAAACAAAAAGGAGCGAGAGATTTCTGAAGGCAGCATACTCTAAGCAAAGAGAGAGGGGAGACAGGACTTTGAAGATGAGCAAAAAGGCTTATCTCCCGTCCAAGAAAGAGTGCACAGAATGACTGTCTGCTCCACTGGAAGTGACCTACCTGATCAATAGCTTGTCCAGGGAGTTGTAAGACATGCAGAAACATGCCATGATGTGCTACTGTTATCAGCTAAAAGGGTGCTGTAATGACTTTCTATGCAAATAGAAAAATCCATAAATCCAAGAAGGGTTATCACTCAGTACATCATCAAGGGAACAATTTATTCTCCAACATGGGATGTGATACTTTCCTGCCAAAATCGCATTGCTTGTTTGTTATCACTAAGCTTTGAAAAAGAAGTAATCAACAAAAATCTCTTCTGCTGCTGCCTTTGGAAAAGAAAATCCCTTTTAAGAAAAACTGCAACAAAGAAAACCCCCAGACACTTCACTATTTTTTCCAGAATGACAAATAACTCTAGCTGTGGTTACAAATGGTCTCACTATTGTACAATCTCAGGTCATGTGAGCTTTATTACTTTTCAGACTAACTTTTGCTTTTTCCCAGCCAGCTGCTGGCAGTTGTCATCTTAGGACTGAGAGCAAACTACTTTGAAAGCAAATTTGTTCTAAAATCTTTTTAAAGTGATACAGAAAAAAAAAAAATTATGTTTTTCATTTTAGCTTGGATGTAACCTCTTTTTTTCTCCAGTATTTGAAAGGAATGAGTCTCCAATGCTAAACAGGTCATAGAGTAATTACGCATCCACCTAAAAATTAAACACACATTCAAAAGCTTAACTAACAGCATTTACTAATTCATAACAAGTATATGTCACTCAGTTTTTTCATGGTTGATCATCAGGGTGTAAGCAAAACCAGATTACATCAAACCCAGAGAACAAACGCTGTAATCTTTCAGCAGGGTTAGAAGTAAAGATACAACAGCAAGGTGATACAATGTTGATGAAGCTGATCCAATACTGCAGGGCAGCCACGGCAAATCCTGCGTGTCTGAAATCTTCGTGTCAAGGAGGGGGTGGTCTCTGAGATTACTCAGAGAAAAATCAATCCTGAGGCCTGGCCAAGCTCCTGAGCTCCTGTGCTTGGACAGGTCAGCAGAGTCATTCCATGTTTGGGCCAACCTGAGATCAAACCTGGACGGCTACTTTCAACATTGTAAACCTCTGTTTGAATTGAGAAGAAAAACAGAAACTTTGGCAAACCCTTTTATGTTCAGTGCAGAGCCAGATTTATTATCTGTGACATGCACATGTTCTTGCTCTGGTGTCACCAATTATTTTTAATCAGCTTTCTATGTTTCCCCTCCCCTTTCATAGCACAGATTTGGCAGCAGCATTTCAGATGCACAAAAAGAATCGAACCTACATTTCCTTCACAGAGTGCAGGTGTTTGAGTTAGTAACATCTCTTTTACAGATTTCCTTGGTGGTAAAAACCATTTTTCTTTGACATGGAGAGAGGAATGCACAAATCTGGCAGAGATGAAAGGCCCACTGAAGAAATTGAAAGGACCTCAGCATGGTCTTTACAGAGGTGCACAGTGGCACAGAAGAACTGTGAGCTAACATAGCTGTTTTGTACACGACCTGCCTGCCTCCAGCTGAGCACTTGCTGTGACCGAGTTTGGGATTTTTTTGGAACAAGTGCGGCAGAACTCCAATAAACTGGCACTGGTTAAAGGAGATCTTTGGCCAATGCTAAGATTGAAGATGGATTAAAGGTGACTTGAGTCAGCCTTTGCTTCCTTAAGCAAGTTCCCTAAGGTCAGCACAGGTAAGACTGAGTGCTAAGCTATTATTTATTGCCTTTTGGATCTGCTGCTGCAGTAAGTTTGAAGACTAGCATGACCTGGCTCTTCCCAATTACCTTTGCACTTGGCAAAAGCTGTGGCCTCACAGTGTTCCAGATACCCACTGTGTCAAGGACAGGAACCCCACACATCACCTCCCAGACAATTTTTAAACGGAGTTAAAGCTATTCTTCTGTTTAATTATTTTTAATATGGTTTTTGGAATGCTCTAGCTAGACTTGGAGGATTTCACATGATCTCTTCTGGCTATGATCAGCAGATACCTAGACTGGAGTAGGGTGGAGTTAGGAAATGGGATTGTTACTACTGCACGTTCAGTAGTACGCACATACTCACGTGCTTGAGAAGGGTTTTCATGTCAGCACTGATGAGCCTGCAGAAGTGCTGCTGAGGGTTCACTGTGGCCTCACAGTTCTTGGTGGCCAGAAAAAACATCCTCTACTAAGCCAAATGGTTGAAAGCATGCATAGTAAAATTGTAGAGTACAATTTTTTTCTGTTCACCTCTTTCTCCTCCCTTGTGTTGCCTCAACTCTGCTGTTGGGAGCACTGGAATAAGACTGGTGTGGGAATGCTAGGGAAGTCAATGGATTTACACTGCTGTAACTGAAAGCAGAAGGTAGCTCAGAGGCTCAAACATCTAAGCTTGTGTGTTACCCCGTTTCTGACCAAAGTGCTTAGCTAACTGCCACTGGATTAGTGAATGTTTCACACTTCCTGCACTCACAATGTCAGCCCTCTCTGAGCCAGAGCTGCTCCTCCACCCCATTCATTCATGACAGGTAGCACAATAGCTGGCTCAGCCTGAAGATCTCCATGACCCAGGGCCATGAGCATACCAGGGCTTTTAACACAGTGACTTGCATCACCTCAGCTTAGTGCCACCCAAGTAAATGCAACCCTTCAGTTTAAAGCACATGACGTTTTTCTTGTGTTAGCATCAAACAAAATAGCACACTAATCCTTCTGGTATTAGTCAAATGGGGCTTAAAAATCCACTTGTATGCTTTGCAGTTGCAAGATTTCCCTGGCAGGTGTGCACCCTGATCTCAGTCATGGATTCTCACAGAATCTAAGCTTCTGTTAAGAAAAAGAAAAATCAAAAACAAACTTCATGGCTGCAAAAACTGCCCTTTCCAAGCTTAAACTGAGTGCAAACTGTAGTAACATTGGCTTCCTGAATGATAGAGAAATAACTTCAGTGGTTCTTCTGGTCCTTCATCCCAGTGCTACCAGCCAGCACCTACTGAAGGAGATTACCAAGATCCCAGCCTATTCTCCAGCAGGGCCTCATGCTGTGCAGGGAAAACCCAATAACTCCCTAAGATGAAACTTTAAAAAGCTAGAACTGGGACCAGGAATGGGCACTGGAATGATTCACTAGGGAGAAAGATCCTGAAAGAAGGATGCTGAAGGAAAAGATGAGTAACAGAAATAGTTTGTTTACTTCATCTTCCAGAGAAGCAAGGAGGAGGGCGAGGGATGCTGAAATGAGAACACTACTTCTTTTTTCCTCCCGTGACTATCAGGAAGTTGACAGGGAAAAAAAGGAGCTGCTCTGGTTCAACAGCTAAAAATGAGTTTCCCACTGAACAAATGTGTACTAGCTAAAAAGGAAGAACTGCATCTCTAAGCAGGCAGTAACTTCCTTGCAGAAATCCCCCAAATCCCAAGTGCTGGTTCACTCATCTTCATCTAGTGTGTTTACCCATATCAGACTCATTGGTTTAAGTATGCTTCTTGAGAATAATTTTTTAATATAAAATAGTACTAATTCTCTTTTATTTTCTTCAGTGAAATGGTGAACCTCAGTCTGGTGACTACTTTTACTTTTACCATGCGATGCTTTTAAGAGATTAAATATTATAATGATAAAATGATTGTTGGGATGTGTTATTATATTTCTGTTATCATAACCTGAATACCACATATTTTACTAATTCAGGGTACTCTTCTTTTGACTGCTATCTCGTCCATGTGGTAAAGTCAACAGGAAAGGCACAGCCCTGCTAATATCTCATCAGTGGTCAGAGGGATCACACAATCACTAAAACTGACACTTTTCTCAATGTAAATAACACAATTTTTTTTGGCAAGCCATTTGATTTGGCTTAAGCCACATAATGCAGAGTTCTGTCCATCTGTCCTACTTAATTATAATGATTGCAGAACCTAAATTTTCTCCCAAACATCCTTAATTAATATAAAACTACAGACTGGGTGGGTAAGCGGAGGAACTCTCTCTTTGATTCCTAAAAACCCCCAATCAAACCAAAACAAGGTCTGGAAGATTTTACATTATTTTTTCAGTGTCACTGCTAGAGACTTAACCACAGAATGTGCCCCGTGGTCTTTAATAATTTCATATAAAAAGCAAACATTGTTTGTTGGCAAACAATTTGGTAAAACATCTTAACTTGCATTTTTCTCTGTGCCAACATACAGAAGATTTGTTCCACATAGGAAAATTTATATCACAGGATATATATGCCCTGCATGCTTTATGTAAATAGAAAATTTTGATCAAAGTCCTACAAATATCTGAATTCAGCTGTAAGCAATGTCATTTTAGATTATATTTGGTTAATTCCAATTGCTCTAGCAAGTCGCAGGCAGGGGGAGAAAAGCCATCTAGTGGACAAAAATGTAATTATATACCAGAAAATATTTTCAGGTACAAAGCTTTTACTGGAGAACTCCTTTTTTTATTTTGTTATTCATCTGCAGTATTACTTACCTAGGAACACTTTAGAAGACTCCAGGAAATCAGGGTTTGCTGGAGGGCAACAGCATAGATCTCTAAGCCCAGGTTTTTGGCAGATTTTTTGATTAGCAATTGTCATAAAACATAGAAGACGCTTTGTCCCTCCTATCCCTCGCAGAGAATTAATCAGCATATTTCTTACAACACTGCGAGGGTCATCATTCAGTCGACTGAATATCTTATCACTAGATTCAACACTATGTGCCAAGCAGACTGGCATTGCCACAGGGTTTAAATAACTAAGCTAATATTTAAACTTTTGTCCCCTCTGATCCCTGAAAAATAATGAGAAGAGACTTTGTGACTTTGTAAACAGATGAGCCAAAGGGCACCCAGAACAGCATTTTACTAAAATTATCTTTGAGATTCTCTGGGACACAAGATTAGGGAGGGCTGGGGAGCATGAGGCAGAGCAGCTGAACCACCCCCCTCACAAACCTCCACGTGCGCCTCATTCAGCATCTGACATAAAAAGTGGGGAGAATGGAACAAAAACTCACATGCCAGTATTATTTACAACACCCTCTGGCCTTTGCTGAAATGCAGACTACCATGGATGTAGTGGCCTGTGCCATGAGTTAAGTAGCTGAATGTATCTCAAGCAGATAAGCCAAGCTCTGCACTGCTCTCCTTTTTCCACTTATGGTGGGGAGAACAAGGGAGCAAACACAGCAGCCTTTTTTTGTGCAACATTTTCACAGACCTGGCCCTGAAATTCATCCTGTTCTGCCACAAAGTTCAGAGCGTTGAGCTAGGCACTTTCAGCTAATCTTGAAGAGCAGATAACGATCAGTCATGCTCAGGCAGGCCAAAGCACTGAAGCCAAAGTATAATTTCTGTGGGATTACAGCAACCCAAACCACCATCATCAGAGACTATACTGTGATGATGCAATCAAACATCTGTAACTCCTGCTGCTCCCAGCAATATACTGAAGTGGGATTAATGACCTGCCACTTAGTAACTGCTCTGCTGCTGGAACAACAGGTTTTGTTCCCTCTCCTGTACCCCTTTTGTTTGAAATAATAGGTAACCCCAGGTATTTTGTGCTCTCAGTAACAAAACAAACAAAAAAAATTACAAAAATCTCTGAATTAATCTTTTGAAATAGTTGGTTTCAGGAGCATCTCAAGCAATGATTTCCACCCAAGACATCTTTGCAGGGCATGTATTTCCCCAGCTTTCCCAACTGACCCTGCACACACATGCTTAGACATATCACATAAGCAGCAGCCATCTCCTTACATCACTCCTCTGTTTGCGCCAGCATGAGGACTTTTTAAAGCATTACTTCTGACAGAGCCACCATTTGCTGTGCTCAGACAACCCTTGTGTCGCTGGGTTATAACACAAGAGAAATGAAGCTTCTGAGCTACCTTGCACAGACTTCTCTGCAGTCTCTTATTCATCTCTCCTCTAATGAATCACAGCCTTTTCTCTCTCTTTTCACAATAACCAAATAAGGATTTCAGGCTTTGGCCCATTCACTACATTCTGTGTTTTAATACAGACAAGAATGGAATACAAAATACTGCCAAAAGTTTAGCAGCAGGGGCAACCTTTTTGCTATTTTCATGTCTACAGTTCCTGATTCAACAATGCCGACTTGCTGCTCCACAAGACCGCAAGGCTAGGAATTCATAAACAATAATAACTGTCCAACAAGGCCTCATCCCAGCCATGCATAAGTGCAGGACTGGCACAGAGCAGAAAAATGCTGCTTTGCGCCTTTACAAAGCTTGCAACATAAACTTTGCACTGTCAGTTTAAAACTTTGGCATCTGTGTCTGCAAATAGGGAGGAACCCATTTTCAGATACTTCTGAAATACGAACTTCAGCTGTTGCCAAGCTCAGAGATAGATTTACTCCTTTTTATTTTTAAAAGTTTCCTGAATATGTGAAGAAACCCACAAAGACATTTTAGAGACGTGTGGCTATGAAAAATGTACATGCTTCTGGTTTTTTTAAGGAACATTCTCAATCATTGTAATTATTCCTTAAGAATGATTTTTAAAAAAACAGAACCATGGCTACTTCTCACAGCTACAGCCCCCTAAAACAGCTCTAGAGCTTTCTGTGAAATTTAGCAAAAAAAAATTGCCTTTCAGCTAAGAACAGTAAAAATAGATCAAAAACCAATTAGCTGGCCCACATGGCAAAAGACAGGTGTGCTTTGGATGTGGTATTTATACAAAATCAGAAGAAGCATTTTTTTGCTTTTACACAGATTCCTGAAGACTGTAAATATCACAAACCTCTTCTTGCCAATGCCCATCCCAACCATTTAAAACACCAACCACTCAAAGAATAACCTTAGGATGCAGCCTAAATCATTTCATCTTGCCTCCTACCAGGTTACAAAAATGAATTAACATGAAAAGCAGCAGACTGATGAGTGAATTAAGGTAATAATGAACCTTCAAAAGCAAAAACAAGTAAACTCCTTTGGAAACTGCAGCCGGAGAGAAGGCTGGGAACACCGAAACCAATTACGACTGCTTTAGTGTTACACCTGTTTAAATGAATGCCAAATCCAGCACAGAATTATTTACATTATGTTATTAACAAAGGGACATATGAGTAATGGGAAAATAGAAACGGTTTATACAAAACAGGCTCTACTGAAACCATCTAAGAACTTCAGGTATTTGTGTCAGAAAGCAAAGGCTGTGGTCAGATCTGTGGCACTGACTGCCCTTAGGTCGAACAAGGAGGCTCCTGCTCCCTTTCCAGCTGCTGGTCACTGTCCCCAAGCTGCCTGACTGATGCCAGAATAAATACTCATGTACTTGCCCCTTATGCAATTCAGTCAATGATCTTCCCACTTTTCCCAAAATTTTCCCAAAACAACTTTGAGGTTATTTTCTAAAACTAGTGTTCAAGCACTAGTTTTAGGGACAAGAAACTGTGCAGGAAAGCAAAAGAGGGATAGTCTTCTGCAAACACAAGGCAAGTGACAACCAAATGGGAAGAGTCTGAGAGCACCACTTCTTCCCCAGGCCATAGTCTTACTATAAAGGAGATCAGGTGCATACAGCCCTTTCCCCTCCTTCCAATTTTTGAGGATTCAAGTACCTACATACAAGATGGTTCTCCACTGTGTAAAACATTTCATGTATTAAAGCATGTGACTGACAAGAAAAACCATATTTCTAAAGAGAGCAAATGCAAGGTTGGGAACTGGAAGTGACTGAAGGAGTCTGACAAATCTGCCCAGGGGGAGGGATACTCATGAAGTCCAGGTCCCAGCTCTCTCTTCATGATATTTCTTCTTTCATATCCTGCCTTCCTCCCACCTTTAAGATCTTGTTCAATTCCTGATGTTTGGGCACTGACTGAAATTGATTGACCACTTGCAGGAGCAGGTTTCCAAACCCAAGCTGCCCTCCTCACTAATGTCATCCTCTCATTGAAAAATGCCAGGCCATCTCAGGCAGATGGCTGTGGTCAGGCCTCCCTGACACTGGCTTGAAGATAAAAACCCTTTTCTCTCAATTCATCCTTTTATGATGCATCTACTTTAACTAGTTCAGAAACAGTTCCTCAAGCCAGCAGAAAAATCAAGCTGTCTCTTTTACTTCCAGCAAGAACATTCGACGGTTTTAACATAGTGATAACTATTGTCCATTCTTGTCACTGCCAGGACACACATAACTCACTTTGATTATTTAAACCACCAATATGACAGAAAAAGACATCTCTCTCTTTTATACCAAAGAAACCTTACAAAAGGGCTTATTCTATACAAAGAAGATGGTACATTAAGATTGGTGACACAATTTTTCACAATTCAAGTTTCACTAGAGCAGTAAAATAAAGTGGCCCTCTTCCATTCCCATACCTAACACAAGCATTACGCAGACAAGAAAACAGAGCTTTTACAACAAACTAGAGAGCCTACTGCACCACAGCAAAGCTTTGGGGAAATTAGGAACGGAAATAAACATTGTATAACTGCTGCACAGCACAGAACAAAAACGAAAAAACAAAAAAACAAAACAAAACAAAAAAACCAAAAAAAGGGCAGAACTCAATGTTATATTCAATGCACATCTCAGAGGACTTTGTCAGATCCTTGCTGTGTCCTGAAGAAATGCTCATTCCAAGAATGGTTGAACACCACAGAGTGACCATGGGCTCTGACAGAAGTCTGTGAATCTCTTCTCAAGAAGCTCCCAACTGTGCTTCAAAAGCCAAGATGACTGCCATTTAAGGTTTTCCAGGGCTGAAAAAGCTTACACATAAGATTTTCCTCTCACAACCAGAACACCAGGACTCAGAAATCTGAGTTCCAGCTGATTTTCCAAGCAGTGAGTGACTGGCTTTCTCAAATACAGCTGCTTTCTTCATTACGAAACTAAAAATAGTTCTGCTCCTAGCAGGCTGACTTCCTTTTAAGCCTTCTGCCATATCCATGTGTGTATTTCATTCAGTTTCTGCATGTCTGTGCCACTGTAATTCTATTTCAGCCTTTAAGTACGTTCAAGAAATTTTTCATTTCCCTCTCCCATATTTACTCCAGATGTCCTGAACTGTCCAAAACTGTTTCATGTTAGTAGAATTTGTAGGGTTATTCTGGCTTCAATATTTTCAGGAAAGATCAACTTTCATCTCCAACAGTTAAAGAATATGGACAACAAGCTAATGGTTTTAAAACATCCATGATTAATGGTTGATGTTTTGCTTGTACCTTGTACAGTAAGAATAATTGAATACTGCCATATCAGGCTTTCACTTTTTCCTCTTGAAGAGATGCTGGAGTGAGAAACCTGAGGAACAGGATGGTATCCCATATCTTAGAGAACATACTGCAACTGCAGTAAACACTCCATGACACTGCATCAGCATGCAAGAACCTCACAGTGAAAAGCCACATGGAATGCAAGGTGGTGGACTGTGGGAGTGCACGCTGCAGTGCCCCTTTCAGTCCCAATCACCTTGTTTTCCATGTCAAAGGAAACTGGGCACTGCCACTCTCCCTCTAGATCACACGGTGGCCATGAAAATCAAAGTGCAAGAGGGATTGTAGGAAGGTAGGAACCAGGGCAGGGATATACCCCCAATTTCTCTTAATGTGATATTAGCATATGCTCGGATCCATATAGCTCCAGAGGATTCAAGATGACGTGAAGTAAAAATTTGTGACATATTCAGTCCTGAGTGAAAACGCCAGTGTTGGACAAGTAGTATACTAAAAATGTGACTGGCACACCCACCAGAGCTAGACAGCATCAGAGTACTACATTTGCTTCTACCCTAGGAAGACTTCAACCTTGAACCTTTCAGCACAATTCTCTACATCACTTGACAACAAACAGTAAACTTTGTAATGATGGGAATAGCGGTTCAAACAAACTAAACAAGTTTAGTTTAACTCCTAAAATTCTAAGCTGAGGTATATTTGAATTTCCGAAGGTTTTGGTCATAAATATGATGTGTTGCATTGAATCTGTCCAGGAAGAAGCTGGGAAGCAATAGGGATCCTAGTACTCAGGATATTTCTAGATGAAAAGTATTTGCATAAGCATTATGAAACTTTGGTAATATTTCTGCCAATCCTTAATCTTCTTGCAACTGTAGGTGTGTTATCTAATAAACTTAAAGATGTACAGCCTTTCTAATACAGATAAGCTGCTTGCAAAATTTTTATTCCAGGAAAGATAATTAAAAGAGAACTGCAGGTCCTTTGTTTTTAATCTGAAGTTTCAGTGATGTGAACTGCTAACTGTGTCTGAGAATGCAAAGGTATCCACAAACCTTTCTAACCCTGCTTACTTCTACAAGAGTTGAGGTGATTTGTAACCTCATGGTCTTGAGTCAGAAATTGTTCTAGGAATAGTGTTGTTTTGGAATTTTTGAAGAGAAAAGAGAGAAGGGAAATGTACTGATACCCAGGCAGCATTATTTAAAATAAAATAGAATAAATGGTGTATTTCCTTCCTCAAATATATACTAGATAAGTCCCTTCAGAATAAATAGTCTTAGCCATTTTCCATGATGCTAAAAATGGAGGTTTCAGCTCTCCTTTCTGCCTAAGTAGGAAATAATGACTGACAAGAATGCCAAAGCAAGTAGAAAGCAAATGAATCCAGCCATGTTTTGCTATGAACAATGTAGCTGCACTCCTATGATAACCCCAACCAGGAGCAAAATTTGGCTTGCTCTATCTTCCCCTTCGAAATGTCTCACTCCATACAACTCCTATTTTCTATTCTATTTTCTGGTTAAACATTACATGGAGTGTGTTCATTTCTGCTTCAGCTAATTTAGCTATGCTAAATGCAAATGCTTCCTGTACTTATGAATACAATCTGTTCATAGTGAATAGTTTTGAAGATTTGGATGAGTTAAAACAGCAACAGTATCCATGTGGGACCAATCTTCCCTGGACAACTCTTATGCTTTGATTCATAAATTCTTTCCATAGGAAATATCTGTGGAAAATCTCCAACGCATCCAGAAATGCACAACTCAGTTGCTTGAGTTATTATGGGTTCTTAATACTTACTGCTTCTCCCTTTATTTCTCACTCTTATAAAGACATTGGCTCTTGGGTTCACAGGAGACCCCTTTTAGGCTTATTTATAGAACATGTATTTAATAACTGCAACAACATCCGTCATTAGTACTACCACATGAATCTATTAAAAAGCAACTTCCAACTCAGAAATAATCTGATTTCTGCATCTGATGAGTGTGCTAAGGCACCTCCTCATCTGCTGTTACCATTCCGCATGTTTGACTTACAGTGTGGAATTAAGACCCAGGAGCTGGATTATGAAAAAAAGCATACTGTTCTCTGGCTTATGATACAGAATTTTAGGAAATCCTTAAAAAACATTCAGCCTCGTGAGATGTAGGGGGGACAGTGGTGGAAGCAGAATAGAAAATCTGCAAGTGAACTTCTACGGCCTGTGGCATTCACAATCCACAAAAGATGAAGCGGAAGAGCAAAAAGGGGGATTATGGCCACTAGGATGTCAGAATGTATCTAGTTTGTCACAAGTATCAGAGGCTGAAGGATTTTTTTCCTTTTTAACAGTTCATTTTGGAAGTGAGAGCCCTATATTCAGTTGCCTGCAGTGCAGAGCTTGAACATACCTGGGTGGTTCTTTTCTCATCTCTGGCAATTTGTTATGGTTCTCTGCCAGAGGAGTTTAGCTCTTTACACCAGATTTTGCAGACTCCTCAGGAAGTCCCTGTCCATCCAGCCATTGATGTAGCAGTACCAGGTGTTGCCTTAACATAAGAAGGAGTTGTCTTGTACTTGAGACTTGAGTCTATTTTTATCAATCCTTCTTGTGATGTGGGCCCACCAGTGGAGTCCAACTCTTTCCTAAATTAAAATTTTTATTAATTATAAGAACTTTAGGCAAAACTCAGCAAATTGCAATTAGCCAAGAAGTTAGGAGAAGAAACTAGCACTTCTGGTCCACATGGGTCCAGGAATAAAATTTTTAGGTCATGGTGGCACTTCTTGTCAGTCAAAGAAAAGAGCAGAGGTTTAAGACCCTTTTGCAAAGCATTTGTCTTCTCATGTTTGCATTTGACAGACTCCAGCTGATTCAGTATTTCCTCTCTTTTTTATTTTCAGTCTTCTTTGAATGGTGTCTTTTCCTCATGATTCCACTGCTCAACACTCAGGGAGGTTCAGGGGTATAAGTAAATGTTGAAGGTATCATTTCTGAGCAGTGTTTCTCTCATTCTTTGTATAATTCTTGACTGGCCATTCCACTCCAGGTTAGACCAATATTTGCAAACACCATCCGATTTCTCTCCTCCTAGACCAAGATGACCATAGCTCAATCTTCCTCTCAGCAGGAATGCTGCGGCGGCAGAATTCTTTTGGGTAGGTGTTCTGTGGGTTTCTTTTAAAAAACAAATTAGTCATATGCAGAGTATGTCTAGAGTGGAGAAAAGCCAAAGATAGAAGTCCTTCTACAGACCTAGTTATGCCAGCTGAAGATGATGATCTTCCCAGCTGCCTCTCACCCTTGCCAGAGGTTACAGAAAGCTGACCTGCTAGGGAAGCGGGTGTGCTTCAGGCAAAATGAGTGAAGTTGGCTGAAAATGTTTAAATATCTAGTCTTTGTTCACTCAGGCTTTTTTCTGACGTGAACAGGTTTAAGTGGTCCCCATGATGCTGAGCCACAGGTCAGAGGGGCAGTAACTCCAGTGTGGGTAATAAGTCTCCAGTATGGAGAGGGATATTTGCAGACACATTTTCAGCGGGTAGTATGCAAGACAGAATGTATTTCCACAGTTCCGCACTGACATAAATATTCTCTATCATCAGTATTGTTCTTTCCATTCCCTCCCTGGATTGCCCTAACAGATTAAGCAACTTTATCATCATATTTCCAGGCCTGGACCTCCTGAGTGACTTATACAATCCCAGTATCTGCTGGAGGGACAACACAGCAGGACAATAAGCAATCCAGGAGGTTTCCAGAGAGCATGAATGAAAAGAGCAAATGATGAGAAATTTTCTGCTGGACCTCATGCCCACCAAGAAGAAGAGATTCATAGGGAATGTGAAGATCAAGGTCAGCCTTGGCTGAAGAGATCATGAGATGGGGGAGTTCAGGATCCTGAGGGCAGAGAGGAGGGCAAAAATCAAGCTCAAAGTACTGGGCACTTCAGGAGAGCAGACTTTGGCCTCTTCAAATATCTGCTTGGCAGAGTCCCATGAGATAAGGCACAGGAGGGAAGAGAGACCTAAGAAAGCTGGATAATATTAAAGGATCATCTCCTCCAAGATCAAAACAGGTCCATCCCAACAATTTCAAAACATTCAGGAGGTCTGCATGGATGAAATAATGGTTCCTAGACCAACTCAAGCACAAAAATGAAGCATACAGAGGGTGGAGGATAACCTGGGAGGAATATGGAGACATTGTCTGAGCAGTCAGGGACAAAGTTAGTTACACCAAAGCCCAAATGTAACTGAATCTGGTGAAGGATATCAAAGAAAACAAGAAGTGCTTCTATAAGTGCATATGTGACAAAAGAAAGGCTAGGGAAAATGTGAGCCTATTATTCAGCAAGACTAGGGACCTGGTGACATAGGATATGGAAGAGGCCAAAGTACTCAACACTGCCTTCATCTCGTAGCTTGACTGGCTCTCAGGAATCCCAAATCCTAGAGACTGTGGAGAAAGGCTAGAACAAGGGGAAAAATACACTCTTAGCAGAGGAGAATCAGGTCAGGGAATACTTAAGCAAACTGGACATATAAACTGTCTCACTGACTCTCAGTAGACCCTAAACAGTTTAGCATAGTACAAGTAGCTTGAATTTCAAGGGCAAAGGAAACTGTTAAAAATTTCCAAAGTTTCCCTTCCATTAGGCTTGCCAGTTTGTAAACATGAAAGAAAACACACATGGCATTTGACTGTGCCCTGATACTTGATGATCAGTCCAAGCAAAAAGCAGGTATGACAAGTGCTCTCATTTAAGTTGTAGTCATTACCTCATGCTTCATCCCTTCTGTTGATAGCAACCTTGTCTCACAGCCAAACAACAACAACCAGCATAAGCATAAACAAAATTGATCATTCTCCTTCTTATAGTACAAAAATATACATAATAAAACCCATCAATTCCCGCAGAGATACACTTTAAAACAGTTAAGTTGCCACTATAAGAGAGACATAAAACTAAAATAGGCTAATAGCATCTAAAGGTATTCTGTTGAGATGCTGGAAGCTGCAAATGGGTTAGTTTGGCTTTCTGAGTTACAGTTTGCAGACACAGCTCTACAAGATTATCATTATGAGTTACTGTTATGTATGTTTAATGGATTTTCCTCCTCTCTGGTACTGCAGGTACCTAGTCTGGAGTTTAGTTTCTTGCCAGATCTAATCAGCTAATACTATGTTTTACAATATTTACTTGCTAGCTACTAAATTTTGGATTCTCTGGCCAAAGAATGAAGGAGTGCTACACATCTGATTATGTGAAAACTGTCTCCATTTTCATATGTTTGTGCTATAGATATATTTGCCTTGTGAGAGTCAAGAGGCTTATGCTTCTGCATCTCAGAGAAATATTTTATATCCCCATTTAGATGCAATTTAAAGTATAGCTGACTGTGTTGTCTTAACTTTACATACTAATGCTTTCTTAGTAGCTCTTAGACAGCTTCAATTAGCTTTTAGCCACTCCAGGGTCCTATCTTAAAACCCTCTTTCATGTAAATAACCATTATTGAATGCTAATACATGTGTTTTCTTTCTCACCCACTGACTACCTTAATTGATAGGGACATTATGAAAAAAATGTGAAACACCACCTTTGAATAGCACCCACTTTTATTATTTTTTAATTCTTTGCCACTCCTGTTGAATATATGGCTATGGCCTTACAGGATCTACAAAGAGTTTAGTGGTAAGCACCTTTCATTTTCATCAAACTGGATGTTCAATGACACCAAGAAAGTGAATTAGTAAGGTATCTTTGCTATGGCTCAGCTTAGCCACTCCTAAAAGGCAGCTCTCAAAATGCAATCACTGATCTGAACTAAGATTTGGGATAGCACAATGATGAACATCAGATGCAGTAATCTTCTGCATAAGTTCCCTGCAGAGAGGTCACAAGATCATGCTTAATTTGAGAAAGTCAATTTGTATTGCACCATAAATTTAAACAAATAAAACCTACATCACCAAAACAGCAGTCCAGTGACATCACCTCTGTTTAACAATGCCACTACCGAAGAAAACTGAGAAAGTCTGATTTGCAGTTTTATGAGAAGTATGAAAAATCTATAAATTCAACAAACGGAGCTTTTGCGTGGTGCAAGGGACTGCTGGAAAAATTAGTGTGCAGGTAAAGGATGAAATTTCTGACAGGAGTCAAACAGCTTTTAGCCTAGACTGCAGATGAGCAGCACAGTGATAGTTTGATGTGATTTTACTGGAGTAACCAAAGACAGCACTGTGAAAATTATATCCATCTTAGAGTCTCAGTTCCTCTTTGTACTGCTTGTCTCTCAAAAGCACGTATTAAAGTACCACAAAATGCAACACATGACACTGATCAGCCTCAAACATCTGTTGTGTAGCACATGGAAAAGCACGCCACAGAATTTCTAAGGAAAGCTGCCTTGTAAATTCGCAGGAAAGCTTTACTGATTCTCTTCTGTAGGGAATGCAATTAAAATCAAAATTTTTTAAATTAGGAAAAGTCTGTGTGGAAAGTAGGAAATGGTAGAACTTTGTGCACACATACATACCGACTTTCCCCCCATGCCCTCTTAACACAGTAGTATTTACATTGAACTGCAACCAGCTGCCCTTCCCACTGCCCTATCAATCACCCGACAGAGCCTGACGAGGGTATTTCAGTGACTGCTTTGCGAACAGAGAACTCAGGAACGCTTCCCAGCTCTGTAGTCCAGCTGTCCACGCTATCGGTGGCTGTCAGTGCATTCAGACAAAGTGTGGTTGTGTAACACCTCCTTCCACTCGGCCTCGCTCCCCAGTCCCCACGGGAAGGCGATTCGGGCAGGCGGTCGGAAGGGCTGGGAGCAGGGGTGCCGGCAGCCGGCTGAGCTGCGGCAGAGCTGGCAGAGAGCTGCAACTCTCCCTACTACGGGTTTCACCAGTCAGGGGGTCAAGTTACAGCGTGATTCAGATGTGTGGGGCAAAGCAGACCCAGGGTATGCTGTAAGCCGGCTAACACTGGAAAGGTGATCAGCCTTGTCACTGCTACAAATTGAAACCATGATGTAAGGGGAGCAGGGACGGCTGCATTATTAATCAATGACAGGGTAGCATCTGCCGAGCAGACAAACCCGACCAGTCAAAGTCATGCTCTCTGGCGGCCTTATCGCTCGAGGTGAGCCAGCCAGAGGGTATAATCCCTTCTGACATTGCTTCCCTGCTCAGATTTCCAGGGCAGGCCCTAAACACAAGCAAAACAGATGCCAGTTCTGGGCAGCCAGTCTTTTCCAAAGGAGCTTGATAGGAACATCTGCAAATCCCTCGCTCACGGAGGCCGGCCGGGCTGAGGGCGGCACAGCTGGGTCCAGGGGTGACCTCACGGCTCCCCTCAACCACCGCCAGCGTTCCCGACCGGCCATGCAGCTCCCTGCCTGCCTTCCTCTGAATCCACACTGGTTTCTCTGATGTCTGAACTAAACTTTTATACCGATACCATGTGTAAAGCAACAATTTATTTCCAGATAAGCATTTGATATTTATATAACTGCAGATGAGAGAGGAGGGGAAAAAAATCTATCAGAAATAGCTTTATAGATGAGTCGTCTCATTGTCTAACAAGCTTTTAATTGTTTTTAATTTTAATTTCTCTCCATGGTTCAGGGCACTTTGAAAAAAAATAAAATCTATTCAGCAGTTTCCCACTCATAATTCAAGGAAGAGAGTAATGTATTATAAGAGAGATAATTAGCTTTGACTGAAAATAATAAGCTTGGCACCACATATCCCCCACTACTGCACAGAATAACCATTTATTGTCTTATATACTCTCCATCAAGCCTAATTACTGCAATAGTAATTACTAACCTGTTGAAAGAACAAAAGAAAATGCAACTAGCTCTGCAATGAAATAAGGAGAACATTGCTGATTCTAATATGAAGTTCTTAGTTGCCCTCTCTTAGAATACACTTACTTACCATTTAGACCCTTTATCAACACATGTGCTTGTAAGCTCCCGAAAAAGACGTACATCCACAAACAGTCTGAATACAGTTGTTACGTCCCACCCATTTAGGCCAAATGTCTCTTCCTTTGGACTGAAGGAATGGCACTGAGTTTTGGGTTTCTGGGAAGTTAAATGAGCAGTGCCTGTCCCAGGCTGTGTGCTGCAACATGTTGGACAGATTTGTTTGCCTGCTCTTCTGACCCACCAAACCTCTTCCTGGCTGTTATTCTGTCTTGTCTCAACAGATAGGTTGCCAATCATGCCAAAGAAAGAAAATTAACAAACACAGCCCTTTACATTCAAAGAATAACATCTGCTTGAAGTACAATCTGCAGAAGTCTGTGTTCATGACAGCATTTCCCCCTAGTTCCACTACATC
Source organism: Drymodes brunneopygia (assembly GCA_013400955.1). Classification (NCBI taxonomy): domain Eukaryota; kingdom Metazoa; phylum Chordata; class Aves; order Passeriformes; family Petroicidae; genus Drymodes; species Drymodes brunneopygia. The sequence goes on from VZTZ01046640.1 coordinate 384,411, forward strand.
CCTCTGTTGCTTCTGCTTAAGTTCAGTCTTGGAGCTTCACATTTGACAGCTGAGCAAGCCGTGGAAAAAAGCAGTGAAGTGGCAACACCAGCCCCTTTTGCTGTTCAAGGTCATAAAAGAATCTGTATTTGGGAGAGCATGTACAGCTACCTGAGAAAGTAGAGGGAAGTGTCATTAGTGTCCTTATGTCGTCCCATGCAGGTCCCTGAATGGCACCTGTCCCTCTCTCTGTCTTTGCCAATGGGACTTGGAGAAAACTGGTGCCTTCCAGACACCATCAGTACTTTTCCAAATCCAGACTGCCACAGTTGTTATGCTCACTGAATCTAGAAACTGGAACAAAGCCACACAACATATGTGAGCATTCACAGCTAATCAACCCAGCTGAAATTTCAGATATTGAATATTCCCTGGGAAACTGTTCGCAATCAATCTACAAATGTAAACAACAAAACCTCCCACCTCCAAAAACCTCAACAAGCTATAAAGTAATTCATAGCATAAATACAACCAAAAAATATAACCTAGAAAATCTCAGAAGCAGTAATCTGAAGCACTTAACAAGCATGATTTACAGATAGACTCTAATAATGAGACTGATTTAAATCAGAGTAAGTTTGGGGCTTTCTTTGAGTTCTTGAATTTTTTGCTCCCTGCATTTTGAAGCCTTAGAGTTTCAGAGCTTTTTCAGCAGAATCACGGGGAGTAAAAATTGCCTTTTCCCCACAAATTCTAATTAATTGGTTTTTTTTCATTGGTCCCACAATCCCGGATGGTACAAGCTTTAAGCAAAATGCAAAAAAGACTCCAAGAATTGCTTCTAATAATTGTACTTTCTTCTTCCACTGAACATGCACTGCTAGAAGGCATTCAAGTAACTGGGAGGACACTCCCAAAATTACAGGAATACCAACAAAAGCAGAAGACATAACACCTGATTATCCCACTAAGAGAGAGAGAGAGGGACACGATGTATTTTTAAAATAAAGGGAAGATTTCATAGTCTAATGGCTGTGTTGTTGGTGGGTTTGGTATAGTAGAACAGGATAAAATCACCAATGTTTTTTACAGCCTTTATGTGGCTACAAACACTACATCAATACGCTGTTAATAAAAATACACACATTTTTCCTCCCCCTAAACCCACTACCTAAATGTAATTTGATACCAAGTTTCAAGATGTCATTAGTGAATTTAAGAGACACTTATAGCAGGATTAGAGCATTGCAGCTACTTAAGTTGTAAATGAAAATTTAAAATATCTCTAATATTTTCTTGATGAAATATCTGATCACTACCTAACCATTAAAAGACACAAAAAAAATTTATGGCATTTACCATTTAGAATAACACAAAATCAAGACAAAGCATCAAAAGCCAATGAAGTTCCATTTTGTCCCACATTAAAATGTTATGGACTCATTTTGCATGCCACCATAAATTTCCCCTACTAGCTGAAAAAAAAAGAAAAAACCAAAATAGCTTCAAGAGGGTTATTCAAAAATTTCCAGTTTTCCCACCATCCTGATTCATCTAGCGTTTAAGCACTTGACTGTATTTCTCAGGTCTTTTCCAAGCCACCCTTCTCTGCAATGCACAATACATTGTCTAATGGGATCCAAAAAGAAAAAGAAAAAAAAAGGAAAAAAAAAGGAAAAAAACCAAACAAAAAAACCCCAAACAATTGTAAGTTGTAGGCATTGCTCCATTCAGAGAATGTCTCCATGTGCTTGCAAGGACAACAGGTTTTTTGCATTTAGGATGTAATGTAGGATTTATATAGTGTGACTTGGAACTCTTCCGGAAGCTTGCTTTCACACACTCCAACCTTGTTTGCTTTATCCTGTATGAGTCACAGTGAAAAAGCACACTTGGGAAAAATATCCAAAGAAAACGTGAGCAAACTAGTTAGTTGGAAGTAGGACAGGCCTATGCCAAAACCAGAGACTCAAACATATCCGAACTTTGGGAATACCAACTTTAACTTTGCATGTATTCCCCATGTCTACAGAAGGTCTCAGAAGATTAATTGGTGTAATTAGTTCTACTTATAATTATGCTATTTGGTCACTAGTGCCTTTTGGCAGTTTTGATGCTTTCAGCAAAGGAAGTGATTTCTGGAGACAAAGAAAAATAGAGCATAATTCATTCTGTTTGGAGTTGCTGCTTTCCTTACTAACAAATACTTCTTTAAGCACTTTGAAGAATCTCACCACCCTGACTCCCAGACACACTCAAAAGATGTCAGAAAAGTGATTCTGACCTACCTCTATGCAAGTATAAATCTGAGTTTTCATTGAACAGATTCTGCATGACTCAGGATGATAATCTCATAAAAAATCTTCAGTTTTGCATGCATCCAAACTTTTGGTCAAATCTAAGAGAGAGATACAAAACACATGGACATGTCTCCAGGATTTTATGTGCATTCTTTTACAAAAACTTGAAAAGTGGTCAGAGGTATTGTAAAACTCTCTGAACAAAGCTGTCAGCTGGTCTGGAAGTTCTTAGTCATTAAAAAAAACCAAAACCCTAAGTGAATTAATATTTGCATTTGTGAGATTCTCTGCTATGTACAAATAGTGTTCCACAGTCTTTCTCTATCAGGTGTATCTTCACTATGTGTAATTTGACTTTGACAAAGCTTGGGTGCTGCTTGGCCACCAGATCTATATTGACTCACTCTCTTCCTCTGTTGTAGGAAAGGTCAAACATTAGTGTCCTGGGTCAGGTACTCAGACTGGTGCATCTTTCTTTACTTCATGCTGCAGCCTGACTGATGCCTTTTGCTCTAAGTGCTGGCATTTTAAAGCCAAAACCTGAATAGGAACTGATCAGTACGCAATGAAACAATGCCATCCCATCAGTTTCTCCAAAGAGCAGCAGACAGGTTTCTTCCATTTTTACTTTGCTGTTTTAACCACAAAGTATTGAAATTTTTACTGGAAGTACCAAAGGAGAAACAATTGTTGCTAGAAAAATCAGCCCACATATTTACTGGATTATGAAAACCCTACCTCTGCTGTAATCCACATAGGACTCACAGGCTCCTTCTTCCTCCTAGTACTGCAATCATCTCATCCCACGTCCTTTTGCTGTCTCTTTTCACCAGATAGGTCTGTTTAGCCAAAATCTTGAAATCACTGCCTGCTTCCTGGCACAAAAAGCAACTCCCACACAGCACGCCCCAGAACTTAATGTCAAGAGTATATAGATATAACAAAGTCTTTACATTTCCCTGCTCTAAACAATATCACCATGGTCTGATACAAGGACAAAGATTTCCATTGTCCTCTGTGAAGAACGTTTAATGCTATCCCTTCCTCCCCCAAATGCGAAATCATGTGTTGGTTGATTGGTCATGCCCTAAAGCAAACACATCTTCCTCGATTAATGTGTCTGTATCAGCCAAGAAAGCCTGGCTCCTTTCACTGGCACTCCTTGACTTCCAAGTGTCCTGAATGAATCATCTTTCTTATTTCACATCTTATGGTTCTGCAGCTCCTTCAACTATAGCTGTCAGTTCAGACATAAGGTCAGCTCTGCACAAAATGACCAAAACTCCTATGTCCATCAAGTTCACTGACAGGCTAAAAACTCACATATCTGGGTCCTTTTCTCAGTTACTTTTGCATTTACAGATATCAAAACCAGACAACAAACCACCCCTCCCTGCCCCACTCCTCCCAATCACTGTCAATAGTGTAACATCTGATTACAAGAATGTAAGTTTCCACAGGTCAGTGTACACAGTGTCTTTGTTCAAAGCCTGGGCTGCTGTGGCACAGAAAGGGAATTAACACCTCTTTTCCCATGACAGAGTGGTTGCTTCAGGCTATCCTAAACACAATTGAGTAGTGTAGCTTGCAATGAGTAAATAACTTCAGTGCTGCCAGTCCTATAACTTTCCCGTATAGAAACATCCAGGAAAACTGCTATTTATCTCCTACATGCCTACAAGATGGTATTTGTATCACAGTTGTGCCAGAATATCCCAGTTATACACCAATGGGTCCTGTTGCTCCACAGACATTTTTACAGTTGCACGAAGGGTAGTTGGATTTAGAGTGTTAATAGATACTAAGAACTGACTACATAAAGGAAGCACAAAGCAGAGAGAAGGACTCTGGGACCCAGAGGTTGGGGAGCTATAGCTGGTTTGCTGCACACGGTGTATGATTTCTACATAGGGATCCTTACAGCTGAAGTTTCTAGTGTGCACATTTGTGTGTGCAGCATTCTTGAAAAATCAGATCTGTTATAATAACAGGGATAAAATTTTAGTCTACATCTCTGTGTCATTGGGTCTTAAGCTCCATCATGCCTAAGGCTTCTCTGAAAACAAAAATTCTGCATCCAAGACATGTGAATGTGTTGGAAAACTTTTCAATGAGATCAGCAGATTCAGATGAAATCAGCTAAAATTCCCACACACAGCTTCTGGCCAGAATGATGCCCACCTTGCCCTGGCTATATTTGCTTTCCTGTACTTTTGTGATGTAGGTGAAAGGGAACAAAATGTGTGCTATGGCCTTCTTTCCTGCCACCTCACCACCTCCTCTAAGTTTCTTTCAGAGAGGTAATACCACTGTACCCAGCAAAAACAGGACCACATGCCTGGTGAGACAGCAGCCTGAAGCACAGCCCACCTTCTGTCTGTGCCCACGCCTGTAGTGTGCTAATCCACTGCCCATCCAGAAGTCCCTTGATGAAACCACTTTAACTCCAAACCCTGCCTGTCCCTTTCTGAGCCAAGCATAAATACCAGCTCCAAAAAGGTCTTGTTCCTCCCGTGAAAGCAAGAGAACAGCTTTAGCAAACAGGTCCATCTGGAACTGAGAATGCTGAAACATTGTGTTTGTACTTTCTTGATCTCCAGAGTATCTGAGACTTCTGATGCACCAAGAAATAAACTGGGTATTTCAAGCAGCCTTTTAACCCACTGGCTAGATGGGGTGGGGAGGGGAGAAGGGAGTCAAAATGGAAGCTGCCTAATGACAAAATCCGTGAGCTCTGACCTTCTGTTTTAAGATGAAAGCTGAGTTGGATGATTTTTCTATAGATGTCATTAAGGCAGCTTTTAAGGCTACTCTGCTTGAACTCTTGGTTGCACTTCAGTATTGTAAACAACTGCCGGAGGGAGAGTTAAGTGAGTGGAAGTCCAAAAAACTAAGAAGCATTTTCAGCAGGGGAGAATATTGATCGTAGTGAGAAACCATTTATGCCCTGAAGGGCCATCAGCTGTCACTATTCCCCTGGCTCCAGAGCCATATTTAGGTGTCTAATATGAGTTAATTAACATATTCATTAATAGGTGGGTGAAGCTGTGTCAGTCTCAACAGATAGGGAACACTGACATCAAAATAGACTAATTAACATAATTTGAACCTGTCTAAGCTCACAATTGATAGCAAACACAGAAACTGCAGCATCATAGCAGACAACTGGCAAAAAATCTATTCCATTTGATGTGCTTCCTATGAGTGGCCAGAAACAAGCAAGTCATATTAGCTGACATGGTCAGTTAATGAATAATTGGCACACAGGAACAATTATTATTATCTGATAATCGATGAAAGGCTTATTCCATTTTGAACTCACAGTCCCCTGAAACAGTTTAAATCTTATCTAAGGCAGTTCTGGATGATCTTTATATCCTCTGAAGCATCTGTGGATAGCTCATGGCAATGGTTTCCACAGGCTTAATACATATTATGTAACACTGCGTCACTTGAAACAACTTCAGGTTTCCTGCATTCAATCTTTTCCTCATGTGATTAGAAAAAAAGGAGTAGTTTCAATTCACAATTTTATACCATTCGTCAATTCATCATCAAAAAGCTGAAATTCAGTTGTAGACATGGCCTAAATTCAGAGAGATTCCAAGCATAGAGCTCAGAGATAGATCCACCTCTTTTGTGCTGCTGAGCTTCCAACTGACTGATAATGCCCGAGGAACAGCAGGTCTTACTAGATCATTTTGTTACAGCAGTTACTGTATAATTTGATCTTGGAAGTCCAGTGTAAGGATGAGCATTTTAAAAAAAATGAAGGATTTTGTCCAAAACTAGCATTTAAAAAAGCTGTTAGCATTAGATATTGTGAGGGAGCAGTGCAAAGGACAAGAGAGGGAAAATGGGTCTAAAGTGAGATCCTAGCAAACGGGAATGAAATCTCACTTGCTGGCATGCACTTCAGTAAACAGGTTGCATACTATACTCTGCTTCCCCACCACACTCCAATTCAAACGCAGCTCACATATGGAGTGTGAATGTTCTTGTTCAAATCCCATAAGGTTTTTATTTCCTTTGCTTATTGACAAAACAGTAAAAACACTATGTTGAACAATTTTGCTACAAGAAAACAGCAGTTTGTCAGAACGACCGAATAAGGCAACCCTCAATGGAAAAAACCACAATGTTATTAGGCATTGGAATGTAACAGAGGAGTTCATTATATGGATACTGAGAGATTTCATTATTTTCTCTTAAAAGGTAGCATTTATACAAGTTATGCAGTATTACAGGCATACAAAAATTACTTGAAAAGGAAGCAGAGAATGATGTTGAGAGGTTAAGTGGGGTGTTCCCCTTTATCTCCTCAGACAATACAAAGCAAGCTGATACTCAAGGAAACTGAAAGGCAGTGAATTTACCAACAACAAAAGGAATTTTTTTAATTCAGTGCATTATAAATAAGCTAGGAAACCTGCAGTCTTGAGACATTATTAAAGCCAAGAGCTTATCAAGATTCAAAATGAGATTTTTGTATACGCACACAGGCAGTAGCTCAGAGAGGTAGGTTTTTTTGAAAATTTCTGACAAGACCTAGAAGCTAAAGTTCCACCTTCAAAACTGATTTAAGTACACAGCAATTACACCTGCATGAATGAACTCTGCTTTTTAAATTGTCTTCATCATTCAAGGCTGCACTGGTATTAAGAGCCTCTTAACTCAAATTCACCCTACACTCTTGTCTGGCCTCTCTAAGTGGCAAACCAGGCTTGCATTCATCTGCTCCTGGTTTCCTGTGAAGACATAATTTGTGGTGGCTACACCTGTTGCAACTTCAGAGGGCATGACCAAGGTGGTTATTCACTGGTAAATTCTTCTCCAAGACACAAGTCCTAGACTCCTATAGAGGCCACAAAAAAACCCCAAGGCTGAAGGCAGAACTTGGCCTCCCACATGTACTGGCAGTAGGCTCTGCATGTATGAAAGGCTTCAAAGGCCATTCTGGATTCCTGCTCTCATTTTTAAATTACTTTGACAGAGAAGGGCAAAATATTACCATGCAAAAATTACCATAAAGTGAGATGAAACATGAATTAAGTACAAAATTCAGCAAGTAACAAATTCAACCAATGTGTGTAGCATGGATTATTGCAAAGTATATGAAAATGTATGCTGAGCTCATCAGGCAGTTTCATCTAGCGATGGGTATCCTATTTCAGTAAACTATTCACAAAACTGTTACTTATGCTTACCCCTTTTATAAAATACCCAAGCACTTAGGACAATTCATTTCTCTGCCCAAGGACTGGAGACTCCTTATTTGGGAGCATCCCTTTGCTGCTAACCTTCCATCTGTTGCCCCTGTGCTGGGTACCGTAAAACTCTCCTCTTTATTTTGTGCAAATACACATTCACTAGCAGAGGAGAGCCCTAACTATCAGCTTGCTTTAATCTCACCAGTTCAATTTTCTGTCTCTGCTCTAAGTAGCAGAATCCAAAGCTCTAGCAAAGCCTCTTGTTTGGGCTACTTGTAAACATTTAACTGCTTCTTGGGCTAAAGGGCACACAGAAAATGGCAGCTTAGCCAGTGGCCAGAGGATGTGTGTTTAAGGTTCTGTTCTTGCTCCACTAAAGTGGAGCATAAAGGTTGTTCACGTATATTTGAAAAAGATAACAAATGTATCATGTCATTTAACAATGCCTAATAGCATGGTAGGATATGGCAAAAAGCTAAGAAATCAAAGCCTTTTACAGAATGGAGGAAAATCTGAAATTCAGTCTGTGATGAGATCCTGACTTGGACAAAGCTTTAAGGTTAATGTGCCTATGTCTTCTCCTGCAGCAAGATCCCTAACAAAGCCAAAAAGAATTTCAATGGAAAAAAAAAAGGCGTATTTTTTGAGATTACAAACTACAAAAGTTTTTGAAACACAGAAAATTCACAGTAACTTATTTATCTCCCCATAGCCAGTCCACTGTGTACATACAGGCTGGTCCTTGGTTACACTTAATGCTGGGACTTGCACTTTTCCAGGCCTAGGATTTCATAATGGGAGCTCCATGAGAGGTAGCCCTAGAGAATACTGTTAAGTTCACTACTTGCCTGAATCTGTATCATGTGGTTAGGGTCATACAAAACATGTCCATCTGCTGTTACTGCAGGAATGGATGTGTGCTCCTTTGCAATTGGTCATAAAACAACTTGTTTTCCTATTACAGAGCCTCCCATCCAGAAATAGGAAGTGGTTTCTTGCCATAACCGCTGATTCCCTCTGAAACATCAACTCGGTCAAAAGAGAAGTATTTAAGAATAGTAATAAGCAAGCCTCTCTCCCTCATCTTTTTTTGGAATAACTCTACCACAATTTTCATCTAGGGAGAGGAAATTATCTTTATTCCTCCATACTCACTACAGCAAGTTCGTAACTATACATGAAGTGTATCAATGGTTTTTCTATCATACAGTTTACAGAGATCAAAAGAAAACTCATCTTCACAAAAAGACAGAAATAGCAGTAAGATGACAGAGATGCTCCTCTAAGAGCATTAGTTTGGGGTCGCCTTCTTACCTCTAAAAAGGGATTTGTCACTGAACTTACAGAAAGAATTAGTCCACACAGCTAATGTGCTATCAGTTTCCATCGGAGCATCATGAACATTAACTTTTTTATGTAGACAACCCCAATGCAAAGAAAATTCTCTGATCATCTCTTGAACAACTAGAAAAACTGATTTTATTTACCCAACTAAGAAGCCACTGGCTTTGCTAGAGTCAAAGCTAAGACCTATCTCTTTGTGTTGAGAGGGCCAGGGGTCTTTTCTCTGTATCAGTGACTCTAGAAAACAGATTAATGCTACTTATTTGTATCCCAGTGCTTCTAATGGGTTTGATCAACTGATGTTTATGCATTGTTTTTAGGATGTAAATATTCTTATGAAAGTTTATATCCGTATCTGTTGGCAAACTGAAGCAAACTTCAGCACTGAGATCACTTCAAAATAGCTATATGACATTCAATGCAACAAGGCTAGAGAAAAGTCAGTGTGATTATCTGCTGAGTGTACACACAAGGACAGTAAGTGGTTTAGACATAGGTATTTATGAGACAGATCCCATTTGCTGCTAAGAATTATAACAACGTTTTGGCAAAATATGGAGATTTGCCAGGAAGGATAGCAGCAATATGTATTGTTTGGAATTTTTATAATTTGCCTCCCACCCCCAAAACATGCTTGGCTTGACTGAATAACCTCTAATCTGCATTTATATAGTTGTATCTTTATCTATTATGCATTACATGCACACCAAGCCAAGTCTCTGATCACACAGAGATGCTATTTAGAGTACACAAAACTTCCCTGGAGGGTTTCCATTTAGAGAAAGAAGCAGATTATTGTAAGTCTCATGCAATGGTAAAAATACAAAGGGCTCAGCTATTTCCACTGCAGAGTATCAATGTCATTCATGTGTCCCTATTTTAATATATTCAAGTACAGCAGCAGTCCTCCATGAAGAATTGGGAACAGGTTTCCAAGAACATCAGGTAGGAAACAGCTTTTGCTCTCTCTCCTGCTGTTGTCCAATTTATACTTCAGGGAAGAACTTCAGACCAAAATTTACCATAGTCTGTTATTCAACTCACCTGCGGTACAACAATTAGTGACTTCAGAAGGTTACATGCTGCCTTTCATTTTCAGCATGCTTGGTCTGCACAGAGGGATAAAAAAGGGCAATACAATCAAACAATACCGTAATAATTGTACAGAGCAAAACAAAGAGGAGAAATTCTATTAAAGAGAAAAATGTAAAAAAGCATTTTTTCCATGTAAACTCATGCTGCTTACCAATCTCCCTCAGAACAGAACAGGAAATCATAACTAAACACAGGTAACAGTCATGCTGAAGCACTTGGGTTTTGGCAAAGGATGGGCAGCAGAAAGGAAATGTGTGTGGGTGAGAGTTTCTTAACACTGCTGGGTCTTATCCTTTGACACTTAGTGTTGGCTCGTTTGTGGGAACACACTTGGACAGTGGGTTGTCCCTGCAGACTAGATGGGAATCACTCCAAGGCGAGCTTGTTCCAGTAAGGACAACACTTAGATTAAGTACATCTGTATATAGCCAGCTGGAAGCCCAACTCTTGAGACTGCAGGGTTGAAATTTGTTGCTCTGGGACTCCTTTAGTACCCCCAGAATGACACCAAAGACATTTCTTATGAAAAAAAAAAAAAAAAAGACCTAACTAGTTTGCCTTAAGAGCTTTAAAAGATATACCACACTAGCCTTCTCTTTTGCATTTTCAATGGGTACTGCTTGCTCTTCTTCAAGGAGGTTGCATCCACTTAGACAGGAAGTGTCAAACTGATCCTCTCCTATCACAGATTCGTAAGATGATGAGTAAATAAGCATAGTTTATTGATCTCTATCAGTCAGACTCTTACCAAAAGAGGTTACCAGGCATGCCTCATTCAGACATTAAAGCAAGTTGGTTAGTCCAGCTGGCAGGGATAAAATCTCTGCCTCACAATTATTTCCAAGTCGTGACCATCTTTGCTAGCAGTTCCACTGCACGTCAAAGGCTGATGACACCAGACTAGGAGCATTCAAATAGCACAAAGCTGGCCCAATATAAATTTGCAGATAGGATGAACTAAAGTAAACAAACGACTGAATGGTCTTCTCACCCCTCTAATTGATTCCTTCCCAGTTAAAGCAAAGCACTTACGTCCACATAAAGAGCCAAGAGAACCAAAGGGTTCAGTTAAATGTCCTGTGCTCATATATTTATGAAAGAGCAAATGGCTTGTGTTTTTTCTCAACACTGGCAAAGGCAGGGAGCAACTAGAAGCCTTGTTTCTCCCAGACCAGTTGAAATATCTTGTACTTTATTGAGCTAATGGGTGTAAGCAAGTAAGAGGAGAGAAGTCTTTGCAAAAGTAGTTTTTCACTTCTGCTGCATTGCCAGCCTTTCCCAACAAGGTCCAAGTCCCCTAAGTCAGAAGAGTACGTTTTGTCATCTCAGTTTGTGTGGACAGTGCAGCCATAATAATTGGTCTGTACATGAACGTGTGCCAAAGGATAGGAGTATGTTCTTACATATAGACAAATAGGAAAGGGAAAAAACCATATTTTGGGAGGTGACAGGGCAATCACGTATCCAGTGACTGGCCATCAGCAACACAGAAATTTAGATTTGTTGTAACGTAGAGTGACACTGGATCCTAGTGCTTTGCAAACAAAAAAGGCTTGTGATTGTCTTTGGCATCCTGGCCATGATTCACCTTCTGCAATAAAACAGGGATTACTTCTTTCCCTCAAGGCACAAAATTTAACCAATGCTTAACTTCTGGCTGCCAGGTACTCCTTACAATATCATCCACATCAAAGTCCACTTGCCTTCGCTTCTCTCCAGTCACCCTACCTTCCATCAGGAGGAGATGATACCTTAGGAGATGACACTCACTAGGGCTGCACTCCTGTGGTATGCAGGAAAGGCAGTCTATTGCTTATACATTTCATGGCTTCTCCACAGCCTGGAAGGAAAGGCAGGGCAGGTACTCTAACCTATGAAGAGTATCCCCTCCATTTGGTCTTTGCCTGCCTGTGTTCTGAGTGACAGAGAAGGGTATCTGGATCTTGGATCCTTATCCCTGACTGCAGAGAGTCACAGGTGATGAAAAGCTTGCAGTTTGCAGCCCTGCTAAAGGAGATATACAGCTGCAGGAAACACTGACGTGTCTTTTGAAATGGTCCAGTGCAGGTTAGGTTCTGAGACTTTCTTTAATGTACACAGCTTTTGATATTTTTAGAAGTTCAAACTAGCATCATACGGCAGCTGGCATGAATCCAGCCTCTTCTAGTTTTGCTGGTATCTGCTCGTATTTCTGCTAAGAGATTCTCCTGGTAGCAGAGCCACAAAGCAGGACACAGTCATCACAAATACTTGAGGACCTTAATCCCCACTAGGCCCCGGCTGCACCCCTCTGTGATGATACCTGTCACACTATCATGTCTTTCTAGAATGTCCCATTGGTGGTGTGGCTTGGAGATGCTGGGCCTGATCACACACTTTTGGAGGCATTTTTTTAATGGGGAAGTAGAACCATGGTGTAAGGTGGAAAGTGTACTGGTACAGCAGCACCAGAAAACTGTACTTTGGAAGGGCTCCTCTCCATCTCCAGAGACTTTCTAGGCTATCATAGGCACTGGTATGAGGAGGTGGCCAAAGTGAGAGGCTGCCAATAACCTGTCTCTGTGCTAAAAGAACAAGTGACAGGACAGTTTATCATAAAACCTACAAACAATTTCTCCATTTTCTTCTCCCCATTTTCCTTCATTCTCCTCCTCTTTGCACCCCTGTAAAAAGGAGGGTTTCCCAGCATTTCAGTCATACAAATCACAAAAGATTACTCATGAATCATGTGATTCCTCGCAATTCCTGGAAACTAGGTACAGTTGGGAAGAAAACCCTGACATTTGGACTTCAGATGTCTTATCTTAAACATACCAAAAGTTTTTCTCTTCTTGTTTAAAAAACTAAGAGACAGTACAAATGTTAGAGATCCAATTCTCTGCTGCTCAGCTGTACAAAAAGGGGCTAATATGTTGCTGGCATAAAATAGTCAGTATGAAATGGTGGAGAAGGAAAAACCTGGTACCTAATGAGATGTTACAAGCTTGTATTTGCAATGAAAGTACACAAATGTAAGAGGAAAATGGACTCATGCAGCCTAAAGCCAGGAAAACCCAGAGAGCGAGGATTGATCTCTGATGTTGAGGATTCAACATCAATAGGACTATTCATGCACCTAAAAATTACATGTGTATTTTAAAACCTGGCTGTATTAAAGCCTCAAACAACAAATCAGGAGATGGCTGCTTGTTTTCAGCCTGCAGAAAAGCCAATCCTTTTTGAGAATTGCACTGATTACCCTAGTTTATAATCTCCTTAATATCACAAGTTCCACAAAGATACATTTTGTTCCCTAGAACTCCTCAGAAATCAGCTAAACATATGGACTGCTTGCTTACACCTACTACAGAAGGCTGAGTATTGAGGATTTATATATTTTAGTCTATGTGGTGTAAATATGTATAAATTTATATTGTGTTAATTTATGGCATACACTACATAAGGTTTTGCGTGAGCTACATTGCATTGCTTCCCACGTTTCTGCTGAAATATTCATCTTCGGGTCTTTTTCTCCATGTTTTCCTTAATCTCGCCACAGATGTTTGGGCAGCTTGTGTTAGAAGGGAGTGTGCCTTAGAAGTACATTTAGGAATTTAGGTGATGAGAATACCAAACCCCAGTGTGTGGCTGCAGCCTGATGGGGTTAACAGGCCTGGTGAACACTCACCAGTGTCTCAGACCTGCCTTCTGATACACAGGCAAGCATCGCGCCACAGCCTGTGAATTAGCAGCACCAAGGCAGACACCCAGTGCACAGAGAACTACTGTCTCCAGGACTGCCAAACAAGTGCCTGACAAACATTGCGTTCACACACAAAACATGGATACATAAAGCTGCCGTGCCAAAGGAAGGACTGATTTGTGCAAGAACAGGCACCTGTGTATCAACAAACTGCACTCAGCATCAGCACCAGCAGTTCCTCCCATCTGCCTGCATGCAGCTCTCCAGAATGAAGATGCATTCATGTGTCCCAATCACTCTGAAATCAATAGGACTCTTGCTGTTGGATCAACAAGAGCAAGGTCAAGTTATTGTGCCGAAACACAGCCCTTATCTCCCCCGAGCCCTTATCACAATCCTATCAACACAGTCTTTGTGTACAAGGACTGGCGGTAACCCAGAAGTCCCAGTGCCAAATTGTGGCACCATTATGAGCCTGCTGCCTGTCCTAATATCCAGCAAGAGATATGAATTCATACAGAAAACTTAATTAAAGCATGACCTAATCAACAAAAGTGGGGCCCAACACACTGTTTATTTGCTCAACATTCCAGTTGTGCATCAACATGTTGCATCTCACTAACTTACTGGAATATGAAAATGCACAACTACATAAATAGTATCAGAGGGAGTTACCCGAATAAATAAACAGCCAAATAAATCTTTCAGCTCTTACAGAGTCCCAAATGCAACACTTACTAGTAACTGACAGAGAGGAATGAGTAAGAGGATGTGTCTGCAGTTTTTTTCTCAGACACAGTTGTGAACTACTTTGAATTTTGACCTTTCCCATTAATTGTCCAATAGCATTTCTATGTTCTGAGTTTATGGCAACATACTGCAAGATCTGGGTCCAAAGTCCAATGCTTCTTCAGATTGTCTGGCTAATTCTGGGAAAGAGACTTTCTCCTTTGAGGTCCTCTGGTAAAGACACAGTTACAGACATTTTTCTCCAGTCCTCTTTGCTTTTCTTGTCTATCTAGGATCAGGGACAGGTTTTAGGAAGTAAAAAAGCTAAAGCTGCAACCAGTGTTCTTGCCAATCCCATCAGTCACTTCATTTTGCCCTTGAGAACAACAGCAAATATATCCTATTCCCAAGTGTCTGCAGATCCTCACCAGATCTGGCCCTGTGCTCTGGGATGGTGAGTCCCCACCAACATGTACATTACCTAATACAGGGCTGCTGGTATTTCACAGGGAGATGTTAGAAGAATAAAAGAAACAGGGGTAAAGATTTCAGCAGAGTTTAATTTAATTTTTCAGGATAGCTTTTCCATTATTACTACTATAACTACACTGCACAATAGCAAATGCACCAAAAATGCTGAAAAAGCATTTTTGCACAGAGTGGGTGAATAATTCTAATTTAGCAGCCAAAATTAACAGCAAGTCAGTGATGGTACAGATTGCATTACCCTGTTACGTTAGTTGTACAAAGGCTTAAATAGACCATACATTTTGCTGGTTTTGTTTTATAAAAAGGCCAACTAAAACCTCACATGTAAAATAATCCACAACGAAAACTACAACCCTCAAACTACTGCCACTCTTCTACCTCACCCTTGTTTGCCTAACTCTTTCTCAACCTATTGCCCTGGCCTTTCTTTTCTCTCATGCTGAAAGGATCTCACAGTGGAGTCTAAAGTTGCTGAATTCAGGGAAAAGTCATCAGGCCTGAGCATGGAAATAAGTGCTCCCTGGTCCCACTACATGCTCCTGCCTAACTGACCCTAACTCTCTCCAACACCAAAGAGCTACACAGCACTGAGTAGTTGCTGTTTGGCCCTCGTTTCCTAGAGCAATGGAGCCACATTCTTAGCTAGGGTCTTGAAACAGTCCTCAGAGATGAAATAGTAATACAGTTTGGAGTTCTCATGTGGCTGATTTTCCAATTCTACTTTCCTCCCCCTTTCTTCATTCTCCTAGGATATAATGACTGAAAGATTAAAAACAACAGAAGGTAATAGTCATCCTATCATGCATTAGAAAAAAACAGAACACACTCAAAGAGTGTTGATGGCTTGAATACCTCAGCAGGCTGAAATATATTCAGAGAGCATTTCAGTGAATTTAGGTAAATGGGAAAAACTGCTAAGAAAAAACCCAAAACAATAAAATTCAAAAAAGCAAAATCTGATCTTGGATAATTAACAGCAGAAACAGGGCTAAACTGAAATAAATTATTCAGTGCAAGTACTTCAGACAGCTCTTAAGAATAACACATGGATTCATGGCACTCTTTAGGGGACTTTGTGCCTATAAACTAATTAATAGATCTGACTTCTCCATATGTAGTTTTTCCATCTGTAACAGATAAAGTATGGATAGGTTTCTTCATGTAACAGGAAAAATTAAAACTAAAGTTATTTTTGTAAGTTGTAGAATATTCTCTAACTTATTCAGAACGCAAATGTGTGAAATACCATGACAGAATGGAAATTGATTTTGTAAAATGTGAGAGTGAACGACCGCGCTCTGAAACATGTGGTGCAAAGTCAGAGACAGGGCGCTGGGCTTTCTTCCCCTCCAACCACCACCTGGGCATGTCACAACCCAAATGGTGGAGCAAAGGCAGGAGGGCACCTAATAACTCACTCCTCACTACAGCCAGTGAGCAAAACAGCCACATCAGAAGCATAGTCATTCCAAAGCTGAAAGGCTCCGAGTTTTTGCCATCCCAATATGTTGTACAGCAAGGTTTCACTTAAGCCTTTGCAAGCCCTTGGACTCTTTAGTATAATCAATGTGGGAGCTGCTCCATTTACTCCTTGGAGCAGCTACCATGCTGTGCAAGTCAGAAAATGCTATACAGCTTCCTAGGGCAAGCAGAGCTGGCATGCAGGAGCTTGTCCAGACTTTTCAACTGGTTAGAAATCTGTCTGCAGCCACTCCATCCAGCCCAGGATGTGAACATTGCTAGAATTTGGCTGAGAAATAGCGCACTTCTGTTTTTGCAGACACCTCACATTTCACAGGATTAACCTTGATACTTGGATTTCAGAGGCAGCTTCCAAAGTTTTAGCCAAACTAATGTACGTCAGGGCCAGCCTGTACACTAACTGAATCCCATCTGTGAGGACAGACACTCTCTCCCATGCTTTCCTCTCCCTGCCTGGAGGGCTGGCCAGTGCAGGAAGCTGCCATTCACACATGTATTAGCATACCTATTTCTTTGTAAATGTAACTTAAAATGGAGTGTATCAGAAGAAAGTGTCACAGTCTTACATTTCAATGTTTCAAAAGCAAGACTTGTTGTACAGCCAAGTCACCACCAACATTCATAAAACTCACAAACCTATTCAGAGGTTCAGAAATGTGGGCAGTTGTTTTATCTGACATCTCTTCTCCCAACATGTCTCATGATTCCCATCAACAAGTTGTCCAACAGTGGTGCCATGCCCAGCCACAATCTGCGCCAAGAATTAACATCTCTCTCTTAGTCACCTCCACTCGTCTTATCCCCCATCCATCTCCAGCCCACACCTCATTAACCAGCAGCCCAAACATCTGGTCACCTTCACTGGGAACTGCCTCTTATTACCCAGCCTAATTCCCACAGCCCGTTGCCCAGCCATGTTCCTGCCCTAGTCTCTAAATGCAACATTTGCTTGAGTGTGTTGACATCAGATCTCATTATTGACTTTAAGGAGAGCTTCAAGAGGAGCTTCTGCCACTTCATCTTCTCTTGATGAATACAGACAACAAGCCCTGACATTTACCTTTAATTATGACAAATAATGGCAAACTTCGGGAGAAAATCTGGAGTTTCAGCCTATCTGAAGTTAGGCCTAAACCCAAACTAAATACTCCTTAACATTTTTGGAGGCTGTACTCAGATGAGGGGGTTTGGTTTCACTTCCCCTGTAAATTGATTCTGCATCCAAGAGTGCTAAGATATGTTTTTCTTTTTATTCTAGCATTTCCCCTCAGATTTCACTGCTTACAGAGCACTCTCTGCAGAATTGCCTTGTTGGCTCATTTGGGTCAGTCAGAAATATAAAAAACCAACCAAACACATCTACTTTGTTCTCTTTTTTATCTTGGGGTTTGATTGTGGTCTGTTGTTTAGGTTTTGGGATTTTTTTGCAAACCAATGTGTCATTTTAACGGTTGGCATTCATGTGTTTCTGCACTTTCTTTATAGTTATGTTCATCTTCCCTTTGTCATTCTTAACGTGCTTTTCCCTTTAGCAAGCTAAGAAAAGAGCCTTATATGCAAGAGATCAAAATTTGTGCTAGAAAAAGAAGACTACAGGAACATTTCAAAAAGAAAAGCAGGCAAGGTAGCAAAAGAGCCTATTGTCTCTATCATCAGTCCCCAACCATTTAACAGGGTGCTCCATATGCAGAATCGGCATAGTCTTTCATGTTAACTGTATATCACAAGAATAAATTAATTATTTAATAAATTCATTCAATTAATAAATCCTTCCATTGTTTCGCTTAGTTTCTGCTTAAGGAAAGAGAAGTTTCCTTGGCAGTCCCTCTGATCTGTATGTAGTACACCAGTTATAGAATATAAGACTGAACAAAGCTGGTTGTGTGTGAGTGCTCCTCCAGGTGCCAGCACTCCTGTGGCTGAGGTGAGGGCAAATGGGGGCAAACAGCAATCCTGCCTACTCAGCACTCATCCTGAAATGAATCCTGTTGGCTGCTCTTATCATGGAGTCACTGTGCATCAGGGTGAAAGCTGCTCAACAAAACCACCAGGCTCTCCCAGCACCACGGGGATATCTCATCTCCACTTACAGCTGTGCAGTTAATAAGTACCTGCTTTGATATCACACACTTTGTTGTTTGTAAATGTGCAGTCAGTTCTGTTGGAATGCACATGAACCCAGACCAAGATCCTGTTTTCAGCCTCAGCCTTTACTCACTGGCCATGCTAGGGGGAAAAAAAAAGGAAAAATAAAAGAAAACCTGCTCTCTCTGGGGACTGGGCTTGTTTCCTATACAGTAGATTCATAGAGGTGAATCTTTCATTAATCTGGTTGGCTGACACAAATTCTATCGGGAACATCAGGAGGCTTGGCAGCACTGTTCCAGCATACAAATGAACGGAACAGACGGGTAGCAATAAACTCACCTAAAGATAAAATTATGATCTTCAGTCATTGAGAAAGATGATAACCACAGGATGTATAGCAATTAGCTTCCTCAGCAGCCTACAGAAGCAATATATACAAATTACAAGATAATCTTCCGCAATCTGAAACCATTTAGGATCTTTAGCATCATATACTTGGATCAATTTAAATCTTAAAGTTGCTATCATCTTTCCTTCTTACTCAGAGATAAATATCTCCTCATTTTCTAGTGAAACGCAGTAGATGTTGCCTTTATGTGGCCTTACTGTATTAATTTCTTTCTTCAAGTTAGCTGGTTGAACTGTCACAAGCTCCCCAGGACTGTGGTAGCAAAGCACAAGGAGTGCTGGCCACGGCAATACCTGTGTTGGATTGCCCCCAGTGGCAAGGAACTGTAAAAGACTTTGGCAAAGAGAGAGAAATGAAAATTTCTGATTGAGAAATAGGTCTGCTGGTGGGAGGAAAATAAATAAATAAATAACTCTCTGCATGTGGAAATCTTTAAGCTTTCATCCATTTCTAGGAAACTGGAATGGGAGGAGCATGCCTCCTACTCCTGAAGACATCTGCACTGTGGGGATACAGGGAAACTACTACAGCACAAGCAAGGTTTTGGCAAATTAAAGCTTGTCAGAATCACACTGAGCTTCCCGTTGGTCTGGGTCTACTTTCATTACAATTCTGTGCTTCTTTCTGCTATTCCCCTCTGGACATATAATACTTAAAAACTAGCCCAAGAACTTGATTATCTGCAGTGTACAAGTAGCCAAAATATTTCTTTCTGTGGCCTTCTTCTTCCTCCTGCCTTGTTTTTGACTTAGCATCTGGCAAAACTGGAAAAACCTTGGGACATAAAAATTCCCTTAACTGTGAGTAAGCCCTCATTATTATGTCTTTCTTTATGAAATGGCCTGTCTGATTAATGCCTGCTTGCACGGAAAATTCTCTCCTCTCCTTTGCTCTCTCCTGCAATTGCTTTGCATTTTAGAGTCTTCTTTGGCAAAGGAGAAAAGCTGAATGCTGGGTTAAATCATGGCTCCTTTTTGAGATCTGTGGGACTTCTGTTGTTCATTTCCATGGCACCAGGATTTCACCCTTATTCTTAAGAACTAGAGCCTCCAACAGTGGCCTACCACACCACTTAAAGTCTCTGGAGCAAATGACCTGGCCCAAAGTCGCTATTTAAAATACCAGCAATTTTTCAAAAGCCTGTTTAGTTCATAATGCTTTCTCCAGTCCACTCAGCCCTGTTCAGATGAATCCAGTAAGCTGTGTTCCTTCATGCTCTCTTGCCTTTTAAGTGACAGAAACTTTGCAGACTGAGAACTTACTCTAAACAAGTCTAAAAATTAAAAATCCTTCCCTATTGAAATCTGAGGCTGATACTTGCATATATGAGGATTTTAGAGGGACTGAATCTTTTCCATAGAAAAATGTCTATTTCAAATCTCAGTCAGGAGAATATCACTTTTTTGCAAACCAGTCTTACTTAAGTTTATGGCAACCAGTAACAGACCTGAAAACATTTATGTACTTGGCAATTACTGGCAGCTGTCTGGACACTCAGCCAATGGAATTAAATATTTGAGAGATTGCAATTCTGTGATATAATCTGGTTATGAAGCTAATTACACCTCTTGTCATTGTTGACAATGTATGATTATAGAGACAAAAATCTTGGTTCTGCTAGTCAAATTCCATGGAGAGGTATAGACAGGGAGAAGAAAAGAAAACAAAATAAATTGAAACAAATTTCTTCTCATTTAAGTAATGACTACCCGAGTCCAGAAAAAGAAAAAAAAAGAAAAAAGAAAAAAAAATCACACCCAAGAACACTGAAGTCTCCCTAAAATGCTAAAGGAGATGATACATGGGTAAAAGCGTATAGAAGGCTATTTTCAATTAATCTGTGAATAAACATGTAAAGTTGAAACTTCCAGAAAACTAGCATGGAAAAAAAATTATGAAATAAAATCTTGAACATAACACACAGTTCCAGCTTTGCAAGTAAGGTGATACATTCCAGTACATCATGCAGATGCCAAGGGTTCTCTCAGACAAAAGTACATCTCTTTTGAGAATCAGAAGTCCTTTTTAGAAGCAACAACGGAATTCACTACCCCTTGTGATCTGCAGTCTCCTAGCTCCACATGTGCAGCAGTAATACAAAAGCAAATTGAAAGCCTTCCATATTTTCCATGGTTTAGTTTGTATGCTCAAATATTAGTTGCTGATTTTAAACTTCATTGGAATGAAGATTAATTTCTTAAATTATTACACCATAAAATCCTGCATGCCCCGAACGCTATGGCTTATTTTAATAATGAAATTTAAAAAACAACAACCACTATCAAACTTATTTCTAAAACAGTAATTGAATTCTGGGTTTTTTTCTGACAATAAACCCCAAAGTCTAAGGAGTCTGTTTCTTGCAAAACTGAAATTTTAAACAAGTCTAAATTATTTTCAAGATCATAGGTTGGAAATTCATGGAAAAATTTCAGTGACCTTACTAAAAAGGAAAATTTGATTATTTCTGTTTGTAGAGAAAATTGAGAGCCAGAAGTAATGAACAGCAAAACAAGTAACTTTTTAACACATACACACAAATCTGAAAATTTAATAGAACAAGGAAAAGGTCATTATTTTAGAACTTTTTTTTCAGCACACTACTACAAAATGAAGGACAAAGAAGTAGCTACAGAGAGATTCTTTCATGGTTTCAGAATTAAAATTTTATGCTGGCCCCAATGACCCTGCAGGTCACGAGACAAAGTTTACCTGGCTGCCCTGACTCACACATGTTTATTGCAAAAGGTAAGGATAGTGACATGGCTTGCTCCTACTGTTACTTTAGTATTGCATGTTACATTCATTTGTTATTTATCTAAAACTGACCTGAACCCACAGCTTGACTTCTATATGCTCCATAAATCAGAAAGTTAAGTTTCTCTTGGTGTAATTTTCCTTATCACCAATAATTTCTTTTAGTCCACGGCAGATGGCCAGTAGAGGTAGGAAAGAGACCAGATACTCTGTTCCCAATAATGCTATTTCTTCAGTTTTTTATACTGATATTGCTGCTAACATTTTCTTTCAAAAGCCACAGGAGAAGCTAGTAGCTGCAAAGAATAAAATTAAAACTGCACTTAGAAATGGTATCCTTCTCTTCTGATCAGAAACCAGTCAGTCCATTTAAATTGTACTTGTGCCTTTGAATTTAAAACTCAGTCTCCAGAAAGCATAATTGAATTTGGAATTCACAAAGCAAAAGAGAAAAAATGGTATGTTAATGTTCCAACCTCTAACAACCTCTGTCAGTGTTTTAAATCTGGAAACTGCTATCCTTTTAAGTAAGACTAATAGTTTTGGAAGCAATACAGGTAGACAGTACTTAAGCTAAATTGTGCATGATTCGTATTCTGTTCACTCAGAAATTCAGGGTAAATGTTAGAAACTTTAGGGAAAACAGGGCAGAAGTGTGCTCAAGAATGCTCAAGATGATCAGGTTTTAGAAAAGAGAAGTTGCATGTGCACCTCTGCCACTTTCACACCCACAAGACAGCAAAGCCTGACTGGTAGTGCTGGCAGCTAACTTCTAATGAGCATTTAAAGTTTGATAGAAGATAAATCAATATTTTTTTCTGTGAATAATCTTATCCTCTGACCATAGAAATGTGAGCTGCCAACAGCTGGGCACACAAACAGCCTTGAAAACGCCATTCCCTTTCATGGTTGTAAACCAAAACAATAAATCATTTCAGTAAGATCATTTTCTGTCTTCTGCTTGTTCCTACAAATAAAGAAAGGCATGGGCCTATCCCATTTTCTAACAAAAACAAAACAAAATCATTTGGGGATTTAACAACAATAATTTAATTTGTATTAACCATGGCACAACATAAACATTTTCCTCAAAGCTGAAGCAAAACCAGCTTACACATATTTTCCATGTGTGGGGGGTTTTTTGTGTCTGTGAGCTGCTGAGACTGCTTTCATTAAAGCAAATTCAAAAAACCCACTTCCCATATGAATCAGAGTTTCATATTTAAACTGCAGGATTCCTCATTTAATGGTTTACTTGTTGATTGAATTAATATGGATGATTAGCAAAGGTGAGCCAACCAGGAAAACAGAGTAAGAGAACAGGGAAAACATTACAAAACAGAAACACGGAAAAGTGAGACTGATTTAGCACCGTGCCAGAGCAAAGAGATACAACATGAGAATGTGTGTCGCCCTGCTTTTGCAGGGTTCCATGGTTGTAACTTTGTAGTACAAGTTTCCCATGCATTTTCTGTAAACATGGTCATTGTTTTTCCTAACTGACTGGGATTGTTTTACACTTAAAAATTGTTTTTCATTCCTTTCTCCTGGGGTAGAAAAAGATAATTAACCATGTCTTCATCCTGTAAACTTACAGAGGTGTTAATCCCTCTCACCAATCCCTGATTGTCTCCAATAATATATATAAATAAGAGAATAAAAAAGGGCAGACCCCTTTGGTTGGTCCTGCCTGGAGATTCAACTACTGCTCTAAAACCTGTGTGTTTCTTCTGTTACCAGCTGTACAACAAATGTGTACTTTTTTGTTCCCTTATTTCCATCAAAATCAATTTGTGACATGCTTCCATGCCCTATGAAGTACACACAAGCTTTGAGGCAGGACTGTGAGAACAACCTTGCTTAGAGACACTGTCAGAAAGTGATAAAAGACAAAGTACACAAGTTTCAGCTGTGGTGCTGGTCTTGGCACTGTCACTGTACATCGTTCAAAAATCTGCATTAGTGAAGCCAAGTGTTTACTTAAAATGTTCTTGCAGTTGATACTGCAGCTTTTTTTGTCTGTGAGCTACATGGTGGGCACCCTCTTGGAAAGATGATACGGTGGGTGGGAAACTGGGTGGTGAGGCTGGTGCTGCAAAATGAGCCACTTGCTCTAACTGGGTCACCAGGACCAAGAGAGTTCCTCATGAGGTGACACTGACAGACCTGTGAGATCCTCAAAAAACACAGCAGGACAGTACAGAGAGCAGATATGGCACCCAGACCATGGGCTCGGCATCCCTACACATAGAGCTGAAGGGCTGAATGGCAGCTCTAGACTCCATTCCATCCCACCCTAAAGCTGAGTTCCACATGTCAAGATCTCACTTGTAGATGTCCAATGTTTGCTGGACACCCAGGAGATTAAGGCACTTTTGAAAATGTCTGTCAGGATCTTTTAGTAGCCAGTCTTTTTCTTTGCCTTAGGTGTGAGCCTGGTACAATTGTTACCTCTGAACAGATCTCCCATTGCAGTAGAAATCACTCTACTGACTCAATTTAATAGGATTTGAACTTGCTGCTGTTTTCTGCCAAGAAAGCAGAATCTTTCAGCTTTCTGTGCACAGGAACAGAGATGTTAAAATTAGCCACAAGCAGTATATTGCAGTATATTGAATACAAGAGAAAGGTACTGCAATTTGCTGCACAAAAGCAATTAGTTAAAACATGAATCTGAAAGTAACAGATTTAAAGAAAGTGTTCTCTGGTTTGCCAAGACAACTATTGTGCACACAGACATCACACAAATAGCAAAATGTGTACGTTCAGGTTTTGTTTGAGAACCCCTGTGAGGTCACAGCAGATAGCACTGTTACTTATTTCAGCATCCTACAATCAGCACTGAGATGCTTTTTAAGCTGTGAGGCACAGAGCATACAGAAACCGAGGCCACTTTTTATGTCTCTTATTGTTTCTGCTGGTGGAGTAACAGCCATTTCAGCTGTTAGTGCTTCAGTTAATCCCTGTCCCATTTCTGAGGCCACTGGAGGAGTTGAGTAATTTTCACCAGTGCAGTGGGTTCTAGCAATCCTTGTTAAAGAATCAGGAGGTAGAGAAGAAAACACCCTCAGAGCTCCTGCTCAGTTGGAATCTGTTCAAACTAACTGTGAGACATAGCTGCAAAACCAGACCTTACAATATCCCAAATAGGTTGTTTCTGCTTCCCATTCCTAGACCAGCAGAGGCGCCTGACCTGTGACATTCACGTGTCTTACCATGCTGGGGACTGGGGACAGACTGTGAAATCAGAAATGAGGACACTGACTTCTATCTCGATTTGCTGGTTGAACTCGCTAATCTGCAGAAAAACAAGCCCAGCTAAAAAGAAGAGGTTGGAAAGGTGCTGAGGGCCAGAGCTCGTATGAAGACAGCTTGGTGCAGCCAGGATGGGGGTGGTGAAAAGTAGCAGAGGGAAGGCTGGGACTGGGGACTTCCCATTGTGGATAGCACACTGGTAAAGTTGGCGCGGACATTTACAGAACTGTAGCACTGGTGTGTGCAAAGTCCTAAGTGTTCTTTCTCTCTCCCTCTACACCTGAAAGCGGCAGATACTTTTAAAATGTAAAAGTATATAGAACCATGAGCAGAAGCAGAATTAATCAGGACCGGTAAGAGCTTTTTGTCTTCTTACAGACAAATAGCTCTGTGAGCAGCAGATCCCATGAGCACCTGCATCTCAGGGCTTCCTTCCACCATGGGCACTCAGAGGTCTGATAGCCTCTGAATTCTGGGTTTGGCAGCCTGGAAACCTTCTTGGTGCCTTCTCCCTTCTCCCTGACCACCTGCTTTCGAGAACTTAAGACACTTAAGCCCTAGGCCACCGTCAAATTTGGCTGAAACATTCTGTGAGCTCATAAAAGATTAGTTTCACCATGTGGAAGGAGAGATTAACAGTTAAGTCTGTCCTAATGCATAATGACTTTTTTCATTAGGAAGCAGGTCTAACAAAAAGATATGAACATGTTCCTGCTCTATTAACAACCATTTACAGGCCAACTTATGCTTCTGGTTATATAACAGTAAGCACAGAATCACTCTGATTCATCAGTCCACTTCAGTGACAGTGAGGAATAACCTGAAGCATGAAACCAGACTGACATATACAAACTACCTAAGAACTGCTGTTCTCTGACCAGCAGGCAAGAGTGGATGTTTATCAGAAACAATAGGGACAGCATATGTTAAATCTTTGAACAACTCCTCACTTGTGTCTGGCACATTAAAACATCTGAAATAGCTGGTTAGAATTAGGAGTACAGTATGGCATGTCTTAATTTTCCCTTTTTAGTAGCACAACAGAAATAAGAATATTTATACATATACTAGAAAAAACTGTACTCTGCTGTCTGAGGTACAGCATTTTCACAGGACATTGTTACTCTAACAAACATCACAAAGTGAACAAAGAAAAATGAATTTCCTTTGTTACTGACTACTGCTACATTATAATAAAAGAATTATAAATCTGAGTTCATTTTGTTAAGCCATTGTTTAATGGCTACTTTTGTATTCTATTAGACTAGAACAGATTTATTTGTTTGAGTTTTCTTTCTAGACACTTTTCATGTCCTGGCTCAGTAACAAAGCTCCATTTTAAAAAAAGAACAAAGTCTCAACATCTTCTATAATTTTTTCCTTCATGCTACAGTTGCTTTAAAAAAAATAAAAATCTTAACAAGTTTAATATTTGAACTTATACTAGCTGGCAAAGTAAATTTCTCAGTAAATGACAACACTTCTTCAGATAGTTGTCTTCAGCCCATTTTTTAACACTTTATACCACTGCATTGCCACAGGCCCCAGATCATTTATTCTAGCTAGTTAGCTGAATTCTTGCTTCTACCTCTGCATTGACTGTTCTGACAGGAAAACCTCTGTTCCTGCCAACGGAAAACCAAGATGTGACAACGTTTGAAAAAAAGCTTTATGAGCCCTCTCCTGACACAACAGACTGCACCTTCACTTGCCCTGAAAGCCACCTTGCTGGTCAGGCAGCGCTAATGTCTCCTATGAAAGCAGGGAAGTCAGTCCCAGGCATGCAACTTCTCCTAATAGTGAAGTGGGGGAATTTGTGTTGTCGCACCCCAGCAGGTGCTCAGCTGCTGGGGCAAACCAGCACCCTCTCCTCGTCTGACCTAAGGGCTCCTAAGAACACAAAACTCCCCCAGGCAGCCTGCT
This sequence comes from Drymodes brunneopygia, assembly GCA_013400955.1. NCBI lineage: Eukaryota > Metazoa > Chordata > Aves > Passeriformes > Petroicidae > Drymodes > Drymodes brunneopygia. The sequence continues at coordinate 411,153 of VZTZ01046640.1, forward strand.
CATCTTCTGTCCTTAATCAAGTGGGTTGCTGGCCTTTCATTTCACCAGCTGGAAGCCAGCAGGCAAGTCAAGGGAAGCTTCCTCCCCAGCAGATCCCAGCTCGTGTTGTTCCAGTCCTAGCCTGGGTTGTACCAGGAAGAGGGAAATGGGTGAAACCCTGTCCTTAAGGAAAACAGGGGTGGGTTCCCCTCCATGCCATCTCAGGCAAACCATCTGTCCTACCTTCCAGATGCAGACTGAAGATGACTGCTTTTATCTGCTGTTTCCATCACAACACTCCTCCAATGATCACCAAGGCCTGGTGTAATGGGGCCATGTTGGAGTTGCTCTTTCTGTAAAGAAGCCCCTTGCAACTCTGAACTCCTCCCCTTGGTGGGCAAATCCATCCTCAAGGAAGCTCACCCCTGATCCTGTCACTATGGTTTGAGCCTGTTCTATATTTCCACACCCCTGTGTTTTGTTATTAGTTACCCTATGTATCAATCTAAGTTCCACTCCTCTTTTGTTCCAGAAAGTTCGTTGTAGTATAGTTATTAATTGGTCATGTACCCCTGTTCCCTCCTTCCTCTCCAGCTCAATGGTCAAGCTAGCCTGGCTTTGCCCCTACTCCTCCCCTTACCTTGTCCCTGATTTGTTACCACCTTGGTATGAAAACTCCCGCACAGCCTTTGTTCTGGGCTCTTGGGAGATGGATCTAACTAAGTAAACACCTGTTACTGCCACCCCAAGAGTCTCTCCTTATTCCGCCAGCAGTCGTGGATCTGGGAAACCAACAAGAACCCTAAAACCCTATCTCTGGGCTCGTGGGTCTCTTGGAGAGACTGCTCTCCCCCTTCGACTGACCACTGGCTCGGTCCTAGGGACAAAGAGACACCACGACCACCGGCAGCCTGTCCCAAGGTTGCCCACGGTCCCGACACCGATGAACTGATATTAAATAGGGCCATGCTACTGTTTGGAGTCTCCCAGTCCTACCCTCATACAGACAACAATAACAACTGGAAGCAAGGGCATTCTTATGCTGGGTCACTTTGAAACCTGTGCACTGAATATGAGCGTTCTCCAGTATATTCAGTGGGATTTCCTGCAGCAGATACAGCAGTGCACTTTTACCCACAGTAACTGGCATTTGCACTAGCCTGGTTTCCATGAAGAGCAGTCTGATCCCTTCCTAATAACAAAAGAGTCATCCTGGATGAAAGGCATTAGCCAATAAATTAATTCATCATACTGATAGAAATCTTGGGAAATAATATTCTAGGATAGCAACACAAATCAAACTGGACAAGCAGACCCAGGGAAAAGTGAGTGACTTGCTCAGAAATGTGTTTTTACATTATTTAACGGTAGCAAGCGTTATTCTGATACAGGGCAAGGAAAGAAAATTATGAGAATTACACACTAAGCCTAAAATACAACAACTAGGTCCTGTTACCATTTCTTAAAGTCATTAGCTCCTTTCCCTGTGAAAAGCAACACTGAAAACTCCCCATGCTCTAGCACAGTAATGGCAGCAATTCCTTGGCATCCTGTTCATGGATCATTGTCAACTTTCTGAATGCACTCTGGGCTACCACACTGCCTTGTAACACCAACCTTTTAAGGCAGCGTGGCTTTGCAAGCTGCTAGCGATCTGTGAAGCATAGCTGAGAATCACTGCTCCTGATAATGTGACTTCAGCAAATCTCGAGTGGACTAATGACAGAGCCTGCGTACATCCAAGGTCAAACTGTTCTGCTGGCAACAATTTTGGTATTTGATTTTTAAAGCTGAGGCAAGTGGAATGATGACGAATCCAGTACTTCTTTGCTTAGAGGTCATTAACTTAAATATCAAACCACTAACTTCAGCTGTAACTCCTGGGATTTGACTCGGTGGTTCAGTCTGGAGTGTCTTGCTATAGCAGTGGCAGTCTTGAGGAAAGCAATGAGCCTTATCCTAAGCCTTCTCCTGGAATCAGATTGCACAGTAACAAGGAATTCCTGGCACCGCGGTACAGTAAACAGTGCTCCCATGTCCAGGATATAACACCAGAACAGATGATAATAAATAAGCCACTTCAACAGGGCTGTGAAAAATGATCCATGACATATCTGTAGCGTAGCAAATGTCATCTCAGAACGGGCTTGTCTGGATGCCTACAGGAGAGCACCAACTGTCTGGCTCAAATTCACAGCCTGCTCCTGGTACGGCGCTATGAGCAGATTGGTGACTGACTAATTCTGCACAGCGGTTCCCTACCTACGGAGTGCTCTCTCCAGCTATTAGCGTCACAGCGTATCAAACGGGCTGTCACAAACCTGTTTATCACCCTTTTCCAAACTCCAGCAGGTGTCCAGCAGCAGCTATTCAGTACGGATCAATGCACACAGGAAGTGTTAGCTCTCTGGTAAGCTCAGCCAGTGCCTCTCATTCAGGACAGAATTACAGTCCTCATGTATCCTGAGATCACTACAGACACGTGGGATTAGATGTACAGCTTGTTACATTAAAAATCTCCCTTCATGTTCCCTTTAAGAGCTGTTCACAGAAGCCATTTCCTGCCTGGTGAGACCATGGCTCTTTCTACAGGCAGTGGAGAAATTACCCCAATGGAGAACAAGGTCACCCAGAACAGAAGCCCAACCTGACTGTCCCAGAGGCCTTCTCTCTATTCACTGCTATGGAGCCTTTGCAAATACTCCCTCATTTTAAGCTGTCAACTCCTAAGACTTTACTATGAATCTCAGAGTGTTTGATGTTTCTCTTGAAGGCCCTTTTCCTCGAGTCATGTAGTTTTCCAATAATCATCCATTTTACCAAATGCATACATACATACATACATATATGATTATTATAAAATACATAAGCCTTGATGTTGTGAAGAAAACTTGGTAGTGTGAAGTCCAGAGATTTAAAAAAAAAAAATCAACTGGAAAAATCAAAAGGCAAAATAAAACAAACAAGAAATTACCACAGGTGTTTTTAAAGCCAAGCTCATGACATGTCATGTCTTTACACTAGCAATACTAACTCTGTTTTACTGCAAAAGTCTAAGAAGTAATTTGAAATTTGCAAATGGAATACTTACATTTGCCTTGTGTCTTCTTCCAAAGATTTTTAATATGTTTGGCTTTCTCAAATTCCCACATTTATTAGAATTTCATTTTATTTGTCATTTTAAGACAAAATTAGCTTTTGACAGTAGATTAGGGAAAACTCTGTCTCCTTTTAATATCTGCACACATAAGAATTGTAATCAGTTTTCCCAAAACATTATTAGCATTGCCAGTGACTGACAGTCACAGCTGCTTTAAGTAACAGGGACTTAAAAAGGTGTAAAACTGTTCATTTTCAACAAGCATCCAGTAAAATGACCATTTCAGAAGCCATTTCCTTATCTTTAAGGTCACGTCTAAAAGTTTGGGTGTTGTTCAGAGAAAGAAGCAGTCATAAGTACATGCTGCCTTGTTAGCTGATGATTTACCCAACATTACATGAATATTTTAGGTCAGTTCCTATTTTCCTTCATCTGGATAATATTCATAGAATTCCTCTTGTATTCTGCTATGATTACTAGATGAAGAGAGAAGCTGCTCCAACAATTTAGAATCATTCACCTTTCCATAGGAACAGATGATACAATACCTGAAGTTTACCCTAAAACCTTTCCATTTGAGGTGAAGAGGACTTTATTTTTATTTCACTATTAGAGCTCTTTGAACTACCTCAAACACAGGATTTTTAAAAGTTAATGCACAGAACTAGTTAACTCCCATGTTCTTCGTTTAGAGTGAATGATTGGAATTTATATTTAGTTCTTGGGAGAAATTCCACAAGGGGATCCCCCATACCACAGGCTGGCATTCAGCCAGTAGCAGTAACTTGCACAGCATGTGAACAGGTCTCCAGCTCATGATCTGCAAGCAAGCAACTGGCACTTCTGGGAATGCCGTATCTTGCCCAGGCAGGCAAGTCTGAGACTCACTCTGTTATAATTTCCTCTTTGTCTCGTGGAGCTTCAGGTTACAACATTAAGAGTTTTCTAACTTTCTGCATCATCAGAGGAGGGGAGCAAAGGAATAACCAGTACAAACAGGAGTTCATGACCTGTTTTCCTGACCTTGTGTGCTCTGTATCTTAAATGTCATACAACGAAGGACCCCTAGGACATAGACCACGGGACATAGACGAGATGGGGATATAACACAAGCTCTCTCTTCTGCCCTGTATTTTTCACATATAACTACTGTAGTATTTTGAGACACAAAAAAAAATACCCATTTTATTTTAAACCCTGCGGACCACAGAAGTCTGTTCTGTATACCAGTGGTTACTTCCATAAGGAAATTACTCAACACACATTCAGTCTACATTTTCTTACATTAAGCTATTGATCTTTCTCTTAGTTCCAATCTCTGGTTCATACAAATCACAGTTTTCTGGTTTTTGGCATTAAAATCTGAAGATGATTAGCAGAGCATTGATGTAATCAACTTTCAGCTATTCAAAATGTACACAGGGACATTTTGTTTTCTTTTACTTTTTCTATACTTATTGTTATGGTGAATAGCATTCTTTATTTACCCTCAAAAGGAGGATGAAGAGTCTCCCAAGGGGAAGAAACAACTTCCTAATACAAAAATAAAACACTAGAGAATACAGGCCTGGCCCATGTATAAACAGATAGACATGACATGTAAGAAACAATGGGAAAATGCTTTTTCCTTTGGTAACTAAAGGTCATGAGCAGTGGCGTACACTACTCCAGAGGAAGCTTATATCTTCAGTCAAGTCTCCAAACACATCATTTGACCTTACTGTACTACCTGAACCCTACAGTAATCTGTTTGTGACCCATAATATAGTTTCTATGCACCCATACACACTCACAGCAGCAAGACCTTGTTGACTGTCACATAATTAGTTTATCCATATTCCATAACCTAAATTGGTATTCTTCATAACACTGGTTAATATATAAACCTGACACACAAATACACAGAGAAAGATCAGGAGTAACTGGTAAATACTTGGTCTGCTTAGCTGCAGTGGGTTTGGGGGTGCCACAGCTGTAGGACTGGGTGTATGCAAGTTGAACATGCCTGAAAGGTCAAAGTGTGTATATATCATGTCAAACAGCCCTGCTGTGAAAGAAAATATGGCAGCTCCATATATGTGGGAATATGAGTTTCAAGACAAGGCTCTAATCTCAGTAGCGAAGTCCTGCAAATGGGCAGAGTCACCTAAGCAAGCTGGCTGCAAGGGTGGGATTTGGTTCAAGATTAAGGCACTTAATACACAGTAAGTGTATGAATTCCTACTACAGTCAAAGCAGACCTACTCAACACAGTCAATGCAGCCTATAGAACTATTCTGCTGCCAGCTGAGACATGTCTACTCCAAGGCAAACTAAATCACTTGATTCCATAAACTCCATTGCTTTAACTTTCATTGACAACAATGAGAACTGAATGGGAACATGACTTTGGTTCTAGAAATTTATACATAAGTATCTACAGTTACAGTAGTTCTCTAAAAACATCATCTAGAGTTTTGATCTGGGACAAAATTTGGCTCCAAATGGCAGGAGGAACTCCACATTGAAGATGATTTGCAGAACCAAAGGCTGTGTTAGGATTGTGAGACTTAACATTTGGATGCACACAGTGAAGAAAACCTCTGGGATCACCAGTGAACAACTTGCTGCAGATGTTGGCTGCACCACTCCAAGAGACATAAACTTTGGAAGCTGCTTGCTTCCAGAAAACTAGGGTAAGAGGCACTCACATGAGTGACTTTATTTAAAGCAGGGTTCTGAACATTTCCACAGCTGCTGTGTTTGGCCACGCTGACTTAGACTGACAGTCTGCTCAAAGATGGAGCAGGAGTCCCATGGATGCCTTCAGATGCATGCAGCTCTAGGAATGTACTGGGTACTCAAGTCCAGTGAACTGCAGCCTCAAGGACAACATTCCTTTTACCTCCAGTAGAGCAGCACGTGTATAAGCCTGCAGTGTGTGAATACCATCTCTGCACCTTGCTCACAGCTGCACCTACACCTCCTGCTCTGTGACAGCAGCAGTGGTTCTGACCAGAGATCTCAGCTGCTGTATGCACAGTGCTACCCAGAGCTGCAGTCCCACTGAAGCACCAGGATCAGTATCTAAAGCATCAGGGCAATTCAGGGATAACTGGATCTAGAAACATAAAGGAAAAGATCAAAAGATGTATTTGAATTAACTGGTTCCTCCTCTTCTTTTCCTTGCCAATCCCCTGCTTGTACTAGAATATGTCATCAGCCTGATAATTACAACACCCACATACCTATTACCATAAGAAAAAAAGCAAGGTAAATGCCCTTTATGTGCTCTTTCCAAGTCCTCTGCACATTTCATGCTACTCCCCTAGACATAATGGGGCAGAGTTAACCCATTTCCTCACCTGACAACTTCGTGACAGCCCTCCACAGACACTGTCTGCAAAAGCCTTTTCCCTGCAACACAGCAGAGCCAGCCTGCAACAGATCTATTCATAGAGCAAGAGAGAAAAACCTCGGGATTGGAGGCTCCTAGGTGAGCAGCTACAGTAACTGATCCTAATGTTTCCCTTGTATTATGTGATCAGCAGGAATGTATGTTTTCATTTGAATTTTCACCCTTTGGTTTTCTGCATCTGGTAAATACTGGCAAAGTAAATGTTAAGATGTCAGCTCTCTCTCCTAAGAAGTGATTGACAGTCCCTGAGTGCTCTGGGCTTTTTATAACCAATGTGACTGACAGCTTTTAAGTGGAAGCACTTCGTGCAAGTTTCAAATGTTAGTTGTCTGCACGAATAACACAGAATACTGGCTTTTCTTGTATCTATCTAATGGCATTTCCTCCTGCGCCAGCAGCCGCTCTAAACCCTCAGTTGTTAAAATGGGGAAAAAAAAGTCTGTGTTCTCTGCTCTGCACATTTCCAAAGCTCTCAGTGTAACAAAAGGCAGAATAAACCAATGCCTGTATTTTAAGTTCTTGCATTTCAAAGCAGTGCAGCAAATAATTCATTTTTCTTTGTATCAGGCTTAGCTAAAAATGACGGTACCTTGTACAGTAGTATTTCTATTTAACTATTTTCAAGCACTCTGCACCAAAAACAGTTTCAAGAGATCCAGCAGTATTATTACTCTATCAATGCACTCAATGAAAGCATTAGTAACCATGCTACTGAGTCCAGGATATCTCTTGCCCTGCCCCTCTAATAACTAAGGAAAACAGATACACTAAATATTAGACATAAAATTTAATGTACATACTAGAAATCTACATGCTACTTCTCAAATAAATATGCCAAAATTAGCATCTTGTACACATCTGCATTTGAAGTCCAAGCATAGATAAAAGTCAAAACAGAGAATTCAGTGCATGAAAAATTGCTTGATTAAAGGCACCTATTTTTACTTCGCAACAGGCAAGCAATTTAAGTGTTGTTAATAAGCATATTTCAACTGTGAGAGTAACTTGTAAAAATGTTGCTGCCCCTTCTACCCAGAAAAGAGACTGAAGGTTTGAATAGTGTTCATTTACTGAAAAAGTTTCCCAGAATGGATTTGAAGCAGAAGGAGTTGAAGGACAACCTGGTTTTCAAAGCTACAGATATATCCATCATTTCATGTCTACTTCTACACTGAAGGACTTTAATTTTGTATTTCTACTACACTGTGTAACTCTGGAAATGTTTTCAATGTGACCACTTCAGTGTGAATCAATCAAAAAAACATCTTGTGCTTTCTGAATAAGGGAAGAGGATAGAGGCTTTACATAAGGGTAGGCCACTCAAGATTAAAAAGCCATTACCACAGAAAAATCAGAGAGTGAGATCCCTTTGTCCTTAGCCATCACGACAAAGATCAGGTGAAAGTGCACTCCCTTGATTCTTCCATTTTCCAACACTCAGTGCTCAGCAGCCCTATCACCCCTATCCAAAAGTCTACGTGCTGCCTGGCAGCAGGGAAGGCACAGGCTGAGACTCCAGCCAGCAAAACAGAGTCGCACCGTCCCTGGTGCTCTTCTCCTCCAACTGACACAGCCCTGCAGCTCACGTGGATGATGCAGGATATGTGTGAGAGACCTGCTTTTCAGTTCCCCCACAATTTCTCTTTGCTGAGATGTACCTCTGCCTAGAAATAACCTTGGGGGCTCAGGAAAATGAAGCTGAAGAGTTAATGAAAACAGCAGTGCACTATTTAAATTTTGCCATGCCATTGTAAAAAGATTACTGTTGGGATACAGAACAGACCTTTCCAAACCTGCAAAAAATGCTTTCATCTTAGTGGAGAGCCTTTGACTTCCTACAAAAGAGAAACCAGTAGTATACTAAGTGATATACACCTCACTTTCATGGCTAAGGTGCAAGATTTTTACAGTTACCTTTTCTTGTTCAGTTACATGACTTCAGTGCTTTTTTTTTTTTAAGGAATCTAAGTAGCCATCATTCGTTAACTGTACAACACAACCTACTCAGACAGTAATACAATTTCGTCTTCAGCTTCTCATTTTTCTCAACTTTAATGCAGTTGTGTAAGATTCTCCCCTCTCCAGAGGGCAGACAATAATCAGGTTAGTTAATGACACTGACCTTAAAGTTCACTTAATTTTTTTCTCTCATCCTCCCCCACCGGCCTTCATAAAGTCCATTCCAATTCATTTTTTAATGCTGAATATATCTAAAAATAGAAAGTGGACACAGATTAAGAATTTTACCTCAAAATTTATCAGTGTGCAAAATAAACAAATTACTGCCCAGCAAATGCAGAAAGATACTTTAATCTTCAGTATCAACGGTGTTAATTCATTTTCTTTCTTTTTATAAAGAAAAAATTTTATCCTGAAAAAGATTAGAAAAGAGACAGAATACTAGTTTTGTTTTCTTTAAAGAAAATAAGTGAAGTCACTTAATCCTCCTTTATTTATACTGATTTTAGGTACTACAAACAGTTAAAAATTTTTTTGTTTCCTCTGAGTAATTGACTTAAACATGTGCAGCAGCATCGATTAATCTAAGCCACATTATTTCCTGGAAGTGTTTTCTTTATATCTATGTCTTTCAGGCTGCAAATTACAGCCCAAACAGACCTAGTGAAAGTTCTACAGAACTACACGTTATTTTCTCAAATTTCCAAAACCTCCTGCTCCCCACAAATAAGTGGCAGTAAAAGAGGAAGAAGTATGTCTGCACTTGAGTGGTTTAAAATAAAAGGAAAAAGGGAAATTTTCCCATGGATATAAGCATTTCAAGTTTCTACATCAAGTTATTTGAATTTAGGATACTTTTAAGATCCTTCCTCCTCAAACTGTTCACTTCATCATTAATATCCACCACCTGCATTTTTAGAGGCCGGAAACCCAGGATTAGATCTGACAGCATGCATTTGCTAAAATAACACATTCATATATCTTACTTGTTATATTAGCTAAGATTTAGCTAGCAATGATTTATTCCAGAACATTGCATTTGGCATCTGCTAGACACATTGAATACTGCCAAGGTTAGCTACATGGGAGTTTTCCCTGACTCCAGCCTCCCCTCCAGGAGAATACTAAGATGAGGAATCCATACTTTGTATTGGGCATATGATGATTACACCACAATCAATAAATAAGATGCTGTTCTGAGATTACCTCATTATCCCTCCAGTAAAATAAAGAAGCCCTAGAAAATATTTAATGTGAAAAAGAAAAGATAATTTTATATTCTCACAGATTTCTTCAACTTACCATAACAAAACTTCAGTTACAGGAAAGTCAGTGAGCTGGTCAGTAGCAGAGTATGAATTCCTGAGCCATGAAATGGGAGAAGATAATGCTTTCTAAGCCCAGCGATGCTGGTTTCTAAAGCTGAGGCTTTCACCTTCACATAATGAAGCTGGAAGAACAGTTCCAGCTACTGCACTCAGTAAGAGGAGAACGTCCAAAGAGATGTGGTATAAATAAATACGGAGTGAAGAAATTTGTCGTTGTTTTGTGGTGCAGCCATGCACTGTTGCACAGGATGGTTCCATACACCCCCCAGCATGTGACTTTGGAGGAATGTAGATTTATGTACCTGGTATCTGACAAGTACTCTGAATAGAGCATGCTATCATTTAGTTTTGTACTGGTTTTTAATGATGAAATTTCCTGCATTCTTCAGACTGGGTTTTGTCTGGTGTAATCTGGTATTGTTCACAAAGAGTGACATTTCTGCCTGACAGCGGGGTTATGCAAAGGCTCTGTGTCCTTCCTGACTCAGTGAGGAGTATGTTGGTAGGGCTGGAATAAGTTGGCCTGTTTGGAACTGCTCAGGGACCATGGAATTACACAAAGAAGTCTGTAGTGACTCAGAGATGTTGTGCTTGCAGAGGCAGTTGGGACTAACCTTTCTTTGGTGAATGCCTGGTGATGTGTTTAAGGTGCAGCAGGGATTAGGGAAAATAATCTTAGGTTAACAAGGGATGATCTGGAAAGTTCAGTAACAAACACCAGCAGTTTACAACCTTAACAGGAAAGATTTTTTTTCCCCAACCAGCCGTGTTACGTAAAAGAGAAAGAACAAATATATAATTCAAAAAGGTATTAGAAAGCTAGGATTTCAAACCACTGGGGGTCTTTTAAAATGTTCCTGCTTCCCTATTCTCTTCTCTTTTAAATATCCCAGATCTGTCATTTCTGTAAAAAAGGAAAAAGTGTAAAAAATTCCTATCCTTTGGGAAAAAATAGAGTTAGTGTAATGTAATATTCTCTAGCTAGCCGTCAACAGCCATAACAACTGCTTAGCTGTAACAGCTTCCTGATCCATTTTTCGAGGAACTCATTCTTGAGCTGACCAATTCTAGTGACAATACCTATGCTCAGGGCCTCTAGAACCTAGTTTTAAAGTGGTAGATAACTTTTGCTTGGTTACATTTTGACAGGACTATGAATTACATACAATTCAACCCCATGAACTGGATGCAGTGATTATTACAAAGCCAAGCCGTCTCTGCAGAGTTACATTTTCTTTACTGGGCATCTCCATTGAAGATCAAGACGTTTTTTAAAAAGAATATTCCCAGGGAGCTCTCAGTCCCATGGTGATATGAACAAGACAAGGTACACACCTACAAGTTACAGCTCAAAGGGGCCTGCAAGTCACATAAGTTATCACTGCACTTAGCTTACATCAAATTTGTATTCAAAGCTATAAATGCTAAGAACAACCTTTATTCATTTATTTTTCTTGTTGTTCGTGCCATGGCAGTGGATCCAAGAGTATGGACAATACATCTGTTTGGTTAGGATCTATCTTGCCAGAGGCTAACTTGCATTTCCTAGGTACCCAAGCTGGTCTAGTAGAAGACATCAGAACCAAAGAGCTTCTATCAGAAAATGAATGATAGGTGTAAAGAAGGTGACCTATTTTAGCACAATACCAAAGAAGAGGGATAAGAAGAGAGCCAGTAGGGAAGAACAGAGTTAACCAAACCCATCTAGGACTGTCAGAAGAGAAACACGTGCTGTTGTGGATTAGCAGAAAGACCCGCAGTCTCACTAGGTAAAAGGCTAAGGAAAGTTGGGTCAGAACAAATGCAGTCAATTAGGTAACAGAAAATGGCTCCTTGGCCTGAGTGTGGACAGGAAGAAACTTTAACTGAAAATGCCTTCTTTGGTTAGACAGACTAACCGATCCTTTAGAAACCAAGCTAAGGAAGCACTTTGGTCTCAGCTTAACACTGTCCCTGTGGGTAGCCCCATTTGTTTATTTTGCCTTGAACCTTCCAACATCCCCTTTGCACAAATCATCTGGTCTACAAACTCTTGGGCAGTGTCCTCTCTTCAACCACTGCTTTCCGGCTCCTTCACAAAGCTCCAGGCCTATTATATTTCAACCTGCTTGTCATAAAGCCTAACAAGCTCTTTCAATAGCTCCCTAACACTTGAGAGTTACTGAGCTTTTAATGCTTCCTCAGCCTTACTTAAAAGAGGCTGGTACTGGAAAACCTAATATATTCAATGTGACAGGGCTGGGTTTACAAATATACTTGTCTGGTTTCTATTGACATTTAAAAACAATGTTAGTGACACAAATGTAATTATTCTTAAATTATGGAAACAAGGAGCCAGGCATACTGAATGAACTTTTTTTGAACCTCTATTCATTTCACTTCAGATTTTGGCAGAGGGTTCTGCTGGTTTCTATTTTATCCTAACCAGTTTATCCATGTTCCAGACTTTATATATTCTGTGGCTGTAAAGCTTTCCTGTGGAATTTGCCCATTGCCACAGAATTGTGCTGGAGAAATCCAGCTCGGCTCTGAAAAATAAGAGAATTTTCTTGTGCTCATATATACAGATAAAATCAAGAACATGCTCCAAGCATATGCTGACATAGCTCACTCTCCATCGTGTTTAAGGCTGCCTTAAATTGCAATTTTGAGAAGTGTGAACTACCTCATCTATTGCAGTTGGGGCTGGAAGGATTTCCCTCTTCCAATCTTTAGAGTCTGATGATTTGCACTGTGCCACAGATATTCGTCATTTTCGCTTGAGAATTCTGTTTTACTGCAGTCTAATGCCTTGTTTCCTTTCTCCTGACTTTGCTAAAATCCACCTACACAACTGCCTCTTCCTTTCTAATTGCAGTGGGCACAAATTGAAATACAGGGAACTCCATTTAAATGCTCTTTTAAGACAAAACTTTCACTGCAGGTATGACTGTACACTGGCACAGGCTGCCCAGAGAGGGTGTGGTTGAAGATACACAGAACACGACTGGACAAGGTACCTGGGCACAGCTGAGCACTGGGTGTGGATTATTTCCAGTGGTCTCTTGTCACCCCAACTGTTTTGCAGCTGGGTGAATTTCTCCATGGAGGAAGATGTTTGCTGTATTTTAGTGTTTGTTCTGCCTGCACTGTTCCACAGTCCTCTCCAGCAACCACTTAGGGACCTAATGAGCCTATGCAGGTCAAGTCCACAGGTGTCAGCTCAGCAATCCATACACTGCCCTACTGCAGCTGGAAAATGATACATCAGCAAAGCCCTAGAAAGAAATTTTCCTGTCTAAATGGAAAACTGCCAAGGGTTCATCAGATTTGCCCGGGTAGGAAGCGTAGAGCTGCCTTGATGAATATCTGCCATCTCTCCAGCTGCATGAATTCACAGAGAGGAAAAAAAGGCTAAAGGAACAAATACGAGTTTTGGTGCAGAAAGATTAGAGGACACTCACAGATGTAGAAGAGGTGATGTTTTCGCAAGAAATCTATGAGTCAACGAGTTGTGTACATACCATGACCTCCACAAATAGCTGTGTTGACTGGATTGATTTCTGATTCTTCCAACCTCCCAGTACAGCAAAGCAACGCTGAGACTTGTGTGAAATAACAGAAGGTACTTCATTGCCCAATTTCAGCTGCACAATGCCCACTCTCAATCCATTTATTCCACCACTGTTACATTTTCCTTTAAATCCACCTTGAGGTGGGATTTTGCTTAGACAGATTCAGCCATCTCAAATTTAAGTACTCAGTATCAGCTACTCATCCAGGCTCCCCTTAGAACAAATCAAAACAAGCCGATGTCTCAGAAAACCAAGATTTCAGTTCCCAGAGTAAGTATCTGAGACAGGTGAAAGAAGCAGAGGTTCAGAGAAGGTTGTTGTGCATCTAGGTTTCCTTTAACATCAGTGGATAACAACTCTTAGGTACCAAAAATTGGTTAATGAGCTTCCTATGATGGGCACTCACCTTGTCATTGTCACAACACTACAAACAAATAAACAGACACAGCATTCCAAGTTTAGTTAACTACCACAAGAAGTATTTTTAAGCTACCCCCAACACTGGTCATCTGAAGTGGAACCAGGCAAACTGAAAAGCCTGTTAGCAATTAAATATTTTAGTCCATCTACGAGGAGCCCAAACAAATGGTCTGGTATCTCCTGTGGGCTGTAGCTGGTAAAATGAGAGTAGAGGCTGGTCACCACATTTTCTGCCATTGTCTAAGAACAAGCAGGTAGGGATCAGAAAGTACTTTAGAGTCACCATCAGGAGCTTCACAATGGACCAAAGAAAATTCAAGATATACTTCATTAACAACTGGAAATGAACCGGGGGTGGGAGTGGTGAAAATCAATCTTCAAAACCATTAAGAAATGAAAGCTACCTGTGAGATACTGTGACAGCAAAAGTTCCAAAATTGAATGAAGCATGAAAATTGCTTGGAAGAGTAGGACACAGGTGGGAGTCAGAAATATTTTTGCCTAATTTTGTCTCTGATGCACTGAAATGACTTTGGCAGATCTTTTATACCCTTTGTGTCTCTGTATCCACATCTGTAATTCAGATCAGAGCTAACCTGGTAGCATTTACCCCACAAGGACATAGAAAGGCTTGAAAGTTGAGATCCATGATGTGGCTTAGGAAACACAATTATTAACATGAGCACTTGGGAGATGATCAGTAACAGCTCTGAACAGTATTTTAAAATCAGGAGGGGCAGTCTCAGGCAGGGGCTCAGACAGCTGGAACTGAAGAAGTGTCCCCAGCTTAATTGCTTCACGGAGACTGGGACCTCTCTTCACTTCCAGAAGCACACACACCGGCTGTCAGCCATATTGAGCTATTAATCAACACCTAGCACAAACCAAACAACAACAAAACCAAACTGCCCAGATCTCACACAGCTGTGACTTCTTGCACCTACATAACAAAGATCCAATAGTATCTTTCGTTGGTGGGAACAAGTGTCCTGAGAGTAACTAATCCATAGCATAATGAACTGCAAGAGTAGCAAACTGCTCACAGGCACTCAGATGACAGCACAGGTAGGGATTCAGCCTTACAGGCAGCAGCCTCATTGAGCGGTGATGCACCCTGAGCAAGACACTCACTGAAGGTGATACAAGGAAATGCTGCAGGATTCATTTACATTCCTACCCCTCTTCAAACATCATCTGGATACAAAAAAATAATGTGAAAAAAAGGTAATTGAGTTACCACAATGAAACATGGGAATATGAAGTGATAGGTAATAGTGTCCTTAGACAAGAAAACTCATTTTCTTGAAGACTCACTCCAAGTGCAAAGCTATCAGCAGCATTAGTGTTAACTAATGACAGCAGGAATTTAATCCCATTTACAACAGGCTGTTTTCACTATCTGTGAAAAGCTGATGTAGTTAAGCCATGGGAAACAGAAGAAAGTTACTGGAATTAGTGAGGGTGCATATGTTTCTGGGTTTCTAAGAAGGCTGAAGTATGAGAATTTCACAAATGTGTGGAAACTTTTGATAGCATTCCAGTTGAAACAAACTTGCAACAAACCCTGCGGAGAGGTTCATTCAACAGGATGAGCTAAGCAAGAAAACAGTCAGTTCTGGCTAGTTGCACGGATATTAGCAGCAGCTGTGAACTCAGTAAACAGCCCTGTTTTCTGGTTGTCAAAGAGCTGCTAAAGCAGATGTGAAATGCATCAAAAATAGGTCACAAACAGAAAACATGCAAGGGAATGCATCAATATGAGAGTGATCTGAAAATAAGTAATGCTGGAACATCTCAGTAGTGTTTATAACACTGAAGTGTACCCAGCTCAGAGCAGCACCCAACAACAGGCTGCTTCACGTGGTTCTTATGACAGGACCTTCCACAGAGGGCACTGTGTGAATAAGGGTGCGGCACTAAGCAGCTGAAGCGTCAGACAGAAGAAAAGGTACTGAATTGCACTCTGCTTCCCTTTGAATTAGGTTTTCTGAGAGAGGCTTTCATTCCTGTCTTTCTCCTCACCCCCAATCCCAAACTCTATAATTAACTCAGACTGAGGTATCATAATGAGCCAAGCGTGGAATTTGCCACTACAAACAGATTACAGACTCACTTTGTCCAACAGGCAGCCCTCACGCAATAGTCATTCCTCCAGGGACTGGAATCATCGCCAGCGTGGTAATTACATTCCCCTTTTTTTTCCTTTCCCTTTTTAAAAGCCCATAGGACCCATTCATTGTAATTCCCTCATATGGAGATCCACTCAGATCTACTCCTAGGACTCTTGCAGTACTTAAAACACTTAAGTTCCTTTACTATCAGGTATATAAAGGAACAAGATTTAACTCCAAAGGGGCAGGTTAAGAAAGATAAAGTACCTGGGCTATAGCAGGACTAAACAAGGCACCTAACGTGTCTTTGTGGCCTTCACAGCACAGGTGTGAGATGGTCTTTGGCCAAGTGCCTTCAACAAGCTGAGTCCAAGCACCGTAGCCTGAAGCAGGCTCAAACACTTCCCAGAGTCTGCAGGCAAGGACAGACACTCTCCTTTATCTGATTCCTTTCACTTCCATTACAATGGCAGGTTTTACCTCTCCAAAACCTAAAGACATTGTATAATAAGCATTAATATGGTAAGACTAATAAGACAAAAAAAAAAACAAAACAAAACAAAACAAAACAAAGCTGTTGATATATTCCAAATGTGGTAAGGTCAACTCTTATGTTTAATTGGGAACACAGGTCTTAGGTAAGTATTCAGCAACTAAATCCCTTAAACAGCAATGGCTCTAAAACAGCATTTCACACAGAAACACCGAAGAGACTTCATCCTATTAATGTTTTAGACCAGCAACCAGACTTCCAGAACTTGTCTTCTCTCCTTCGGAGGAAGGGAGAAGGAGGGAAAGAAAAAATCAACCCTCTCATATCCAACTTAAAAGAAACCCTTTGTAGCTTATATGCAGTTGGAAGCCTTTGCTGAAACAAATATTCATTTTAGCATGGATTTCTTAGAGACTAGAATCTAGGGTGAAATGGGCTAATTGACAAAGAGGTTCAAACTGGCAAGATAAACATAATAATCATTGTTATCAGTAGTTATGTGACAATGCTCAAAGGTCCTTTTTTTCTTTTTTAGCTAGTGAGCTTTTATTATTATCATTCATCTAAGCAATAATTCAAAAGTAGTCATACTTCCTAAAGCTAGTGGTGTGAATCCTCAAGGCTGAAGCATGTTGCTGCACTCCACTCTTTTGAAGAACAGTTTTCTAGAAAGGGAGCCTGCTGAAGGAGAACAGAAAGCTGTTACTTTCCTACAAGGACATAAAAGGATTGTTTCATTCTTTCAGAAGAAATTGGGCTACGTACTTGTACTCAGTTCTTGGCCAGCTTGTTCCCTCCCCTCCTCATGGGGCAGCACATTAAACACATTTGGCCGCTGCTCTCTGAGTGCCGTGAGTGCTTTCATTCCAGCAGTGATGTGAGTTTGGGAAGCAGCTTGGGTGGGTAGAGACAGCAGCAGATTTAAACTTTTGCTGACAAACCATCTAAGAACATACTTTCTGTCCCTACAGGTTGCAGTTCATGGTAAGCTCTCAATTCCAAAAACAGCAATATGCATTTTTACCAAGTAAATATCATGCAGACAAATCAGATGGTAACTATTTCAGAAAACTTGGCATAAGTTCCATTTACACAATGCTTTCCAAATGTTCCATATTTGCAGAATAAAGATAAAAACTCTGATCTTTGTAGTGTGAACCTGTCTACTTGGTTTACTTTTCCTTTTTGGCCTAAACAGAACTTTTATGTATATGATTTCTGATTTAATACAGCAAACCTAAATAAATCCCAATGAAAGAACTGTCAGCTGACAAGGTTTGGTGTTAGAATTTGGAGTTTCTAACACTTGAACTCTATTTTCTCAAGTTGCTTTGAGATGCACTCGGGCTGGACGGAAAACAAGTTCCATAAACTTCTTCCTTGAATTTTTATTGACTTAGTGACAGAGAAATTCTTCCTCAAAGACAACTCATAAACTGCCATCAAATCCTGTTACAGTCAGGCACTGAGTTACCTTTTGTGCTGTAATCTGTTGACAGAGTATTTAAAGTAGTGCTTACCCCAAGATTTCCACTAGATGCAGCACGTTCTGAAAATCTGAAATGGCTCACTTCAGCTTGCCTGCAATGATCTTTGTCTAGTAGGAAGCACAAGGAAGTGAATGATTAATTACACTCTTCCCAGTAATTTTGAAGTGTTGATGAATGCCAGGAAACATTATAATGAGTACTGAAAAAACCCCAAAGGCAATACTTTGGAAGCCTTATTGTTGCTTTCAGTAGACACAAAATAATTAAGTCTGCTAATTAGACATCACCTTTTAAAAAATAAGTAACAACAGATACATTTCATGCTGTCCATATTTTTCTGCAAAAATCACAGGCTGAGCACATACAACTGTAGCCAACAATTGTTCATCATCACAGCCCAGCAGCTTAATCTCAAAATTAGCAATGTACACAGACATACACACAGGTAATTTCTCTTCAGTAGACATCTTTCAGCCTGTCATTCACTAAGCAGCTCTGTGTTTCAAGTGCATTCTGTGGTGAAATAAGCAGAAAACATTTCTGTGTTTCACTGTCATCTCAAACTAGGAGATCATGTAAGGTAGTTTATTCTGTTTTGAGGTTCACATAATCTTTTGCACAGATCAGAGGGGAAAGTTGCACATTTGGGAAAATAAAACACACTACATAGTTCATTCAATTATTTGGAAAGCATTCTAAGCTGTTAATTATGTGCACCAAGAATCTGCACAGGACTGGTAAAGTTGAGGACTTTCTCCGAAACAACTCAAAGAGATTTTGTTGCTCTATACACACTGTATTAATTTCAACACCATATTTTACATAATTAGTTAGCTTAATAACTGGACAAAATCTCAGATCTTTACTTAATCACATAATTCTTTACTGTGAGGGTGGTGAGGCACTGAAACAGGTTGCCCAGAGAAATTGTGGATGTCCCATCCCCAGCAGTGCTCAAGTCCAGGCTGGATGGGGCTTTGAGCAGCCTGGTCTAGTGGGAGGTGTCCCTGTCCACAGCAGCGGGGCTGGAATGGGATGATCTTTAAGGTCCCTTCCAACACAAACCATTCTATGACGCAATGTGGTTTGCAGATTTCCATGAATTTGAACAAACCGAGTTTTAGAGTTCATGCTTTAGAGAGCTAACAGGACAACTGGAAAGTTGGAGCCTCAGAACACCTCCCTCCCCCCACATACACACACATATTTTTATCTTTCTTATTCCTCTTGATTACCTACTATGATTTTGTGGTTGAGGAACACATTCAGGTAAAAAGTGAGCCTGACATTATCCGGAAACAATTCTCTTTGGGAACTATCCAGCATCCATTTCTTTTTGTTCTTTCATCCCCACTCTTCCCCAGCACAGCACTGTTGTTCTGAAGCAGCACCTTTAAGGGGCAAGTTCCAGCCTTTTTCCTTAAGTAATAAAAAATAACCAAACTAACCAGCTGCAGTGCCAGAATAAAATTCAAGGATAGTAACAAGCCGTTTCCCCATTGCAGCATCTGTGCTTGATAAACTAAAACACTGAAACCCAAAGTAAAGCACAAGGTATAAGTAGTGAGAGAATTTAACACGGAGATCTGTCGCTACTCTCAATGTCTATAAAGACAAGAAATTTTTTTTTAAGCTGCAAAGATCAAGAGCTGTGCCTGCTGGGTTACACAGCAATATTCCACAGGAAAAGAAAAAAATCATCCGAACATCTGGGAGGCTACAAACATCAAGGCAGGGTTTGGCATGTAGCAAAAGGACATGCCAAACAAAATTCCCAGAAAGATGCATAGAGACACTTCTGACCTGCTTTAGGGCAAGTACCTTAACTCTGTACATGGATCACCAGCTGTCCAAGGAGCATTCTGGACACAGAGCACAGAGCCATCAGAAATGCTGCCGGGGCCCTCCTGGGCAGCACCAGCCCAGGCCCAATGGCAGAGGGGTGGCAGAGGTGGCCGAAACAGCACAAAATATCAGCAGGGGACCCAGAGAGAAAACAGAGTTGTGGGCTGTGTGCATGTTCTGTGTGAGCCCCTCCTCACATGTGGAGGCAACACGTGGCCAGCTGTGCACGTTGCTTGGTGCTGCACCTGAGCGGAGCTCCCACTGCCAAGAGCTGGGGGGGAAATGCCCATTATACACTCAGGGGACAGACCAGAAAGCACATTTTTAACTGCCCCCAGGAAACGTTTAACCCAGTCTGGGAGGTTGAACAGGCAGTTGTGTATTGTCTTCGCATCCCCTCCGGCTTCAGCAACAGCCTACCGCCAATGGGCTTCCCTACTGCACATCCTTAAGAGCTCCTCAGGGATCAAAAGGGGCTCTGCCTGAGCTGAAGCCCAGCCAGCAAACAGGTACCACCTACCAACAAGTGTGTAGGGCAGGCAAGAGCAGGAGGAACCAACAAGTGACAGATCATTTGTAGCTGTCAGCCTCCCCTTCTCAGCACTTACAGACTTACACAGACTGCTTGTTCTGCCCCAAAAGAGCAGAAGTCACTTGTCAGAGCACACTGAAGTCCAGTTACAACATCCTCACCACTGCCTCTGGGCAAGACAAGCCAGACCTTCAAGGCAGACCCGCCAACTTGACATCCACTGACCCTGAGAGAGGGAATTTAGTTACCCTCACAGCATATGGGATGCTTCTGCTTTGTGAGAGACACGATCAAAGGAATTGACTGAAGGATCTCCACGAGACATTCTGAATCCTCAGTCTGGATAGTCGAGGAACAACCAGGAGCAACCCACTGGGACCAAAGGCTCACATTGTTTAAGTGCAAAGTGAATTCCAAAAAAAGAAGCATATCAATGTTACACAGTGTTACAACCTTTGCTATGAGAAATTTTGCTGAAACTTATATTAATGAGGGGAAAAAAAATTTCCAGAATTTCCTTTTAAATGTGCTAGAGACTAATTGAACAGAGACAGCCATGTCCAAGCCCTAAGCAATGCTTCGCAGCACACGGAGGACACAGATTCACTTTAATTTTATTAGATAGTTATTTGAAATCAGGTGATTTGAGGAAGAGGCTTTATCTTGGGATAAAAGCTCAGTTGTTTTTTCCTCCAATACAAAATGCTGCTGTAAGGATTCCAGCCTGACAAAAAACCCCTATGCTACAATAAATGTAGAAATGCCCCCAATGATTTCATAAGTGCATGCTGCAGGTACTCAAGAGTAGATGCGAGCACTACATGTTAGATTGGCAACTATGTGGTACTTGCATTCATTTCAGTGTGCCAAACTGTGGAACGTGTGACTAAACGGGAGGGAATACAGAGAGGGCCAGAAAGGGTGAAAGGGTTAGGAAAACATTAATGAAGAGGAAAAGTTAAAATACTTGTTTGTTTAGTCAAAGAAAGAAGAGATGAGAAACAGTAACAGGTTTCCAAAGCGTAAAAAGTTGGGCTTTTAGAAACTAAAAGACAGTTTAGAAACTAAAAGACTAAAAGACGACCCTTTGTGCACATATTACCACAAATGCAATTTTCAGTAGAGAGGACTGAGTTAAATACTAGGAGAGCTTTTCCAGCTGCAGGTATAATTATACAGTAGAACGCAGGGGATCCTAGTATCCTTCTCGTTGGAGTAGCTTAACTTAGAAATTAATCTCTCAAGAGAGTTTAAGTGCCGGTCCTGCCTAAAAGCTGGTGACGTACAGGTTGACCTCCTCAAGGGCACTCCAGGCTTGCCTTTCAGCCGCGCTTGGCATCTCGCAAACGTCAGGCAGGCAATTCCCGCCCGGCTCCTCGCTGTCCCCATCCAGCGGAGCGGCGGCGCCTCAGCCCCTGCGAGCCCCGCGCCCGTCCCGCTCGCGCCGCTGCTCCTCTGGCCGGCAGTTGTGCCCCGTGCCCCGTGCGCTGGCCCGAGCGGCACCCCGCCTGGGGGCCACCGACGGACAGGGGATGGCACACGGGGCGCTGCTCCCCGCTACCGCGTCGAGAGCGTAGGGAAAAGGTTAAAATGGCTTTAAAAACTACATAAATTGGAGGGGGACGGGCGGAATTAACCTTCATCTAGCATTACTCGCATGCCATCGCTCTGGATGTGCCCGCGGCTGTGCCGGGAGCCCACACGGGCCTCAGAGCCGAGGCCTGCGGCGCGCGGGGGAGCGCTGGGTGGGCGGCGGGAGCTGCGCGCCCCCTGGCGGCCGCGACCGGCATCGGCAGGACCGCACGCGAGACCCACGCCGCGACAAGGCACGAGCCACCGGCACGAGAGCGGGCGCGCGACGAGGCCCGCGCACCTGAGCGAGACGTAGCACGCGACGGGGCACGAGGCCCGGCGCGAGACCGGCCACGAGATCCGGCCGCGCGACAAGGCACGCGACGTGGCTGCGCGAGACCTGGGCACGTGACAAGGCGCGGGACAGGGCACGTACACCTGCGCGAGACATAGCACGCGAGAGAGCACGCGCAGTTGCGCGAGAGCACGGGCACGTGACAAGGCACGTGCACTGCGCGAGAAAAAACACGCGAGAGGGCACGTGCACTTGCGCGAGAGATACCACGTGACAGGGCACGAGACCCGTGCACGCGACAGGGCATGCGCACGTGCGCGAGACACGGGCACGCGACAGGGCACGTGCACCTGCGCGAGGTAGAGCACGCGACAGGGCACGAGACCCGGGCACGCGCACCTGCACGAGACGCCGGCGCGCGACAAGGCACGTGCCCCTGCGCGAGGTATAGCGCGCGACAGGGCGCGAGGCACCGGCGCGATAGATACCACGTGACAGGGCACGCGCACGAGACACGGGCACACGACAGGGCACGCGCACATGCGCGAGACGGGGCACGTGACGGAGCACGCGAACCGGCGCGAGACGGGCCGCGCAACAGGGAGTCTGGGCAGCACCCAACAGCGCGGGACAGCGGGGCCGGAGCGGCTGAGGCGGGGAAGGCGCGGGGACTCCCAGCACGAACCAACCCCAGCCACCGGCAGCGGCGCAGAGACGGCGCGGCCCAAGGGCAAGCCCTGGCCGGGAGGAGGAGGTCAAAGAGCAGGCGATCCAGCGAACCCCCCTCTCCCAAAACCACGGCTAAAAACACCTTAGAGCCGGCTCTGTGCCGAGTCCGAACCCCGTAGAGGGCGAACAGGGGTGGTCAGAAGGGAAGCGAAGCAGAACGGGCTGTGAGTGCAGAGGAGCAGGGAAGGGGCAGATGCATAGAGGCAAACCTGGGATGGCTTCAACTCCCACCCAGAAAGGGAGGATTCATTTGTTTTTTAGGCTGTGGCTGTAGCCCCAGCGGGATTTGCGCTGTCCCGAGCTTGTGCTGCCACTCCCAGTCGCCGACTGGCACCAAACGTGATCGTAAGACACCACAACGCCCCCCCCACCTGCCCATCCTTTCCCATTGGGAGCCAACAGCCCAGTTCCTCTTCCCCACTCCCAGACTTGTAGAAGAGTGATTTTCAAACCATATCCTGCTGCTGTAAACCTTTAATTTAACAAACTAAAATATTACAAGGTGTTATTATAATCTACTGGGACCTGTTGCTGTGAAGTGATTTTGACAATATCAAAACACAAGGAAAGCTCATATAGCAAAGTTGAAATCATGTAGTCAAAAATGAACATTTTAATCTGAGGCATCAACTCTATTTTTAATTTATATCTTACGATAATTGAAATTCAGCTTGGGCTCGTTTCTCATTTTCATTTAAAAGTTAAACACGTTTGAAAGCCGTCAGGTGCTTGCTTCTGCTCTAGAAACATTCCCATATTTGCCTGTGCTTTCTCCTCAGCAAAAATGAGCACCGTTGCCTCCTTCACTGAAGCCCTCCATACTGGAGTGTGGGAGGGGAAAGGTTTCAGCAGGTTGGTGTTTCCCCCACGCACCACAAGGTCACATTGCAAAGGGTCAGTGATGTTACAGGCTCCTTGTTTTCCATCGGGCTCCCGTGGGGCTGGAGGTGTGGGCCTACCAATACCATTTTAACATCATAACCATCACATCCCTGAGCGAGTACAGCTTCCCTGCAATTTAATTTACTGTTTAAACAAGCACAAACCTCACAGAACATCTGCCCTCCAATTACTCTAGAGGTCGTTCAGTGACACCAACTTCCTAAAAGAGATTCAAGGACAGCAGAATAAAGCAATACAAAAGGTTTCCCTGATTTCTAAATCCCAAGCACAGGAAGTCACTTAACTGATGAAATAGTGACCTGTTACTAGCCCTGCATGGAGAGAAAGGAACACACATACACAAAAAAAAAACCCCGAACACCAAATTCAAGTCTAACTGACAGTAGGAACCTGCAGGTTCACTAACCAAAGTGCCACCAATGTCAGTGTGACAGAGAAAAGGCAGAGCTATCTTGGCATCAAGTACCCTACAGCATTCCTGAAGTTTTCTGTAAATGAGAAAATAGGTGTCAACTTCTTACAGCTTAGAGACCTCAGCATTTTTAATAGAGGTGCTGATTCCTGCAGAGTACACTGAAGTCCCCTTACAAGAGTCTTTCTTCTCGTTTGCATTTAGCATCTCTTTCAGAAATCATCCCAGGTCTCCAGAAGTCCATGGATCACGAGTTAAACACTTTCTCACGCACGAGTATATTCTTCATAGCCTAGAAAACCTAGCACAACCGGGCAGGCAGCCAGCGTCTGTCTTCAGTCTTTTTTTTGACTGGCATGACTTAACAGCATCCCTTTTATTTATTTATATGAGGTACTCCAGTGACAGAATGGGGAGGATATACACAGAGATGTTAAGTATCTGTTCAGTTCTTCCCCATCATCTGTATCATGCTGGCACAGCGCCTTGCAGAAAGCACTGGAGCCTATCCATGTGCATCCTTGGCTGGGAGTGGGTTGCCAGTCAGGGTAGAACACACCACCAGTGTATTCTTGTGTTCCTCACAGGTGATGCCATATTGTGATCCTATAAACAAATCTTTGGGATGTCATGCATGCTGCTCATAGATATTTAAATTGGTGCATCAGTATTCATGCCTGTGTGCCTGAATATAAAGTACAGACAGACATATGTAGTACTTACCAAAATACCTCCCCAGTGAGGAGAGCTATAAACAGGTAAGTGACTGAAACAATTTAAAAGTTCATACATGTCTGTTGTGTTCCCTGCTTTTTGCTCCCGCTCGGANAAACCACCGCCACACATGTCTCTGAGGCTGCTCACTTAAGGACTCTGAGAAGCCAGACTGGAGTGCACACTCACTGTTCTAACTAGAGTCTAGTCTGTGCCTGTGCTCACTCCAGTGCCCTGCAGAATTCTTCATTCTCCTGCTTCACAGGCACCTATTGAAACTATTTCCAAACTCTCCTGTGACAAGGGACTGGGAGAGAAGGAAGGGACAGACAAACCAGGTTGTTCTGTGTTCTTCCCAATACAGAACAGCAGCTGGTGGATTTTTTTCCCCCACCCAGATAGAATAATTGCTGTGATGGAATTACAATATGACTTCCTACATATGAAGCAAGCAAGTATGAGCTGGGAAGAGAGCACTGCAGAAAGATGAGAGCAGTAGAATGATGTGCAAGATCATGGGAAATCCTTCTTGAGCAAATGGAGAGAAAAAAGCAGCCCAGAGGTGTGTGAACACTGGAAGAAGCATGCATGTGGCAGGGAGAAACCCAGTTTCCCACTCTCTGCCATAACACCTCATAGTAGAGAGACTAAAGCAACCAAGAAAAAAAATACTATTTGGCATGGTGTGAAATTATGCTGTGCTCATTTTTCTCTTTAACTTTGTTTTCAGTTTTGTAATTAGCAGTTCATTGTGTGCTCTGCTAGAATCACAGTGTTTCATTTTCAGCACAAAGAATGACTCAGGCAAGCAGCACCTCTGAATAGCGGAGTGCCACAGACAAACTCCTGGGTGCTCAGGGGCACCAGGCCACACTCCCCATCTCACTGACAGTGTCAAGTGTGCAGACACAGATAAGGTTTCCTCTGCTGGGTGTTAGCCAGCACCCTCTTCCAGCTCTTGAGAAGGAATGACACAGCTCCCAGGCTCCTGTCACCACAGATACCTTGCCTGCCATCTAATTTTCAGGAAGCAAACATAAGCTAACTTTGCCTTCCTCCGGGTAAAGAACGGGGTGTGATATACACACACACATTAAATACCTTGTTTAAGATCAGATCCTTTGCCACAAGGATATTTTTAATGACATTTTGTGTCAGACACCACCACCATAAAGTGCTTCCTCTACATCCTGGGAAACATTTGCCCCCAGTTTTCAGGCAAGCAGCCTGTGCCTGTGCTATCGGTCTGCTCCAAAGCTTCACGATACTGATAGACAGAGGGAAAAAAAACAAAGCCCAACACCTCTAAGTCTCCCACGCTGATTTTAGTACACATTATGCTAGCTTGTAGGCTAGGCTTTTGTACCAGAGGAGATTACCCAGGATCTGCAGTAGCACAGACAAGGATGTGCATGTGTTCTGCTGCCTATAAATAGGCTTTCCACTTAACAAAAACACAACCCAAACAGCCAGCTGTTAACAACTAGACCACAGAGTCTAGGCAGCAATTGCTGCTTGCTGAATAAATCTGTGCAACCTACTCATGCCTCAATTGGTAAATGATGTACAGATTAATGTTTGATGAGAGGTGATAATATTAACATGATCTCTGAAGAGGCAGGAGTGAAACATGCTAAGCATGAAAACAATCTTTGAACTGCTGCTCAGCGGGGCTGTGAGTGGGGCTTTCCAGAAGCAAGCATTTTTAACTCACAGCTTGCCACTGGCAGGTTTGGCAAGAGCAGTGAGGACTGGCAAAGAGAGGAAGGCCACGCCCCGCACCGAGGGCATTGTCTTTGGCTTGAGGTTTGCCTCTTCTCAGAGGTTTCTTTGGTGATCAGTTGCCTAGCTCCGTACTAGAGATTGAGCAGTACCCTAGAATAGCTACAGGTGTATTCCAAGAATGAATGTACTAAAGACAGGACAGGCCAAACTCTTCTCCTTGCCCTAGATATAGTCACTGCAGGGCAGACTCAGGTCAGGGAACAGGAATGCAGACAAAAGTTTGCATTATGCTAAGCTCAGCTGAGTCTGACAGTTTTACAGGAACCAGCCCTCAAAGCTATACTACAGGTACTCTGCAACAAAAGTGGAGTTTGGGTCATGGGAGAGCCAGTTTTTCTGGAAAACACTTTCTCCTTGGTGCAGACTACTTGCCAGCAGTCCAGGATCTTAGTGCCACTCCATGTCTTGTGTGTTAACCTGACTAAGGCAGGACAGAGATTCGCAAGTCAAACCTGGTTTGATTTCCTAATTTAAAAAACCAGCCAAACAAAACACCATACCACCAAAAACCAAACAAACCAACAACAGCAACAAAACTAACCCCTTTCCTTCAGTAAAACATCCGAATCCTGTCTTAAGACTGATCCTGATGATCATTTGGCCCAAAAAGACTAAGCAAGATGGCCCCCACAGAGCTAGGCTAGGGCCCCCTGATAGAGAACACTGCCCTTCTGCCAGGGTTGTGCCATGACAAGCTGGTGGTTGACACACATGGACTTCAGTTCAGTTCTGTGACTGAACTGGAGTTGAAGCTGCTGATTCATCTGGCTTGTATCACCTGTGCCAGAAGGTCTGCACCCCTGGCAGGCACATCTACTTTTAAGTGTTTGAACCAACCACACAACAGAGGTCCCCTCATCACATGAAACAGCAGCTTGGACACCAGAATATCCATGTAAATAAAATACAGCATAACCATACCAATGTCTTGCTCTTCCTTTTTTCTTCTTCTTTTTTTTTTTTTTTGTTTTAATTAGGGTGAGTAACAAGAAGGAAGAACTTTATAGCTTTGTTATTTAAGCTCTGAGATATTTTCCATAAAGTATGCCAATATGGATTCCAGATTCAGGCCAGGCTTAGATTGCAACAGCTTAACAGACTTCAGAAGCAAGACTCTGCTTTAGGTAAGCAAAGCAGAATTACACGAAGCATTTGGAGGCAGCACTATTACAGAAAAAATCAAAAAAATTCATACACATCCAGAATGACCCAGCAAAAAACTTTAAAATCTCTTAAAAAGGCACTGCTGATTTTAGCCATGGTAAATCCAAATTGCACCCTCTTCCTTCTCCACCTTGTTTTCAGCCAGAGGTTACTGCTCCTGTAACAGGAGTGGAAAAATAGTGCTCTTTTATGTAGTCTTCACAGGCAGCTTATGACAAGAATATAAGGCTGTATGCAAGAACATAAAGCTATAAAAGATTACAGCAAACCTTGCCAGTTCTTACCTGTCAGGGCTCTTAGAGAAAACTACTAAGGCCACACTTTAAAATAACAATGCTAGAATAAATTTCAAAGGCTGTCATAAAGTTTATGAAGGACAGAGTACTTACTTTTTCACCACCCAGCATGAACACCCTAACTAAGGGCAAACTGTATTGTCAAGGTTTGCATAAAATGACAAACTGCATTAAAAGCTTGAAATTCTTTTCAGAGGAAGCTAAATATAAGTCAATATAACTTAGAAGAAAAGCATGGGGATAGGGGAGGCAATTGATGGTGGAAGGCCAGAGGGCACTTTCTACTTCTTTCTGGCTGTAAAGCTCTCACCTGGGAACTGCTTTTGGCATCTAAAGATACTTTTTCCAGAGTGCATATCAGATTATCATCAGTTCTAGAACAGGCCGAGTGTGAAATACCTTGAGAAGCTGACATTGTGTCAATAAGCCATATGTTCTCTTTTAATGGCCACAATGGGAGTCCCTTGTAAACAACAGGAGAAATTATCATGGATATTTAAAGGCTGAACACTTATTTAATTTACTCAGAAGAGAAACATGACTAGTACCATTATGTTGGTCGTATGTTAAACTATGTGCAGCACTGAAGATCTATGGTGACAGGTAATACAAACCAAATCACAGTCCCAAACAGTCTGAAATCCATTTGTAATATTCCTCTGCAAGAATGCAAATTCCAGAGCTTGAAACATGACTGAATGACTTTATTGATATTTTTCACCTTTATAGAGTGAATACAACTGAAAATCCTTGCTCACAAATGCACAACAAAACATGATTTCCCATTATGCATTACTATGCATTGTTATAAATGAACCAGTACAAATTGCTAAAACATTCCCAGCAAGGCTTTTATAAAATTCATAAAGGCTGATTCTTCACAGGTCTTCAAACTGCATTTAAATCCTTAATTTTCAAATGTTTTTCTGTGCATATTTAAGTTTTGAAGAAAAACAGGTAAACAGAGTAAGCTGCAATTATGCTTTGCTTTTACAATAACTCTAGCACTTCTAATCAGGAAAATGCAGATCTTGGATGCTCTTGCCAAGTTTAAACAGTTTTACATTTTACATATCTATTCTCTGATAACTGCTGAAATAATGTTCATAAAAATTAAATTTATGTTGGCATAAAAATTCCAACAAACATCAGCCACACCATTTTTCTAAAAAAAATTAGCAATTGAAATACAGGAGGCAAGATTTCTACTGTGTGTTTGCATTTTGCTTTTCCCATTTACTGCAGAAACAGACTGTTCTGTTGCACTCACGCTGCTCTTCACTGGTTACACTTGCAAAACCCAAAGCCATTTGCAGAGGGAAATCAGGAGAGCAGCTGTCAACAGAAGAGTAAATGTGATGGTCCTAGTGTCATCACCCAAGCAAAATGCTGACTTTGGAACTCCAGCAACCTGACAAGACTGTGTAAGCCCACTGTGACCTTTTATTGTAAGGTTTCCCATTAGGATTTCATCTCCAGTTGATCACATATGTCAGAAAAGCACGGGGTTTGTTCTTACAGCTTAGGAATGTGGCATACATCTTGTGCATACAGAGAGGGCAGTACCTGGTGTAAGAATCTGTTCAATCCTCAGGAAAGGGATTTGAGCAGCAGTAAAGATGCACGTCTCTTGCTGTCTCTTTACACAGGGGATGTTTTCCATCCTGACTACCATCTACTACCTCTCTGTGCCCACTCTTCTGGGCACCTGACAGAAACAGCCCAGGCTTTGCATTGTAATTTTTATTTCTAATGCTGGAATTTCCAGCATTTACTGTTACAGGGCATAGCTTTATGAGCTCGTTTCCAATGAAATAATTTTCGTTGCTTTGTTTTTGCTCCCCAGCAGTGCCCCTTGCTGACTTCTTTCAAAAAACCATGAAGCTATGTCTGTGCTCCTCTGGTGGTACTGGTTTGTCATCAATCGTCACTTAGTAAATTAGCAAAGTCATCTGTGAAATGAGCTGGGGAAACAGCATCATCCTGTGCTCTCCTGTGCAATGCTGCAGCACACTACTAAAAATAGCTGCTGCCTTTCACTCCAGAGATGGAAGCTTCCTGAGAACAAGCCATTTCTGTACTTGGGGTACACGCACGATTTGCAGCACACTGATACATCACCACTTGTCCATATGTAAAGTGAATAGATTTGCATTATTTCCCCAAACAGAAAGCTGTCCCAGCCACACAGCAAGTATGTTTCTAGTAAACACTCTTCGGCCTCCGCCCCCCCAGGCTTGAGCAGTTGCATTTTAACTCATGTTTTTTTAATTTTATTTCCACAGCTGCCAAAGCAGTTTCATGTTTCTGCTAATCTTTTTTGAAATGGAAGAAAGTGAAAAATGTTCCAGGAGAAATTTTGGAACATCTTCAGATTATTTTTTTAAAAAAACATATTTTGTTTAAGTAGAAGCAAACAACAAGTTTTTGATCTCAGCTCTCACATACAAATCTGGACCACTCCACATTTAGATGGAAAAATGGAATCAATCTATTTCTGAACAGAACTGGCTCTGGGCAAGGATAGGCAAAGCATGAAGGCTGCTCACTCAGAAGAGGGCAGAAGCTGGAGGGGTGTTCCCTGGCAAAGGGAAAGGATGCACTGAATCAAGGGATGGAAGAAGTGATCACAAAGGGTTAAAATATGGACACAAGACTATAAACTAGTTACAGATAAAAGAGCTTGGGAGTGTGAAAGAGTTTGCTGTTGAGCAGAGGAGCAAAGCTGTGGCACAGCTTCCTTAGAAACTCTGACAATTTCGCATTAAACATCTGCTAAAACAGTATTTGACCACTGTGCCAAAAGGACATCTCTGATGTGTTGCTCCCAGTAAGGACAGACTGCATTAGGCAAAGCTTTAAGCCACTCTCTGCTCCATGCTTCTACCAGACTCAGGAGATGAGGAGTGCTGGCTCCACCTCACTGCACAGCCAGTCTCCCAGCAGCACAGAAATGCCACCAGGAACAAGTAGCTCCTTACCTCACCACTTCTGCCTGCCAAGAAAGCGTGAGAGCCCAGTGCTTTGCCTGTCCAAATTCAAGAAAAAGGTGTTTGAAGAGCTTTGCTCAGCACAGCCAGCATTCTGTGAACAGTGGCAGAGCTCTAATTAATTGCACGGCCTTCATCTCAGCAAAATGTTTTAAAAGAAATTTAAAAGGTAGATGAATGCTCCCAGTTAATCCATAAGGCAAAGCGCTGAATCACAGACTCTGACAAGGCAGTCCCTGGAAAGCAGATAGATATGTCATACACTCCATTTCTTATTCCAGGAGCATCCCGAGTCCAATGTGTAGCAGCTCTATATGCATATAAGCTGAAAGGAGAATGCCAGTTTCCAACACCCATGAGGAAAGTTCAAATCTGGAGTCTAATTAACTTCACAAATCTCTTTCATCCCTAGTGTAGGAAAGTTACAAAGGGAGACTGACTTGACTGCATGCCAGACACGTAGATTCTAAACAATGCCATTTCTCCTGAGCCCTTCTACAAACCCCAAACTGCAGTCAGGACAGCAAGGACACCAGGTCACCCAGGCTTCAGGGCTGTCCACCAGCCTGGGTGACTTCAGAGCCAGGTGGTGCTCTCTTGAGGCAGCATTCTTCCAGGAGCAGAGCTGTCCCATCCCACAAAAGGAGCTCTAGCATCACTTCACAACAGAGCAAGGCTGACGCCTAGAATATTCTTGGTCCATTCCAGCAACTACAAGCGCTTGGCATCACAGGCCAGCTTCATTCCCTTTAGGAGTAACTTACCCCTAACCAGAGTCTTATTCCAGTGATGAGCAGAATCTCAAGGTGAAGCTGTCTGTACATCCACACTTCTTTCTCCATTAGCACAGCATCTCATGTAGCTCGTACCCAGGGTTGGAGAAATATTACCAAGAGATCTCTTATTACATATCCTTCCAAACACACATGTGGGCACATCTGCAGGTTGGGCAGAAAAGTGATTGAGAGCAGCCCTTGCAGAGAAAGAACTGGGAGTAATGGTGGATGAAAAACTCACATGGGCGCAGTATGCGCTCACAGCCCAGAAATCCAATGGAATCCTGGGCTGCATCCAAAGCAGCATGGCCAACAGGGTGGGGGTGGGGATTCTGCCCCTCTGCTCTGCTCTGGTGAGACCCCACCCAGAGTGCTGCATCCAGCTCTGGGGTCCCCAGAATAAGCACATGGAACTGTTGGAGCAAGTCCACAAAGTTGATAAGAGGACTGCCCTGTGCAGACAGGCTGAGAATGTTGGGGCTGGTTCAGCCTGGAGAAGAGAAGATTATGTGGATACTTAATAGAAACCTTCCAGTATTTGAAGGGGGTCTGCAGGGAAGCCAAAGAGGGACTCTTTGTCAGGAACTGTAGTGATAGGACAAGGACTAATGGGTACAAATGGAAAGAGGGGGAATTTAGGTTAGAGATGAGGAAGAAATTCTTTACTGTGAGGATGGTGAGACCCTGGAACAGGTTATCCAGAGAAACTGTGGATGCCCCAACCCTGGCAGTGTTCAAGGCCAGGCTGGATAAGGCCTTGGGCAACCTGGTCTAGTGGGAAGTGTCCCTGTCCATAGCAGGGGTATTTGGACTAAATGATCCTTAAGGTCTCCTCCATACCTTAACATTCTATGATTCTAAGAGTGTTTTGTATCCTGATAGGGCTTTGGTTTGCCCCTGTGTAGGGGCATGCACTTCCAGGTTCCTGTATTCCCTTAGGAAAGTGTGTTTCAGCTTAGTTCAACAGCTTAGGAGGAAAAGCCTGGCAATTTCTACTGTACCTTTGAGAACTTACTCATTGGCTTAAAACCTGATGACAAACCTGGCATCAAGTGTTCCAGGTAAAATGGTATGGGTCTGAAAAGGCCTGGGTAAAAGGCCAACTCAGCCCAAATCGATGTAACACTTCTGAACTATACCCAATGGGCATTAAATATTTTTGGAGAACAGATGCCACTGTGAAATATTTCATACCTGTATGGTATGAAGTCTGCAAGAACTCTTCAGTGGTGGAAACACAAGCTTTCTCAGAAGAAAGTGACAAGTGACATCCACTGATTCAAACAGGATCCCATGAGACCAGCAGAGGCACTCAAAAGACTCATAGGCAATTCCAGCAAGAAGGAAAAGGCCTGGTGTATTCAGACTGAAAGCAAAAGGATCTAAAATAGCCATGAGGAGCTTTCATTGAGATCAGCTTGAGAGAGGAGCAGGAATTTTTTGCTGTTGCTTGGGAGGGGGTAAAAGAATAAAAAGAGATGCAGATGTACTTGAGATAAGCACCACCCTTCAACTTTATGAAGTTTTTTTCTAGTTGGATAGAAAATAAAAAGCTCTTGTACCTCTCAGGCAAGCTGTGTTCTGCGGAGAATTGGATGCGAAGGCGGGACACAACACTGATGTTCTGAACACCACGAAGATCAGTCCTTTCAAAATTACAGTCAGATGCCTGTACCCGACCCCCCCTCCCCGATCAGTACTTCACCATATTACAACTAAAATCATGAGAACCCAGCCTGAATCCTTGTTCAAGAGAGCACTGTGCAAAAATTGTGCAAAAATTGCCTTGAATATTACAATGAGAGAACTGCTCTCACACACATCCCCTGCTCTCAACTAAGTAGCACAGCTCCTAACTCTACTAGTAATTTGCAGAATTAACTTTTTCTTGCTGGACAGGAAGAAGACAGCAAGTTGTAGCAGAAATTCCCGATTCCTGTTTTTCAGACTTTCCTTAAACTATTCCATGTGCATGAGAAACTTGCAACTCCAAAGAGAACACTTTAAGCACTCTGACTCCTAGTAGCAATTCAAGCAGGGTTTCAGTGCTATTCACTTGAATAGCATTCAGTCAGTCAGGGAAACTGAAACAATAACATATGTGAAACAGCTTGAATCTTGAGGATATGATCTATACAGAATTAGTTAACAAATTTTTTCTTTAAACCCACACACTCACCATAACATTCATTTAGTAAATCTGAATAAGAACTGCATTCAAGAGAACACAATCTGCATGTGAACATTCTGTGAAGAGAAAGAATGAATTCCATGAATCAATTTGGTTCAATTGTCTTGGTTCTGTTTACTATCTACACTATGTTTGATGATTCGTAACTTATTAATGTTGGACATCCTCTGCTTTAAATCCCTGTATAAGGCTCCGAGTGAACACTGTCTGTGTTTACTTTGACTTCAAAGATAATTAAGCATCTGCAGAAGAGTTTTCCAGACTGAGCTGGACTTTATGACTTATGCTGTCATAAGTTCAGAAAAAAAAAATCTCTACATCATGTCAATTTGAAGCAAGAGGCCCTTCATTCAATACCTTATATTTTGCAAAACAATACTTTTTACATAATGTTGGTATCATATATAGTGTTGTAGTTAACATTAGCTAATAATGATGACATATGTGCTATTACCATTACAATGTTGGCGTGTTGATTTTTAGTATTGACAGAGCTGCCTGAAATATCTACTGTTTACAACATTTGTTCTAGCTAAAGAGATTTGGTAGCATTTGCTAATCAACTGCAACCACTTCCCACCCATAAAACTGATGCAAATAAGGGAAAAAAAAAAACAGCTAGAGGGATCCAAAGACATAAACACTTTTACTTATAACTCTGTAAAGAGAAATCCCTCTCTCTCTCCATATGGCTTTCTCTTGGCTCTTAATCATCTTTTCATTGGCTTCCAGCTGGCTGTCTCACTATCAAGACCAACTTGTTATGCCAAAGTCAGGCTCAGAAAGATGAGAGCTGCAGAGTGGCATGACTGGATGCAGCAGTCTTTACTAGGGGCAAGTCTAGCATAAAGGATGCATAGCAGGGTCACTTCACTTGCCTCAGCAAAGCAGCCACTGCTGTGTTCCCAAAACACAGCAGCAGGTCTATATTCACACTTTTTAGTAGCAGGAGCAAAGAACAACTACTACAATTGAAGCTATGGGGAAATTCTGCAGGCAGAAGTGTAATTACCTGAGTGGGAATTCTGGCAGAAAATCCAGACCTCTTTCTCTCCTTAAATAGAAACAAATACTGTGCAGTCACCATGGAGAGATTACGTACAGCATTTGGATCACATACAGCACTGAAATAAAACACACACACAGGAGAGCCAGCCATGGAGCTGGTTTAGCAAAGCACAATCAAGTCAGGTCTCCACTGACTACAGCCACCATGTTAGCCATTGCCCCAGTCGTACAAATATTAAGCTATCTGTCAAAATTCACACTCTGCATTAAAGGTCAACTCTGCAAGCTGTTTAGTCCATCTGGGAGTACCTAGAACCTGACATGACATGAATGAGACAGAGATGGAAGCACTCACAAATTGATCTACCACCACCCAGCTAAGATTTTAAGTTGAGAACAGAAGAAAACCACAGAGAAAGAAACATCATATAGTGGCTCTGTGTGAAAGCCTATTTGGATTTAGCTAAGCAGCAAGTCGCTGAAATGCAGCAGTTCATATACAGTCTGTAAAGACTTTGACTTCAGTTGCAAAAATTCTTCATTTTGGTCCATGTCACCTTGGCTTCCAGTCATCCTATGCATCCAAGCCCACCTCCTCATCTCTCTCTCTATTCCTTCCTTCTGCCCATTCTACAAGCCAGCTCATTTTTTGCCTACTGCCCCCAACAGCCTGCAGACTCAATCCCAGCTGCAGCTCCCCTCTCCTGGGTGGAATTATTCCCCTCCACTCCATCACCCATGTCTCCAGCAGACAGCTCCCCGCTTGGGGCTGTGACAGCACCCCAGGGGGAGTCACCAGAGCACAGGGAAAATGGGCACCCTTTTCTCTCATCAGGTACAGTATGGGCTGCAGTCTTGCAGTCTTTTTTGGCTTCAAGTCCCCCCTCCAATGACTGCTTGTGCTCACTAGTTGTCAGGGCACTTCCTCTTTAGCCACCTGACTATTCAGTCCTGTTTTCAAAGAGAAATATGGCTACTCAAGAGTCCCTGAAAAATCCACCATCACTTTCTATTTTCAAAGTCAGCAGAATCGTTACCAGACTAAAAATGTCAGAAATTTGCATCTCCCTTTCAAGTCAGCCAAGCTTTGCTTTGTTAATAACTGCACTCAGCTTCCAAACCTTAGGAGAATGTGTTTTATCTGCATACATGTCAGGGTGGTGATATTAAATACGAATAGTTTGCTTAGCAGGACCGGCAAAGCCTTGCTGTGTATCAGAAATGCCATTCCATGGATAGTACTTTTCTCCCCTCTCTGCAGCAGCTCACTAATTTAGGTGCCTAAATCAGAGACAGCTGACAAGGTCACAGATACCAAGATGTCCTGCCTTCCATTTAGTTTTCCCAAGCATCCTGCAAGCCTTCAAACACCTTCAGATGCGGAAGTTTTGAAAACAACTCTCCTCATTTTTAAATATTCATACATTTCAATTTCTTCCGCATACTACTAGCAATTATAGAAACAGCTTTCTGATTTTGTAGTGATTATTCCTCAGCATGCACATCCCTGTGACTGGCTTTTGTTTTCATTCTCACAAGACAAGACATAGAGAGACCTGCACTTTTCCCCCCTTCCCACCATTACTAGCCTTCTCACAGCTCCTCTTTCTCTCCAGTCTCCTTGTTGTGCTTCACATAGGCTCCATTCCATGAGTTTTCTTAAAGGGAAATATCTTAATTTGTATTTTTGAAAATCCGCTACTTTTTCACATACCATACATGCCTTGACAGTACTGAAACTTGCTTATTTTTAATGTTACATATTAATGAAAAGCTGCTAAAATGAGAGAAAGGATTTTCTATCGCCAGTCAGCATCAGCATGAGAACAGTCTGCTCTTGAAAGCCTGTAGCTCTGATTGTTCAGAAACATACTGTTCACCATGTCAGTTGAATCGTGTGTGTCAGATATTAAAAGTTCAGGCTCTAAGTGCACAAATCCTGTTGAGATCTGTGAAAGTGCTTTGCCATAAATATTAATGAGGGCAAATTTCATGCCACTTGTTATATCCCGTGTATTCTTATTTCTTCAAACTATCACTTGTCTTGTCTTTTATGTGCCAATAATCAATTTGTAAAGCATAAATCATAAAGCTTACCTAGTATTTGATTATGTTACAGCCTATGATTTTGCATTTAATCAATTTTCTTACATTGATAAGTGACATTATTTCCATTTTATCACCTTATCTGTGTTTGAAGGAACAAATAAAAATCACCTCTTTGAAAAGGATTAAAATTTCAACTATTATTTACTAGAAACCAAGCTTTAGAACTGCACCATCACAGTAAACATTTAATCAAAAATGCAAACAAGAAACTCAGCCTGTACATCCTGTTCTGTCCTGCATCAATCACATTTCAGCATTACCACATGCAACCTATAAACATCTGCTAAATAGAGAAAACAGAACAGCAGCAACAACAAAATACCCACACACCAAAAGGTCACTTGACTTGCATTCTGTGTGAATTCAGACTGAACACAAGAATCAGGCCCCTGTTGCTCAAGGATGAAGAAAGAACAAGATGTCTTGGAAGGCAGGTGTTTCTCAGGAGCCAACAGGTGCACATTTGAGGGTGCCTTGCAGCGCCAGGATGCCAGCACAGGTAGGTACAGTCACACACGTGCTCCAAGCTTGGTACAGGCACTCGCTGGAGAGAACCTTGGAGCCCTGCAGGAACCTTAAGGCAGTGTTTTGCACAGTCAAGCAAGGCACCCTGGGACAGGGAAGATCACTTTAGGCTCCCTGCCATGCAAATGAGTTTATTCAGCTTTCCAAGCAAACCAGCTGAGGGCTTGGACAGGAGACAAAAGGAAGGCAAAAGGCTGCCTGCAGCCAGCCGGCCAGAGTGATCGCTTAGGTTGGAGTCACACTGTCTCAGCAGTGGGGTTCATTTGATTCTGAAAGTCCACTGGCCTTACTATTTAAAAGAGACATTAGTCATGTAAACATCTCCATTTCTCATATATACACAGAAAATATGACAAGTTTTAAAGAAATGTGGCTACTACAAGTCAGAGTAAGGTCAAAAAGTGACATTCATTTGTTACCAGGGTCTCAGGAAATTAAAAAAAAAATTTAAAATTTCACCATTGTTAATAACAATTAGTTGAGCTTTTGCTCCCCTTCAAAAGGTTTTGAATCCTTATTTTGTACAAAGAGTCTGTATCATGTAAATATTTGGAGGGGGAAAAAATTCTATTTCTTCTAACTATAACTAGCTGATGATGTCAGCACAAGTGACCCAAGACATGATCTTCAACTGACAGCACTGACTTAACATTTCTCTGCTTTTATAACAACCTCTTGAAAGCATAAACTATGGCTGCTTTTTCCTTTTTAAAGTCTCCTACAGACATCTACTTCTAAGGACTCAAACAGTAATCAAGAAATTGTACAATGATCTCAAAGGATGCTTAAAACGTTTTCCCTAGTCACAGCCTGTCCCTGTCTCCTGATGACATTTTCTCCCATTTAGAAGCTTGCCTTACTGCCTGGAATTCCAGATTTAGAACTGATCTTTTTCCATGGCTAATGGTGTTGAAGTATACTTAACAAATTCAACCAGACCCTGAAATGTGTATATTTTACATGACAGAATCTTGTTCATTCAACAGCTTGAGTTCCCACAGGAGGTTCACTAACACCCTGAATGCCCTAAAGACTTGGTACTCTCAGACCAGCATCCCAGCTCCACAGATGAAACATACTCCCTGTCATCTTCTGAGAGGAGTGTCTGGACAAGGACAATGATGTCTGTATGCCAGGACATACGAAAAAAGCTTTCTGTGGAGTTATTTATTGTAGTAACAGGCCGTGGCAACACTTAGACTCCATGGTGATAACAAATACCCAGGCTCACAAGGAAGAGATTTGGGCATTCCTACTCCCTGGACTTGCAGCAAGGAGTAGATGGTCACAATTTCACCATGGGCTACAGTATTTCTATCCAGGCTGCAGTGGCACAGCTGCCTTCTGAGGGGCTACAGAACAACCAGGGAGTCAAAAGCCAGGTGGTGGCCTCCTCCCCATGGACTCTGGGGGACACTTTAGCTCACGAGTGTACCAGGAGGACACATGCACACAGAAATATGGTTTTGCTGATGTTAGGGGCAGCTCTGGCTCTGTCAGGGAGGTCTTAAGGAGAAGGGCAATTACTCACTCAG
Source organism: Drymodes brunneopygia (assembly GCA_013400955.1). Classification (NCBI taxonomy): domain Eukaryota; kingdom Metazoa; phylum Chordata; class Aves; order Passeriformes; family Petroicidae; genus Drymodes; species Drymodes brunneopygia. Next base: position 450,365 of record VZTZ01046640.1, read on the forward strand.
CTTAATATAATCCTTCTGCTACAGGGGAAGCAGCTTCACCACTGGGCCACATGCATGATCTGGTATCACAGCACCTGAAAAGTTGATTTTCACAGTCTGTCCCACTTGCCTCATTACACATACAATTATAGACACTTATCTCCCACACCAGTGATGAATTACAACACTGCAGCAAGGTGGATTTTGCCTCAAAAAGTTATTTTGAGGCAGGGGGCTTGTATATATGCCAATATTATATATGCAAGATATATATGTGAAGCTGCTTTGTGAAGCTTACAGAGTTGAGTTGGGTTAAGCCCAACCATACAGAGAAGAGACAAGATTACATCTAGGCTCTAATCCTGCATTATTTGGAGGTTCATAGCTATTGTTTAGAAGGTGCACAGATTAACACCTTACCAAGTGCTAATTTAAAACTAAGTTTTAAATTTCTAACCAATTTTCTGCACACAGAAGGTACTTAAAGTAATGAAACAATATTCCAATGCAGTCAAATGGATTATGGGACACATTTCATCTTAAAGCTATGCTTTGTTTTGAAAATGGAAAATGAAAAATTAATTTTAAAATGGTCCAAGAGACCTTCACTCACCATCCACCTGTGACTGAACATGGATAAGATATCAGGAATGCCTCTGTCTTCCACTGCACTCTGGACCTCTCAATTCTGTAGGACTACTCTAGATAGCCCCTTACATGTTTAGAAGCTCAAGGAGCTTTTCTCATTTGCTTCTTCAACTTGCTGCAGGCTAGAAATGACAGCATTGATGGAACAGAGACAGACCCTCACAGGTTGGGACAGCTTGACAAACAGGGACTTCAAAGGATGGAGCCAAACTTGAAGATGAGACCAGTATGGAAGTCTTCCCTAAGGAACCACCATGAAGATTTACTTCTTTTCTGATAAGCAGCAATTCCCAAAGCACAGGTAAACAATAACTGAAGTTCATAACAGCTCCACAAACACAGACCTAGGAGGAAATAATCTTGAAGATCTATTGCTACAGCCAGCTTCCATACTCAGAATCGTTCATGCTGTGACACCACACAGACTGAGCTCTTAGTCCTGGTTTAAAACCATGCCATAGTAGCACAGAGTTAGCTGATGATTATGTTCCTCAGCATGACTCAACTCTCACTACCAGGACAGGAAGCAGGGTCGATACTTTTCTTGGCAGATACCTGGAACAGACCAAGAGAACAAACCCAGCCTTGTCCCCAGGGGTAGCCCTCTCATACTGGGATACAGTACTTTGGGAAGGGAGGTTGCCCACAGGAGGGCTCTCAGTCTGGTGTTAGAACGAGCCAGTTTTTACCGCAGTCAGTGCAATGCCCTGACAAGTAGCAGGTAGAGACAGTAAGTAAATACCCTGTTTATTTCTTCATGTTTGCAACCAGAACATGCAAGGCCAGTTATAATATTAAAAAAGAAAAAAAGATAAGAACTCCAGAAATCATCATGACCATAAGCAAAGGTGTGCAAAGAATTTTTTCTTTTTCTTTCAAATGTAAGTGAGAACTTAAACTCAAATTTTTCTATAATCTTAGGATACCATTGTAGTAAGAGTTGCTAATGGAAAAAAAGCACCATTTTTTGGTTTATTTGAACCCCCTAATTTCAAAGTTTTACTCTTGTATTTTTCAAGTGCTGTGAACATCTTACATTTCACTAACATGCTAAATGGAGTATCTACAGTGGTTGTTTACTCTTCATAATAAACAAGAGTTGTAATAAAGTATTTCAAATTGAACACAAAAAAAGCAATTACTGGTGTTTGCTATTCATTAAAGGGGACTTAACTCCCAATACCACAGAAGGACTTAATGAAAGGATTTCAATTCATATTGAACAAAATTTTTTGCTTGCTCTGAAATGGTTTCATTTAATGTCAAGCTCCTTTTCCTCCCACTTTCTAAAGGATAACTTCACAGGAAATTTCTAAACAGAAAGTTTTGAAATCATGCTTCAGTCTTCTTTTTCAAGACCAAAAAAAGACATACCATACCAAGATACTTTAACTACATTTTTCTCCTGAATGGATTAGTAAAACCAATATAAATTCACATCACTTGTCAGCATTGCCCACTCATCCTGCTTTTATTTTTTGCCAGGATGTGTTTTGCTGTATACTGGCTTCTGACATTTGCATGTTCTGACTGACAGCTGAACCCCAGTGCTTTTCGGGTAATTGGTTCAGTTATTTTAGGAGTAGTACGGAGTGAGCTACAGGGTGGTAGATGTTCTGTATTTTTGTTTTACAACTGAAAAATAAGACAATGTTGTCATACTCACTCTGCTTATGAAGACTGGCAGATGTCAAATATCTGCAATTTTGGTTTGGTCCAAGCATTTTTCATACAAGAGCTCTCACTTCTGCCAGTAGAGATTGGGCAGATGGTAGAACTGTCAGCTCAGGGCTGCAAAACCCAATGGGTCTTGGCCTTAAAGTTGCTCATTGTTTATTCATGTCTAATATGTGAAATCTAAACAGACACTCAGAAGAGTGATCAAATAACTTGTTTTTTAGTCCTAATGCTGTCTGTAAATATATAATTATTGAAATGCTTATGATCAGACTCAAATGCAGCAATGCTGTTACAACAAAAATCACATACCACAAAAACACATGAAAGTTTGGGTTTATTTAACAGACAAACATAGTGATCTTTGCAATATGGCTCATTAGTAGCCTTGTACTATACCATCCTAGCCTGGCTTTCTCCAACCAGATCACAGAACCCTTAAGAATCAAACTATCAAGAACTTCTATGGACCTTCCTTGGGAACATGCTCAAAAATTGGCCTCACAGATCTTCAGCATAAGCTTCCACGCTTTCCTGAATGTGCCTCTCTGGGTGTAACTGGACTAGGAACCTGCACCATTCTTCAAGCCACTAAACATTTACTGCAAACTTTAAAAGAGTGAAGAGAGGCTCCAGCTGGCCTTCTCCACTGGACATTCTCAGTATGCAACCCGTTAAACAAAAACTCTAGCCTTGGAAATACATCATGAAGCTTTGTTTGAATGCCAAGTGCTGTATAAGTATTAAGTTTTAATATTTACATCTTTTGAAGACACACCGCTCACAAATGAGTTCATCAGTAAATCATCACCCTTAGAGGAAACAGAGAGGCAAAAATCATCATTCTTGAGGAGCTGAGGATGCAGGGAATAATCAAGAGCTAAAGTACCACTGCCAGTACCACTGGGATTGTTTAAAATGAGGACAAAGGAAATAACAGTGCTAATAACTTGCTTTTTGAAAAACTCACTGAAGGTTGCATGCCAGTAAGGGACACAAACTTGTTTTTCAGGCCCATGAAACGAGAAGAAATACTGCTGTCAGGACTTAAAATTACACTTAAATTAAGGCCTCAGAAACCCCAAATAGCGACACTTCTGAGAAATCTACAATTCCTATTTTTGATCTCAGTCTAAGAAACCACTACAAAATCGATTTTTTAAAAATTATAGAATTGATATTTGACTAAGAAGCTAATGTCCATTTTCTTTGCATTCTGAATGATAACCTGAAGTTTATTTTGGCTTCTGAACTCAAGCTTTTTATTTTGTTGTCAAGCATTGTGTTAAGGATCAGATGCCTCTTCTAGATAGGCTTTCAAGTACAGATGTCAGGAAGGAGAAGGTCTGCAGGACATCTGTAGGAAGTTTAACACATTTATGGATATGTGTTGTTCAAAGCATGATCCCACCACTGTGTGAACACAGGAACAAATCAAGCTTAAACCAAGGATGATTCTGAGTAGCTTTATCATTTGAGGGAAGCCATTCACACATCTCTAACCTCAGCCACTTACATTATTGAAAAACCAAACAAACTTTCATATTCTGTGGTTCTGCAGTAAGAAGGACTAAACAAGCAAGGGCTGCTTTACAGTCTGGCCACTGGTGCTGCCTAACACATTTTCTATTGCCAGTACCACGGAAAATGGGGATAGAGGATCCCCAAGTACAGCATCTCTACAGCCTTTGCTTACTTCCTTCAGATAGACTTTCGAGTATCCAAGAGGATTGTCCCCACTGTGGCTAAATTTACTGCAGGCAGGTTTTTGTATTTTTTCCCTTCATAACACAGGCGAGTGTCTGCTCTTTTTTTCCTATTGTATTAAAAAGCTGTCTGGTATTAAATTACACAGATTCTTTTATTGACAGAAACTCAGTCTTTGCTATTTCTCCCTAGAGAATTTCTGTTCTCCCAACAGGAGGAACGCACATTTTTCAGTCTTAAAATGAATACAGCTTTTAAAATGAACCTCATATTTTTCGCTAACAACGCCAACTTTTCCAAGCAATACTTTACATTTGAGCTGGGCCCACTGCTGGGTAGCCTACAAGTGAAAACATAAATCTGTCACTAGCTGTTAACTATTAGCCCTCCCTTAGAAGAAACAGAAAACAGCCTGTGCTACCTTCTTAAGAAAACTTATTCCATTAAAGCTCAAATCCAGCAGATTTCCTATGATTAGACAGATTTAATGCATCAAACACAGATGCAGTAGAAAAGGTGTAGTACCAAGACATATTGCAAATTACAACATGCAGATCTGGATTTTGCTTGTTAACACAGGTAAATTCACATCTGAAATTTTGGAACTGTCCAGGAATAAGCATGAATTTATACCAAGTTTCAGTCCTAGCACTAGCTTCAATGAAGGAATGAGCCCATGGCCCTCACAAGACTATAAAAGATGAGTACAAGCAGGTTTGAGATTATTTTTACAGTAATATTGGAGAGAGAGAGAACCTTGCTAGAGCTTTCCCCTCCTGTGCTTAGTTCTGCTTCACATAACTATCTGCATCCCTTAAGCCTTAGCAGCATTATCCGTCTTCTCCAGATTTCCTACCATGGACAGCACACCACTGGGAAACAGCAACATTACAAGTGTTTGGTCTTCTGATCATGCCTTACTTTATCCTAAACAAAGGATAAAACTTCAAGCAGTACAGGTTAAGATGTCTTGTTACACTTGTTTCCAAGCATTGCTGCTCTAAAGGAGCAGTACCTTTGAAAGCAACATTTTATGGATCTAGAGTAACAAAGCCAAGGAAGAACCATACACACCATGGGATAAACCAGCCTCTACAATCTTCACAGTGGCTCGTATTAAAAATGCTAGCAGAGATCTTTCACCTAAAACACAAGTATCTAGGCCTCTTTCCATCCTTACATTTTAGCACCTGCTGGAAGCTGGGGGTGGGGGGAACCTCTTTTACCCTTTTTTGTTGCAAAGAGATTGTATATCATGGGATATCTCAAGTTGGAAGGGGTCCATAAAAATCATCAAGTTCAACTTTCTGCTTTTTGCAGGACTACCAAAAACTGGACCACATGACTAAGTGCCATTTAGATGCTTCTTGAACTCTGTCGGGCCTCTTGCCATGAGCACTTCCCTGGGGTGCCTGTTCCAAAGCCCGACGACCCCCTCAACAAGGAACCTTCTTCTAATGCCTAAAGTATCATAGCTGATGTGAAATGTGAAAATGTTTAATTCTCACCCTGAGGATTTACAGTAAACTCTTTAATAGACAGCCCTTCTCCCAGGAAGCGGCAGGAGTTGAATTATAAGCAGAACAGGACGCTTTAGTTCGTTAGTGCACCAACAGCTGTAGGATGTCATCTATCAGGTACCGTTCTTCCAAGTCTACTTTCAAAGGCACTCCTACGTGTGCAAGCTTTTGGAGGGCAAGCAAAAGCACCAAAAGCTGTCATTTCAAATGGAATGGTCTGAGGGAATTTTATCTCCTTATCATAAGTTATCATTTACAAGGAACGTGCTCAGGTTATTTTGGTGTTTCTATTGCTGTTAGCTTTCAGTGTGGGTTCATTGAAGCTACAAGGACTCTTGATCTCCAAAACTGTTTAGCTCAAAGACAAGTTCTTTTCTTAGCTTGCATAGACACAGAACAATCTGGAAAGCAACCTGCTTGCTGAATACTCTGCTTTGTTTGGACATATTGGGAAGAATTTTCCAACTATCTCTTTTCTATGCAGTCCACAGTTTGTCTTGGGTAAGGAATAACATGGTCAGTATGCAACACCTTTATGCTTTGGGCTTTCACTGGAATGGTCTTTCTCATTAAATACAAGAGTTCCTTTTTTTTTTTTTTTGAAAAAACCCTTTCGATTCATTTTTATGATGATTGAACATTGCTTTGTTCAGACTTTTTGTGTCATCTGCATTCAGAACGTCTCCTTTGTATATCAGTTTTCTTCCTACTGATTCATGCTCCACCTTCATCTCACTTCATGAGTCATCTTCTATACTATTTGCAGCACTTAACACTTCTGGCAGTGAGGCCTGACTTCTAGAGTTATTTATGGCAATAAAAGGCTGAGGAGCAGATAACTCAGGAAACTTGTAACAAGATAGTGATTACCTCAACTCTAGGTCCTCGGTGTAGGTTTAACACTGCTAAACCTCACATAGAAAATGGCAGAACTCAGCCTCCTGGCTAATCACATAATCACCACATCTTTCAGGACTAAGTGCAGCCCTCAGCAACAGGGCTGTAGGATTGGGCTGCTCATTCGTATGCAGCAGAGACCAGTATTATGATTACGAAGCTTTAACAAAACCATTCTTAAATCTCTTCAGCAGTAATAAAGTAACTTCTCTAAATCCTCAGGAACTCATTACCAAATCCCCACGTCTGCTGGGTGTACAGCTATACTGCAAGCTTCACAGACACATCACTCACCAGCAAAGGGGAATTCTCACTGCTGACCACACTCCCTCATGAGTCAGTGAACACTGAGGTTATTAGCACATCATTATTTCTAGGCTTTCACTGGTATTGGAGTCCATCACTTCCACGCATTAAAAAAAAACAGAAGGCAAGCAGCAAAGTGTCACCCCAACAACAAAATATACCCTGCTGAAAGCTTTTAATGTTCTACAGAGAAATGCCCTGGAAAAGACAATGAAGAAACCCCCAGCCAGGCTGGAAAAAATTCAGTTTGGAAATGAGTAAGTGTGTGATTTTACAGTGAAGGACATGAAGCCTTCTACTGAAGCAAAGAAACAGGTCATCTAATTCTGCTGTCTGTTTTTCCAGTGTTTGCTTTATCACCTGAAACCTGCCACTTTTTTATAAATCAAGCTAATGCAGACAGTTTATGTACAACCTGCTACCAAAATTAACTGATTAACTGCAGTACAGTGAGTCTTATGTTCATGTCATAGATGTTGCAAGTCCAGGTTTTTTTGCTGAAAGCCTTAAATATTACTCTAAAAATATTCACAGGAGAGGAAACTTCTGGAGCAGTCCTCTTTTTTGTTCCTATAGCAAAAGATTCATAGTCCATGGACACCAGAACAAATTGACTAAGTTCAGTGATAACTGGAGTAACCTTCTGATCACATTTGCATAGAAAGACAGAAAGAACTGCTGCATATTTCTGACACATACCTACTTCCATCCCTCGTTACAGAGCATTGTGCATTTTGTTGTTTGTTCTAGGTTAGGGAAGAGGAACTGAACAAAATGCCACAACATATCACATAATTTTTCCCCCCCAGAAAACTGCTTACCAAACCACAAAGAAACAGACTGAAAAGGACTACCCAGATTTTGAAAGCCAAGGAGCTACAGACACCCTCAGCCCTCACCTTCATGTGCTGAGCCAGGGGTGCTGCTGAAGAAAATAACTGCAGTAGACACCACAAACAATTATACTGAGAACACTGTCACTGAGTCTGGATAACTTACAGCTGCACCAATGAATCAATCTGGGTCTGTCTTGCAAATATGAAGAACTCTTCTGTTCCCTGCAAATGTCTTTTTTGAGGGCATAAGTAAATGATTTATCACAGGGCACAGCTGAATCTTGCTGCTACCTATCTCACCTGGGAAAAGGTATCTAATCTGTGTGTAACAACACACTAATTAGAAGAAACAAGTGATAAGAACCAGGAAGAGGCAAATTAGTCACTAAATTGAAGCACACACATTGATTCTGATTCTATCAAATTTAACTTACTATTATTATATTATTAAATTTATCTACTTTCTTTAAAGGCTCCATGAAAAGATTCCCTTTCCCTAGGGATCAGGAGGTTGAAAACACATTGTGTATACACAGGAAGACACAAAAGCAGGAGCACACAGGGAAAAAGCTGTCACCAGCAGGGATTTGGGGCAGTAGAAAAACATGGTGGGACCCTAAGAATTTTAACTTACTGTGCAGACAGAGTGGCAGAGAGGTGAGACCTTCAGACAATAAGGGGACAACAGGCCCCAAGAACATGACAAGCACAAGAGGGAAAGACAGAACAAGTACCAAAATTATAATGGAGAAAACAACTAATAGGCTGAGGTATACAAAGCACAGGTGAGTTGGAAGGAGATGACTGTTTCTGTTCCAGAGTTGTGTGTCTGATCAGTCTCTTGACTTTAGAATCCTCTATGCCCTACCTCCAATGGGCATAAAACACTTACTATAGCCAGCTCTTCCAAAAAATAAGTAAAGCAATTGTGCCACTTGCAGCCTCCCTCCTGTCAGCCCTGCCACCACCTCCTAGTCCATGCCCACTTCCATCTGGGCCACTGGCTCTGCCCACTTCCCTTCCTCACTAATCCCACACCATGCTCACCTCTGCTCCTAGCCTGGCTTTTTACTTTCTTACCTTCAGCTACAGGTGACACATTCTTCCTTTCCACTTTCCCAGCCAAGGAAATCCAGCTGCAGCACAGGACCACTCTTCTCTCAAATCACAGGCCAAGCACTGCAGAACAGATTAAAAAGTAGCCCCTATTTTTACAGCTTTGTGGCAGTTCTCCTATCACTCTCAGGAATAAAAAAAGCTTTCCTGCTTTCTCCTCTCTTGACAGACTAAATCACTAAGGGGAGGAGCAAGAGATCTCGTTTCCTAAGCAGTTGGGATCCCACCTGAGAAGCTGAGAAAGGCAACCCATTAGATAGAGCCTACTCTTTCAGCCCACCTCCAGGCCTGGTCCAGTTGGCATGTTTTGCAAAAAAATTGTATTAGCAATAGAGAAGAAAACCTGAAAATCACCCTGTGTTGCCTGGAAAGAACAATGGAGAACCAGGAGAATGAGAAAAAAACCCTTAGAAAATAGAGAAACTTTACTCAGCTGGTTCAAAATTTTTCAACAACCTGACAAATAGGAAGAGACCTGAGGGTACATACCCACTACACAGTTAACCCAAGCTGTTCCTTGAATTGTGTTTCTTAGGTACATTTAACTAAGGCTACCTGTCCAGGTGTGGAATAAAAACTGTTGTATGCATATACACATCCATACAGACTGTTCCACCAAGTTAGAGTAATTTGCCTACGCTGGCAATGAAGTTACTCAAGTGCTAATAGTCTCCCAGTGCCATGTCATAGTTTCAGAATGGCAAATAATCATCTGTTTGCAGCCAATGCCATTTCTTTCATTATTTCCTGGGCAAGAATTCTAGCTCCCTGCAGCACAAAGTCCAATAAACCCTTGATGATACAGAGAGAAAAGCACAGCATCAGGAAAGGTGCTTTTTTGTAACAGGACCACTCATGTGGTTCTGCCTGGCTCATCTGTGATTGTTAATCTCTCAAATCAACTATGCAGCAAAGATACCCTGAAAAAAGGAACAAGAAACAAGAGAGCTTTTGCAAGTGTACGACTAATAGCAGTCTACCTCAGATAAACTTCCTAGAATCAAAGGTTTGAGATGAAGCTGGGGCACGGTGTAGTTCAGCTGGTGGGCTGAGAAGTGATGCTGTCTAGCTTGTCAGCTTTACTTGGGGAGGGCACAAATCTGTTTCAGAAATGAAACATGCAATTCTTCCTCCTGTTCACATCCAAGAACTTAAGCCCAGAGCAGGTAACTTTTCCACGTGCATCTAATGGAGCAGGGTGTGTGTTAAAGGCAGGTAGCCTGGTACATGCCTTGTAAATGGGTTGTTGAGTTGTCTGCCTGACCCCATTAGACCAGGAGGAATAACATTCTGAGTCTTTCTAGGGTGCTTTTTGAAAGAGGCTGAACACTGTGTAGAAGCAGTGGAAGGCAACTTCAGGAAAAAAAAAGCATGGATTTCTTCTTTTGCAATCTTCACAACAACTTTAATTATTGCCTCTATTAGGAGGATCTGCTGAAGCCCACAATTTCATGCTTTGTGACACAGTAAGTTTCTGAGCCTCTTCCTGCAATAGAAGATAAAAACTCTTGGATGGGCACACAGTTAAAATATTTTCTGGATTTGGAAGTAATTTTAAGATAAAGACCAAATGTCTCTGTTGGGTAAACTAATTTCTGTGTTATTAATACGAGAAGCAGTTAAAGCCTGCCTTATTGAATTGTGTATTTAACTGGACGCTGACCTAACTCCCACTGAAAACCATCCATGTCTTTCCATTACTTTCAGTGGATCTTGGACTTGTCTCTTGATGCTTAAGAGAATAGCTAAGCAGGGAGAACTAAGTTACATTTCTGAGCAAAGAAACAGCTTGCTGTTTTGACTTAGTCCAAAGGAACAGTACATTGTGAATATTCCTGTGTATAAAATTACACTGAGATGTAGCTGACAACTGCAGGGCTCCTAGCCATGGCTAACTGCACAAAAAAAAAGCAGGACAGCAAATAGGTGACAGGTGTCTGCTTTTAAAATGCCTTCAAGTATTACATTTTCTCCTGTTTGACTGCTGGGTCTGTTACCAAAACCCTCAGGGCACAGTTCAACAGCTCCCATGACTAAGCACCAGGGACTTGTGTCACAGTCACATTTGCACTACTCCCTGCCCCTTGACAGGTTGAAAAGGCACCAGCTAAGCAATAGAAGCCCACGACACCATAGCAACTGTGGAAGAGAGCACTGGTCTCCCTGTCAGTGGTGATCTCTCTCTGCTAGGCATGCATGGAGAGAGACACACAAGTTCAGGCAAGGGTGGCTTGAGCAAAGATGCCTTTTCTCCCATGCCAGGGCTGAGATAGGAGGGGAGGTAGAAGCATCTCAGCAGGTCAGCCCAGCCAGGGCTTGCCCTCCTCAGACGCAACCATCATGGGCCTGTTTCCATAGGAGTATTTGGCCTGAATTTAATCCCTTGAGCTTTACCAGAGGGCAGCCAACTTTCTGAGACTGAACTCGAGATGGCTGCGCAACCAGGTGAACAGAGGCGGAGCTACAGATATTTGAGTGCATCAGCATCGCTGGTGCTCAGCTTAGGCGCAGGCCAGAGGATTCCACCCCTGCTGTTCGGGGACAACCCCTCAGCCTCTGCTCTAAACCACGGACGCTCTGTGAGACGCAGCGAGCCCTTACCTCAGGTAATGTGTGTGGGGAGGCCTTTTGGAGCCTCCTGCTTGCATGGTGAAGAAATGGTCGGTGCACGATGTTGTCACACGTAGTCAAGCTCCTCCTGAGCTCAGGGCTTGCTTGCTACTCCTGGCCTGGGATTTCCCCTGGAATTCCAGCACAAAGCGCCCCCGGCAGGGGTCACCCTGCCCCGCGGAACTCTCTCCCGGCGCCGCTCCCCGCCCCAGCAATGCCACTGGGGAGGTCAGGTGTTTATTCCTGCCCTTTTTTTTTTTTTCCCCCCCCAGTTTCTGAACAGGAAGGGAGAATATTCCGTGCGTGCTCTATTTATGCCGCTGTCCCTTTTAAGTCAGTTTCCTAAGATACCCAGCTAAAAGAAAGATGTGAATAACTATTCGTTCACGCTGTCACCAGGAAGAAAAACGGAAGAAAAAATAGAGTTCCAAGAATACAGAAAGACAAGTTCAAAGGAAGTAAAATTACGTATGTGCTATCAGTTGGCTTTTTCTCTTACTCCAGAGGCAGCTCTGCCACAGGAAGCAATGCCAGCCATCATCCTTAGAACTTTTTCCTACAAGAGTCACCTCTATCGAAGGGAATTGTTCTGTGTGATGCTGAAATGAAGAGTTCAAAGGAAGGGAAAGAAATACTCAAGATATTCAGTGAATCAGGGGCCGGTTTTGCTTTTATGGCAGTTTGCATCTGTCTGAAGGAAAGGCAGTAGCCAGGATCCTGTGCTGGTGGGAGCTCACAGGGTCATGCCCCTTTGCCTGAGGCTGACACTCGTGTTTGTCCATCCAGCTCATTCCTGGGCAGATGCGAGTGCTGCTGGAGGTCCCTGTGGGGTATGGTCAGAGTTCCTACCTTCATGAGTCTGTGTTTCTTCTTCCCTCACACTGATTTTGTCTCTTTCTCTTCCCTTCCTCATTTCGTTCATCTGTTCCTCTGATACTCTTATGACCTAGTTTGCCTTCCCTCCAGCATGCAGAGGAGTCACTAGGCTTTTTCCTGTCCTTGCTGCACTGCAGTTCTTTATACACTGAAGAAGAATGTTCCCTTTAAAATATCAGTCCTTGCTGCTGGACCACCAAAATCCTCTGATTTCAAAACAACGTCTGAACAGCTGGGACAAACGTTTTTATCACAGAAAGCAAGACACAGTTGACCACTATGCCCTACATCTTTGGGGAGATACAAAATACACACCTAGACCAAATTCTCAAATAAGCCCCTAATATTTGATAGACAGGAGTAGCTGGCAGAAACTGAGATGTGTCCAATTTTGAGGCATTTGTACTCATCCAAATGGTTTTATGTTGCATAAGTCTCTGTTTTATAAACAGCCTGTAGTGCTGAGACACTGTGCTGCAGCAGCTCTCAGGAGCTGTCTCTCATGAAGCTGCACTGTTTCCTAAATTGCTCTGTTTTCACTTTTAATATTATCCAGAATGATGAAACTAGATTTGTTCCTTAGAGCTTTGCATTAGCTGCCTGCCTCTGTCAGTGCACTTCAGACCAAGCCAAAAAACTGAATGTTGGGGGCACAATTGTGCTGCACAATGAGATGCTTTGGCATGAGTTCAAGAAGCTTAATGCCAGAAAGGGTCAGTAAATAATACCATGACTTCCTATATATACAGAACTTTACATTTAATTACAGACTGTAGTACTAAGGGTACAGAAGGATTGTAAAAGAAAAAAAATTAACCAGGAGCCTTCAACCTCCCTTTGTTTTTCAATGTTAACTTTACATTTCAAAACAACTCGTCTTCTTTTCAACTTGTGTCAGAAGTGCTGGTTTCCTTTGAGGAGCCAAAAGTTCTTATTTCAGGCAGCACATCAAGAGAAACCATGCTTTCTCAGCACAGAGTCAGCAAGCACTGAAAAGAGACTTCAGTGACTATAGAAGGAACTGCTGAAAATATCCCAATTGATGTAAGATTCACAGGTCTTCATGTGCAGGGGAAAGTTTGGGAGCAGTGGGCATAGGAAAAGGGCAAGATTAATGAGGAGGGAGGGCTGGGTACCAGGGTGCTTTAGGATAGAAAAGTCCCTCCCAGAATGGCAATACCAAAATTACTTTCCTCCTCCTTTTGAAAACAAAGTAAGCAAAAAACCACCAAGTTTTGATAATTACTTTCCTCCTCCTTTTGAAAACAAAGTAAGCAAAAAACCACCAAGTTTTGATAAAACAAAGAGGCAAAGTAAAGCCAGTATCAGTCACACGCAGCAGGAACTCAATTTAGCACAGTGAATTCCCTGTCTTTTCCTGTTGACTTGCAGATTAGGAAGGCACAGGATAAAGAGATCCTGTCAGGGATATTAACGGGAGCTCTCCTGCAGAGATACCATCCATCAGCTCTGGTTGCAGCCTCTCCTTACCATGAAGCAGCCAGCTCTGGAGATGTGTTTCCAGCTGACTGACACTATCTCAGAGAGGGTGAGGATAGAGACAAGCTAGAATGTCCTACCCGAGTGTGTGACCCCTGCATGCCCTCACTCACAGCTACCCCATTAACCCTTCTGCCTGGGATTTAATTCTGTGGAGTGATTTGTCCTGAAATAGAGACCTGACTGATACATAAAAAACAGAATAAACTTGCTCATTATCATCACGTTTCCACTCCCTTTATATTCAGTTTTCTCTTGTTCCTTCTGTGTTTTGTGTTTAACAGGCCATTTTTTATTTTTCGTATTTGAACATCTCTGGCAGGTGCTAGACCTGTTCTTCCTCTATGGCAGTTTTAGCATAAGAATTATATTGTTTTGGAGGAAAGTGGGGAAAGAAAATGAATACTGTAAACATAAACAAATTCAGAAAAATATTTGCAAAGAAAGCACTGGGAAAATTCTCTCTCCTCCACATGAGAGCATTTAATGTGCTGTGGTAATACGTAGTGCCTGGCTACTATAGCATGTTGATATGACTGCTTTTATTATTTTCATTCTATTTATATTCTGGAAGATACTAAAGCCAGCTAATGATATGGGGGGTAATGATTATTGGTGATGGCATCTTTGAAAGCTGCTTAGACTGGAGTCACACTTAAAAATCAAATGAGTAAGATCCTGCTGCAGAACTGCAAACTGTAGAAAGTCCTGCTGGCACTAAAAACTTCCTTCTGAAGTGGTACTCTCCCTTAGTTGTGAGAGCCACCGTTACCTTTCCAGTTACAGTCCCTGGATGCCTAGAGCTAAAAACATGAGCTGTTGGAGTAGGAATTACTGAGCCAAAGCTCTCAGCCTGCGACTACAAGGGATCACGATCCTCAGTAACACACAGTGTTATACTGTGACTTCCTCTACAGTGGAACTAGTGGCATGGAATGCCAACATATATCCTATTAAATGGTCCTGGATCCAGAGTATGCTCTGAATTGTGCCTGGGAGCTGTTGGGACAGTGCTAGCTGGCCAATGTAACAACTGCCAGAGGCTGTTCTGACAATTGAACTCATGACAAGTTTGTTTATTCTCAGAAATCTTCCTTGACACTTTAAATTACTAGAGTGGGCACAACCTGTCTGAAACAATGTTTTCCTCACATTTCTGACCAGTGTAGTATTCTGTCCTCTATATTATGTGCCTTTGACTATACTATCAAAATACTTTTAATTATCCCATGATTTCATACTTGCCTGGTAGAAGCAAGCTACTTTAGCTAATAAACAATCATGTTAAATATGAAACTCATTAACCTGTACCCAGTCTGCTTGTCACAAATACTGCGTTTTTATCACCAGCTCTAGCAACTGATAAGTCTCATGCTTTACCATATTCTTTTTTCTGTAAGAGTTCCTGGAAGATCACTACTTTGCAATGGCAGTTCGAATATTCTTTGGCTGACAAGCCAAAAAAAAAAAAAAAAAGAAAAAGAGGACACTAGAGAGAAAACTTTCTGATGGATATCCCTCATGAGCTAGGAAGTGAGTGGACTACAAGTGTTCTCTGGCAACTAAGCTGCTCCTAGGCATATCCATATCAGCCTTCAACAGAAAAAGATATTTCACGATCCTACAGGATACTGAAAACAAGCACTAGATGGAGCAGTGGGTAAACTTCTGGACTCTCTCCCTGCTTCTATTCAATCCATGAAGTTACCAAATAGCCCTCTTGGAATGACAAGCTGATGCCAGGTCAGTACTTTGTGAAGATGCAAGTGTGCCTTGGGTAGGGCTGAAACATTGGGCCATATTACAGGACTCTTTGGATTCAGTGGCATTAATAATGATGGGTAACTGGTGGCCACAGTCCTGGATACATTCTTAGATGTTTGTACATTCCTCTTTGTCTAATAGTTTTGACTAATATACATTCTTTTGAAGGTTTTCACTAAGGATCTATAAGTCCACAGTATCCCACTTATCATTTGACTGCTGAGGACTTCAGCCAGCAAAATCAAAACCAGACCTTTCTTATTAATTATGGATAGTGCATTACACCTTGTCTGCCTTACAAAAATATCACAGCTTTTTCATAGCTGAAAGTCCACAAAGACTCTGGTCTTCCTTGGTGTTTGAAGATTCCCAATATAGGGTGTCCCTAATATTAGAAAATTCAAAATGTATATGAAGGGGGAGAAATTTTTACAAGCCATCTGGTCTGGGTTTCAGGCATTTTCCCAGTTGGAGAAAAAGTTATCTTGCTGGAGAGGAAAAAGCATGTTGTTAGGAAACAGCCTCATGAATCTTAGGGTAACTTGGAGGAAAAGGGGAATGCTGAAATGAATAGCTTTTAAGCATTTAGGAATACCAGTGTGGACTTCAGCTTTCTTTAAAGAACAAAAAATAGAAAAGCAGAGGGAATATTTCCACCTCTTTCCTTGACAAAAACAATCTGTAATGTCAACCAACAGCTAGTGCTGAGCTTATCACTCCCTCCACTCTGCCCTGCTCTCCCATCTCAGTAACCTCTTCTGGCTTCTGAAACTCACACCCTTTGGAACTGATTGAATAATGGACTTTTCACTTCAGGCTCTGCATCAAATAAGAGAAAAAAAATCCTATGGATTGCATATGAAGTTATTCAATCTAGCTTCAAGACCCTACATTTGAAAATTCATTGTAAAAATGAAAGAGGGACACTTCTAAAATGAAAAATTTCAGAGGACTGTTTTGAAAATAAGGATTGTATTAAGGCCTTACCCTTCTTTGGTTTTTTCCCTCTGGACTGTTCATCAAAACCTGCCCTAGTTTGCCAATTTCATGACAAATGACTTCAGTTTTCCAGAAACAGCCAATGTCCCTCGCCAGATTACTAAGAAAATAACAGTAGAGTATATAATGTTAGCGTGAGAGCTATTTGAAGAATTATTCATGTCAGCAGTTAGTCATAAACCTTTATACAAACATTTATATTACCAGAAAGCTGATGACAACCCCAAATTCTTCTCCTATTTTCCCCCCACTCTTCCCTTTTCTAATGTGCTTCCTAAATGAATCCAATGATTTGCCCACAATTCATCCATCTGACTCTATGCCTAGGGTATGCTCCAAGGAGGTGGGAACAGCTTACAGCTTGGTTAGAAGGACTCAAAAATAAGTTTCATTTACTCTTGTAAACTTGCCATTTAGCTGAACTCAAGCATTGACAGGCAAATGGTTGTTGTTTAGCTGTAAAACCAATTTATTTTACATTTTGAGACCCAATGTAGCATCATGCTACGTCTCTCAACAGCCCCAGGAGCACCTCTCAGGAGAGTCATCAGTGACTTTAGCTGCAAGGGAGAGCCATGCCCAGCCCATACAAACAAGTAACAAGAATTGATGCCTAGACAGCAAAGAGTGGTCAAACAGCTCATTGTCATCTCCTCCAGCACAGGGACCACAGTAAGTTACTGAGGAGGACGGACAACTGGAGACAGGAGATTGCTGGCTTTGTGCCTGAAGCTGGTTCTGATTCAAGGTGTGATGGCAAAATATGTCAGCATGTGACAGCACCCTTATTTTCAAAGTGTATGCAAGATGTCACCATTAAAACCTGGGCCAGGGAAAGACTGAAAATAAGCAAAGGAATGCTAAGTCACACCTTAAAATCCTACTCCAGAGGAATGCAAAAAGACACTATTAATCTGAGCCAAAAACACTTGGTGTTGGATGGAAAACCCAAGCAAGAGTGGCTAAATTGACAGAAAAAGACCTCAAGTTATGCAAATATGAATGACAATATGTCACATAATGGAGAAAAGTAATTTGCACATGGCAGTATTGCTGTAAATAATTACTCTGAGGTTCAATATAGTAGTGATTATCACTGAAACCATTTTAAAGAAGAAAAGAGTATAGGATGTTAACAGAGGAAAATTTTGATTGTTACTTTATCAATAATGATTTGTATAATGTGTTATTAGTCATCATTTGTATTTGTGTAGAGGCCCTCATTACAAAAGTCACTCTACAGAGAGACCTAATTGATTCTATGGAGAGAACCACACTGATTTTGAGGACATGCACAATAAATATTACATCACTTTCATGTGCTTTTCTGTTGGCTGTACGGAAGATAAATCCTCTTTCTATGATATACTCTCTCTGCAAAACTGTAGACCCAGATGTAAACAGAACTATACTAAAACAGTGACCACACACACCATATTCTGCATTTGCCTAAAATATACATATTTCAATGTATCCTATTTCAAATGACATATCCTATTTCAAATGACAGTTGCTCTGAATTATGATAAGGTACTTTAACTAAAGATTTTACCATTTATAAACATTTCTTGAACGTGAAAGCCATGCACTTATTCAACAGCATGTTATTCCACTTAATGGGATAATGAAGAGTAGAAGCAAAACCAGGCTACCTGCACTTTTTGGCATCTTATGTAGCATTGTCATCAAAGTGATGCTGTGGCAAGGGGAACAGCTCAAATGCATCACTAAGCTCTGAAACAAGCCATGCCATTATGTGAAAGTTCCCATGAAGCCCCAGTAACTGTTAAATTATTGAATGTGAATTGCTTGAAAATGCAGTATTTCCAATAATTCCTTTGCAAAAGACTGAAATTTTGTTCACTACTAGATGTCTCAAGCAATAGTAAAATCAAAGCACGAAATCCCTATGCAACAGCAGATTAAAGAGAACAAGGAGAGCATAACGTATTACTGAAAAATAAAATTTAGGATAATCTTGTATTAAGTGTTTGGATTCAGTCTTCATCCAGAAAGAAAATCCTACAATAAGTACCTATGGATTCATCTTCTGGTAGCATGAAATGTCACTGGTTTCCCCACACTGTCACTGTGACCCTCTGCGCAGTGGAGTCAAAATTATTTGGCTCATTGCTGTGAACTCTCTGTTCTGTTATTGTCAGGAGACAGCACTCCTTTTCTGCCAAAAATCTGGGATGTGTGCAAAGCAGGAAGACTTGGGCTTGGGCCTCGCCCTTTCCCCCTTACCCGTTACCCCTTCTCCCTCCTCTTCCCTTCTCCTTCCCTTTCCCTCTCCTTTCCTTTCTGTGCTTTGCTGGACAGCAAGACAGCTGTTTTATTAGTGTGATTCTGGGGAACTCGGATTGAAGGTCTATCAATTTGTACCCAGTATACATATATATAGTATACGTGTATTTGTATGCACAGCATTTCATATCAGCCAGTTTCACGTGATTACAGGACTTTGTTTTCTTGCTGGTGGAGTATATCTTTTATTTAGTAAGAGGAGCATAGGTATTGCTGCTTTTCCTGGATGCCTCTTGGGAACTTTCTTTGACATCTAAAGCCTTTTTTTGGCAACCAGTTTGTTCTCTAACAACAGCAGGCTGGGAGTTGTGATAGATCCCCTTTAATCTTTTGAGAAACAACTAAATTCTGTGAGTTAACTTGTCTTCTTTTACCATCTAAGGAATATTGGCAGGCTGCAACCATTTCCCTCTGTTAGCCCTTGAAATGATTCTTCATGCTTTTGTCACATAATTAAAATTAGATTATTGCAACTCCCTGCTGGCTGGCCTTAGAGTTTTGTAAACACTCCAGCTGGCCCCTAGGTTCACAGTGAAAGGGATGCTCTAAGCATATTCTTTCTTTGTCCTCTCTTCTCTCATCTATGTTGAAATCACTGCACTTGCTAACTGCCAGCAGAATGTATTGGGTTATTGCTTTCTAAGGGCAGTGAACATAATGTTAGAGACATTATGTGCCAAAGTCTCTCCCAAGCTTTGGTTGAAAGAGCCTGGATGCAAGAGCTTTCAATCTATTTTCTCTTTGTTGGTGAGGTCTCTTTTTGCTGAAAAGAAGGGAAAGAAGGGGGAGGGAGTGGAGGAGCACAGGCTCTCCTAACACAGCATTCAAATAGAAAACGCATACAGCCTACACAGTTTCAAAAGCAGGGGTTGACTTTCATTGACCAATGTGTAAATACCATGGACATTATGCAGTTGCTTTTTCTCCTATGACAAAATGACTCCCTTCCACCCCAAAAGATGAAAGCCATTTTGAAATAACAGCAACTCCCGCTACAGCCAGGCTTTCTGAGTTCAGTAGGCAGCTTTCCTGGCTGACTTCTTTTTATGTCACATTTGCTTATGGACCGTTACTCCCACATTTGCATCCAGCCAGTTCCATCTTATAAATCTTGCATGGAACATCACGACCGTGTGAGATTTGCCTGATGAGCTTGTAGGGATTATCATATTAAAGTTCTCAAGGGTCTGAATGACTAATTGTTAATGAGACAGAACAATGGAGGGATAATGGTCCTTTAAAAGTAAGTAATACTAATGGCATAGTTTGTGTTTGGATGTGATTGCTCATCTTGCTGTCACATGTAGAGATTATCTCTTAGTGTCCTCTAGTTTTATGGGCCCATAACCTCAGCTCTGTAATCAGATAGTCAGTAAGCACTTATTCCACTGAAGGAGAATTATAGTGGTGAAGAAGCACAAATAGGCAGTAAAACTGGCTGTATTGAACCCTCCAAAACTATCAGAGCCTCACCACTGAGGCCAAGAGTACATTTGTTTGGGTTGAGTTTTTACAGTCTTGGCCAGCCAGTGTTATGAAATGGTGACTGTGGCTGCAGAACTACAGGAGTAATACTGTAGAAAATGAATATTCCCCTTATTTGTGCTTCACCTTATCTCTCATATTAATGATTTATGTTCCAGCATGGTCACCTCTGTGCCCAGTCACTTTTTCTGTGCTATCTATTCCTTTGGACATGAATATTTAGTCATGCAGTGCTGTTACTAGCCAGGGGCTTGATTTTAAATCCCTTGGACAGATTTCCAGAACAACTCCCCCATCCAGCTGAAAGAATAACCACTGTGGGTCTTTGGCAGCTCTGCAAATCAAGACTGCAGCTCCCAGAAGAAGTCTGAAAACAGTTGATTCTTACACTCAGCTTCCTGCCACAGTGCAGTTTGTGACTGCTGGCAGCCACAACATAACATAGGCTCCATTTCTTTTCTCCCCTGTCTCACTGGGGCTTTTGCGAACATAAATACGTTACCACGGGTGCACAACGCCATGGCTAATGCAGAGAACATCCTCTCCTGTGACAGAGATGGCATTTGCCATGCTCTGCTGCCTTCCCAGTGCAAACATCTCCGCTGGGGACCTCACCACTGCAGTGCTGGCATGTCACTGCCTTTGAACAGGGACGGTGCCAACCTCCCAGACAGCCGAAAGCACGCGAAGCCAAGACACCATGTATCAGGGCCTGTGCATGTATCAAGGACAGGTTTCCCAGCCTGAAATGCAAAGCAACAGTTTTTTCCCTCAGGAGGTGCATTTGTCTCTATGGTGAAGAAAATATATTATCACAAGTGTTGCCTTTGAGCTCAGAGCTGGATAAAGACCAAACAGACACTGAATCCAGCAAAATTTCAGCATCCCCCTCTTCAGAAACATTCACATCCTCTGACAACTTTTTTCTTCCAAGAACCAGTCTGCTTCCAAAAGGAGGGAACTGAATACTGACCAACACACTCCTTGCTTCCAGACTTTACATGACAACTGCTTGGAAAGGAACACTTAAAGTTTGTTCTATTGAGGACTACTCTCAAGTCTAGCGCCCGTGTTGGCCAAATTGGGACTCCACTTAGCGTGAGCCCGTGTCCTCAAATACTGGCATAGATAAATGGTTTCTAACTGGGCTCTTCATTTGGCTCCTAACATTGCAGACCCCACACAAAGACAAGACTCCTAGTTTCAGACCTGGAGGCTTGCAGAGGGCTGTGCAGTGATCCTGTTGCTACTGAGTCCTAAAAGCATGAAGGGGGCAACTGATTCCAGCATGCTGGCAAGCCAGCTAGGACCCCACCTCCTGACCTCACACAGCTTCCTTCTGGGTGTCAGCTGCTGACTCTGAGTTAGCCACTGCTGTGAGCCAAAGGAGCCAGGACCCACAGGCTATTTCACTCTTAAAACATCTTGCAATGCTGCAGATTTGCAGGCTTGTGCAAACAGACAGTTAAGCAGAAGATGGATACTTTATCACTTGACCAAAATGGGCAAGCAGAAAATCTCCAGTTGCTTTTCACAAGTCATTTCGTGTTATTTCTCCTGTGTTGCTCTGATGTTTTTCTGTTTCAAAGAGATCGAGGGTGGTATGGAGTTTTGTTTCTTTATTTTTAATGAGCACCTCTGGGCAGTAACCCAATCAAAGCCTCATCTCCCTAACAGAAGCCTGTCTGACCATAACTTGCACGTTCCAATTTTCATTCACAGGCAAAGACTATCTGTTGTCCAAGTATTTTTACTCTGTCATAATCAAAATACAAATTGCAGCTTAACTTAAAATAGACATGTCAGAAACACTTGACGTGACCTGCATACCTGTCAACAAGTGATAATCAAATTTCCTTGCCATACTAAAGTTGGGCAGAAGACATTTCTTTAAGAAAAAAAACCCAACCTATCTGGTTTCCATATCATATTGGATTTCTGAGACACAATGGGAGTTTTTCTTTTATGCAAAGGAGTCTAAAAGGAGTACAAGCTGTTAAAGGGATGTCTGTTGAAGCTGGGACAAGGGTACAACTTCTCTTTGAAACAGCCTACGTGCAGCATTACTGAAACTTAAAGAGCAGAGGTGGGATAATTTGTCTGCATTTTCCGTTTATTGATTATGTAAAGACAGTTTCCTTTGTATAAATATTTAGCTTCTCTGTTTCTCTCTCAAAATCAAACAGCAGCAGAGCTAGAAAAGCAGGGAACACAACTGTAAAATTGGCATTACAGTGTATTTCTGAAATTTGAAAGCACAAATTGTAGTGCATTTTTAATGAGGGTAAAACCCAAACTGACACTATCCCTTACAAAATTATTGGAGCAATAATGACACAGTGACAAAAGGAAACTTCATACAAAGAAGTTTTTTTTTTTAAATGCAGTGATAACATGGCAATATTTAGCAGAAAAATATAAAGGTGTAAGGAAAGAGAAATTATTCCAGCTCCTTTCTGCATAAACTTCCTCGGAGGAACTATGGAAGAAACAAAAAGCACACCCCAGGAATACAAACAAATAGGCCTGTATAGTATATGGTTAAAATTATCAATGTCTCACTAACTTGTGATCCAGACTAAGCAGGGCATTAAAAAATCCAAAAGAGCACAGCATCTTCTATTCCTGAATAGACTGAAAGGGTACACTGACATAACAGTTTCCAACAGCTGTGATAACAGCCTGCGCAGGGTCATGCTGGAGCTGATGGACAACAGCCCCCTGCACACAGAGTGCTGGAGCCGCGCTTTGTGGGGCTGCCTGCTGCCAGGCTCAGCTCTGGTTACCTTGTACAGTATATCACAGACTAATCCTTCTGTGCTTGTCCGAGCCCTTCTCTGAGGCGTTCTCCCCCATCTCCTTTTCTGGTTTTGCCAAGGCAGAGGAATGCCTGTCCCTGCCTCCTTTACTTGATTTTGCCTGTTTCAGCTTCTGACACAAAATGGCCCTTCCTCACCCAGAGGTGTTGTGAGACGCACAGAAGAGGGCTTTTCCTTTCCACACTAATTGCATGGGTTTGCGATGTAAAAGTTCCAAACCTCTGCTAAATACAGCATCAGAACAAAAGCATCTCTTTATCACGACATCACTGCTCTAAGACAGGAACTTACTGGGTTAAAATCTGAGACACTTCTTATTTATTTGAACAATCTCCCACTAAGTTCAATGCAACTGTACTGAGAGGAAACTACAGTGGGGACTGCTGAACAGAAAAGCTCACAATTATCAACTAATTATCCCAGGAAACCTACTGCTGTGGGAGACACTGTTGCCCTTGATCCCATGAGACAGGAGGACCAGGACACAGCGAGCTTTGGCACTCCTTGCTAGCCTTAACCCCGGCTCTGGGAAGACTGCTGTTCCTCCCTGAATAGCCACTATGTGGAAGAGGACCACAGTAACACATCCCAGAATATTTCAGCAGGGTAAAATGGAGGGCAAGCAGCCCAAAAACACACATGGTAAGTAAGGAAAGTAGATACCAGGCCTCCTTGGCTGATGAATATTCCAAAATAAATGTCACAGGAAGAGAACTTCCTCCTGTCCAGCAGCACAGCTTCAAGAGGGACATTTGCAGATCAGGTGTTGCCATGGGATGTCTTCAGATGCAGTCTCAGGATGTCTTGACTGTTTCCTGTGCATTCACAGAGCACGTGAAGAGTGAATTCTGAAGATCTTGTCCTCTATTTATATGTAGTCTGAGGGACCTGGAGAGTGACTCTTCATAAGTCTAAAAAAATTGCAAAGACCATGTAATTTCTGGGGGGAGGAAGTGTGACTGGCACCCCAGGGAAGCTAAGGAGCATTCAAAACTAAAAACCAAACCTGGCTTTTTTTGCAAAGATGCCACCTGAATTCTGACAAAAACAGATTTGCAATGCAAATTTGCATATTTTAGGAAAGTCTGGGTGCAGAAGGCTAGAATGGTGTCAAATGTCTGGTACAAACGATGTTCTGAAAATATGTGAAAGGAGTATGGATGAAGATGATGTCAGAGGCGTTAACCAGTTTTCTGATTATTTGTCTTTGCAGATGGCAATTTGTGTCAGTGTAATTTTTAAGCTGCTTCTGGAATTCTCCCTTTCTCTTCCTCCAGGTTCAGCTGTCCCTTGCTATCCTTTTTCTCTGGACTACATGCTAATGCCCCCTGATGTGCCAAATGGGGAGGGAACAAGTTGCATATGCCATGCTTTACTAGAGGGGATAAAACCTCTGAAAAGCAACAGGAATCAGAAATTTTTAACCTTTTCCTCTTTCTCACACAAACTGACTGTGATTCCACTTAAAAGGCCGAATTAACACCTGAGACAATACAGAGTCAAAGGATGTGGAATTCATATTCTAAGCAAACAATGAAGAGTAGCTGCAAGACTTTTGGCACCTGAGTATGATGAAGTATGAGATTTTCCTCCTGAAGGGACCTGAACTATTGGAGATTACACATACTGCATACTCAGCTTGCACACTTACAGAAAAATTCCCTTTTAGGCAGTTGTAAAATGCATGGTTTCAGTCATTTCCCTGGCACTAGTATAAACAAAAATAAGGAGAAGAGGGCTGCAGAGGACGATTCACAGAGGCTGGGGATTAGTGGAAGGAACATGAAACCATGAAAGGTGTATATGCCCATATTTTCTCTAATGCTCACAGCAACTACTGAGTGAGCAAATGGCCACTCCTAGTATGACTAATGATGTAACTACTTAAGGACTTATTTCTACTGAAGTTTATGAAAGTTAAATCAAAACAAACCACACAGTTTAAAATAGAAATGTTCACTATCTGCTGGGAGCTGCAGCAGACTATTATTTCAGCCCATGTATGATTTTAAGCACATGTGCAGTTCTTTGAAAAGAGATGTGGTGCTTAAAACTATGTGCTCACATTGACTGCTTTGCTGAAGTGGGGTCTCCATCTGACGGTAGGGAGCTGCACATCCACAGTCTTTGCAACTTTACTTTGTAGCCATTAGTTTCAGCCCCATGGGAAGCCATTTATAAATATCTGAAAGAATTAAATCAGATCTGTACAGCAGAAAAAGGAATCAACGAAATATGGTCACTATGGCAACAAATATTTTCTGCATGTAGTTTTGCAATGGTGTCCCCATGTTCCTAACAATGGCAAAAGTTGTCAGGCTTTTCTTGTTTGCATGTTTGTATTAAATGTGTTCTTACAGAGCAAAACAGTAAATGCAACATCTAAGTATTTTAGACATAGGTCCCTTTTCAGAAGTATTTTACACTAGTTAAAAAAAATATTAGGAACTTGAAAAAGGAATCCATTGTTTTCCCATCTTCCTACTGCTCTCCTGCCTCCCTGGTACAGAGTGAGCCTCTGCTACACTGTGAAATTTCATAGGCTCCAACTCTGCATTCAGGTATTAAAGTGATCCTTTCACCACCAAAAACAGCTGAAAGCAAGGTTAGGAAAAATTATGCCACAAACCAAACTGCTGTTTTCAACAGGCAGTGCTGGCTGACTCCTGAGTCCATATTAAACAAAAACAGAAAATAAAAAGTGCTCACACTTCATACCCCCACCTGCAAAATATTATTCTGGCCATGTCAATCGCAAAAGTTAGGCCCTACATGCAGTACATGCTGGAAATATCCAGGTCATTTCCATGTATAGTCTCTGAACTCACCACCATGGCCATAGCCTGCTTGGAGTTTTGCAAATTTCATGCTTCATGGATTGAGTCTTTGGTAGGTTGTAGATATCTCAGAGGGCTTTTTGAACTTGTCTGCACTTTGATGAAGCTCAAAGACACCAAGGAGTTTTCTGAGCTTGCTATCTTTTTTATTTTTTTTTTCCTTGAGCACATAAAACAACATCTCAAAAATAGTTTCAAACACCAATCTTGTCCATTGCCAAATAAGAGGGCATTTCCAGGACAAGGCTATGTTCCCTCTCTGGTTTTACGTTTCTGTTTTTTTTATAATCAGTAGCCTCAAAGGTATGTAGTTGGTCCAGCTATTTTTTTCCTTCACTTAAAAACTAACAAATCCATTGGCAGTGTCAACCAATTGCAGCAAAGGACGTCAGTCCAAAGAGATTGTTAAGATTGTACAAGTTTCATTAAAACAGTTCTTTGGTAGAGAGAAGTGATCTTTTCCATGCCATGACTGTCGGAAAAGTTTGTTCATTGTCTTGTCAGCTGTGCAAGAATCTGTGTTAGCACTGGGGCAAGAGGCAAAAAGTACCCACACTTCTGATTGCCCCCACTCAAGGGAGAAGGTTCAGAAGGAGCTGACACCTTTTCTAGACACCAGTATAAGTCACGGCTATTTATGAAATCAGTCTTTGTAACTCCTGGTGTACTTGAACTTGCCAATCTTACATCAACAATTAAATTGTTAATATTGATCTTTAAGTGTCTCTTCACAGTTACCTGTGCCAACTCAGATGTCAGGTTTTAGACTGAGGTCACTCTCCAATGTAGATTTATTCATTTATTTGTTTATTTATGATAATTATCATGTGATATTTTGGAGAAATCTATTTATGCAAGAGAGGCATTAGGTTTGTAACGCTCAAGCCACACCCTCCACACAACCAAACCAGCAACAAAACCATACAGAGATGCCAGAGCAAAGGATATGCTCAGCAAGACTCTAACTTGCAAACTTTGGGATTTGTTTTCCTTTTCTTTCATCAATCCAGGAAATGCACACTAGCAAAGGAGCTATAGCTGAAAATCAGCAGCAAAATACTTGGAGCTGACATGACTACTTTCCCTCTGATCTTTAGCTTTCAAGCCCCTCCTGACACAACTCAACTTCTGGGCACAGCAAAGAGAGCAAAGGAAACTGATGACCTCTCACCCACATCATCACCCACGGCAGCAGTACCAGCGCGTTAGCCCAGGCTGCTCTGCTAATATACAGCTGGATTTTTGGCATCATATTAAATGCTACTTGTGCTATATTGAAGAATGTCTTCATGTCCCCCCGTGCATGGGTGGGGAATTCATAAAAATCTGAGGTCCTTTATGTTTGCACTGAGAGGGTACCCCCACCCTCAACTGTGGGGGTGTTTGTTAATGGGATGACAGCTGCAGTGGAGGGTTATCTGATATTTGTTTCTAATGTTTTCTGTTTCAACAAGAATAATGAAAATGTAAATAAATGCAAAGGAATCCTGAGGACAGAAAAATATTTACAATAGAAACAATTAATGAAAAGCCCACATGTTGCTCTGTATTGTTTCACTGACCATATATATGTGTTAATTCTTCTAAGCCTCATTTGCCTAACAGCATGGAAACTGCCAGCATTTTAAGAACTGCTATCAGATAACTTGAAATGACATTAGACAGACCATACAAACAGCAAACAGACTCTAGTGACTGTTTTCTTGGATCTGATCTGAGGTGCAGCGTGGTTTTGCTACATGTAGACTTTAAGGTTGCTAGACACCACCTGAGTCCCTAAGCTTCTGTGGTAAGAGAAGTTACACAATATATTGCAAGGACGAGAAATTTCACACACTGGGGACTGATCTGAAATTTTAATTTATGCCCTTGCCAGCCCAGAGGGTTGTTTTTCCCTGCATCTATCTTCTCATACTTTGCTGTCAATTCTTAGTCAGTGAGATGAGAAAACTGTTGCATAATTCCTGAATTTCACTTTTAGGACTGTTTTCCTGATGCTCTCAGGGTCACAGCAGTACAGAGAATCCCCAAGCCAGAACTCCCTGTGCTACACGCTAACTCAAAACAGTCACAGTGAGAGACAGGCAGTATGGATCTCAACCGCAGAGATACTCTGACATCTTGAAAACACTCGTGCATGTACCGAACTCATTAAAAGGAACTCTCTTGTTTTCTAGGGGCCTTTTCACATGTTTCAGAAGATACCTATTAGGATGACAGCACAGACAAAACTAGTAAACTTACAAAGGATGCTTTTACAGAACAGGGAGGAGAACAGAACAAATCCTCCAGAACAAACTGTGTTTCTACTACACAACTATGCATCCTTTCACAAAGATTTCCTCCATTTAAATAAGATTATGAAAGTCTTTTCCCATCCCCTGCATATAATATCAAACTTAAATGATTCTTCTTACTCACTAGTATTTCTCATGAACTTCTAATCAGGTTGCATTTAGGGTCTCTATTTTTTTCAAGCCAGCTGTCTCCCCTCCATCCCTCCATTTTAATAAAACCTGTTAACATGCTTGAGAGCCAAACATGAACTAAAATCTCCCATTCCCTCCAAAGTATGGCATTCATGAAGATGTCATGAATAAATAAACATTCTCTAGTGTTCCGTTTCTTTTGTCTAGCTTATTGGTGTTGAGAAACCTTCTTC
Organism: Drymodes brunneopygia; assembly: GCA_013400955.1. Taxonomy (NCBI): domain Eukaryota; kingdom Metazoa; phylum Chordata; class Aves; order Passeriformes; family Petroicidae; genus Drymodes; species Drymodes brunneopygia. The sequence continues at coordinate 478,910 of VZTZ01046640.1, forward strand.
GTCATTTATTTATGTTGGTATTTTATTTCCTTACTGAATTTCAAAGATGAAAAGAGAAAAATAAGTACCAAGGAAATAGCTGATAGACTGAAATGACCAACAATTTTCCCAGGGAGGTTAAAAAATGCTTTAATATGAAGACGTTGGTGTCTCATTATTTCATTTAATATATCTGCTTTTAATATGGAATGCATGACAGCCTGTGTATGAGAGTAGACAGCAAGCCAGTACAATAAAACCAGTGTGCAGGAATGCAGTTTCTCCTAATTCTGATTTAATGTTATTGCATTTTAGGCCACTAAATTACTGTTGTGCTTTGAAGTGGGGCAATCCTGCCTAGTCCAGCCTTATTCAAATGGCAGAATATGTACAGAGCAGACAGCAGGTCAGTTTTGCACAGATTCACCAAGGTGCCACGCACTCACCTGCAGCAGATGCAGTATCCTTACCTTTTCCTAAATTCCCTAGGGACACAGTGCATAGCAACATACTTGCAGCTCCCAATGAAAAGACAATGTGTAGGATCACAAGTGGTCTAAATCTCTTAATGTCACCTTGTTGTTCTCCATAACAGATATTGGTAAATGGAGCAAATCTCAGAAAAATTATTCCTCAGGCTCTAATTTTAAAACGAATTGATAAACCTCAGTGAAAATTAACAGACTTTGACAAAGGCTAATTGGGTAGGCAGGACGCTTATCTTAGGTCTCAAAATTCAGTCTACCTTTTGTGTCTTAAAAGATCCAAGCACTATACCTGATTCTTATATGCAATTAATATGAAATTTTAATTGTTTCATGTTGACTGGGTCCATTTTTCAAAGCCACAAGAATTCTTTGCTAGAATTAAATCCAATTTGATCCTTGTACATGGCTAACCAAAGGACAATGTAGTATCTTTTCTGCAGTTAACACAATTACAGCTGTATTTTCTCGGCAAAGGTCCTTTCTAGAGGTGAAAATGGAGGCATTAGAGCACAACATGTTTTCTGTGTCCTACTTCATAACCTCACACCTTATATGAACTGTGAAACTTAAGACTAAGGGACAAACATGACAAACCAGCCAAACAGTACTATTTTTATTCTCATGACAAAGCCTGAGTTTGGTTCGTTGGGTTTTTTACTTCTTTTTAAAGGCAAAAGTAATGCCTTTTCCAACTGAGGACAATAAAGGCTGTAAGAATGCTTAGAAACCTCACATTACCTTACTGGGTTGCAGCAATGAGTATGTAGATGCTACACTGACGAAAGTCCCACTACTCAAGCAGTAACATGCTCAAACTTCCACTTGCACTGCAAAACAAAACAACAAAAAACCAACCTGCTGCATAGTTTTGAAGCTGTAGCCCTTGGGTCTAGAATCTTACAGGTTAAACTTACAGGTAAATTTTTGACAGAATTTGACTTTCAGATTTGTGGGGTAAATATAGAAAGCAATGGTGACTCAGTGCAGACAGAGCTCCTCCCTTCTGAGTCACTTCTGCTTGGATATCACAGGAAGATGGGAGCAGTGCTGTATACCTGCAGGTGTCACCTTACCAAGGGATCGTACTACAGAGATCCTGACCTTTTGGCAGGGTGTGAAGAAAGCCTCCACGATCGTTTGCAGATGGAGGGTTATTCCACTTTAGTGTTAGGGCCAAATTCTAACTTACCTCGTTACCTCCCAAAAAAAGAAAACAGACAGGAAGAAAAGATCTCTCTGAACCAGCAAAGATAATGTGGTCTGACAGTCCTTGAAGAAGAGGAATGCTGTGTTACAGAGGAGCACTGGCTGTACCACAGCATCAGGTGGTGAGACTCAGCGCAGGGTAGTAAATCTCCCCAAGGTCCTTCTGGAATGAAGGCACTGAACGATCATTACATGCTGCTATGTTTTTTAACAAATCACATCTAATCCAACCAGTGGAATCACCTAAAAGCTATTGTTATATTGGTGCTATTTTTAGTTGAAGAAACCAAGATTGCAAAGTAAACTGGATAGTAAGAAGCTCAGACTAAAAATACTTGACAGCAACATGATATCTTTGGATCAGAAAACATGGTTGAGCTAGTAAACAAGCTACATTCTGCTACAACACAACTCATGAGCACAGTATGGGTGAGACTGGCAATTCACTGTCCTCAGAGAGAGGACAGTGCATAAATGGGATGACCTCCAGCTAAAGTCCATCTTCCTCCTAAAGCCTCTCTTCAGCCCTTGCAAAGAAAGGCTCAAGCCCTAGTCTGATTGTCCAAGTCACAACATGAAGAATTCCTCCCCATCCCTAGCAAAAAATGCTGTGAGAAGAAGATGGAGCACAAACTTAATTCATCTGCTTTTCCTCTACGTGTCTTTGTGCCCCAGATACCTCCAAAGGAAAGGAGAGGACAGTTCTCTGGAGCAGTTCTCTCTCTTCTTTGCTCGTGCTGTGATTAGCAGACATCCCTGGGTGAGTGCTGAGGAACATTGAAACCTCTCTTTTCCTCTTAATGAAAAAGTAGTCAAGGGAACATTTTGAACTCTATTTTAATTGTTTCAGCAGTGAGGTGAAAGCAAATTTTCTTGCAAACTCCGTTTCCCCGGTATTAGCAATACAAGAAGAGCTAAGTCCTTAAGAAAAAAAAAATACTGGGTTTTGTTGAACTTCACAAATGAGGATGTGGTATTTTCTGGCCATAAATTAGAACCTTCCAGCTCTCTGACAGGAAAGCACGAGTCACTCCTCTGGAGGGCTGAGAGTGCATGAGGCCACTGACATGGCTGTTCCTGAATCCAGAGCTGTGGTAGTACAGCATTCATGTCATGAGTTTCTCACTACAGACTATGGGGGTGAAGTGTGTTTGAATGAGCTCTTCTCTGCATCCATGTATCCACATTTCTTTTCTACTAACCTACTTCTGCTAAGAGATGTGCAGTGTTCTGTGAGGCTGATGTCTGGCATACAGCTTGTCAATTGCCAGTTTAATCCCTTGTAATAATAACTGGAGAGGGTTTAGTGGCTGTCTTTCACCAGCATCCCTGTGTTTCTGTTTCTTTTTTTTTCCCACTTATTTGACTGCAGGTCAGATGCAACCTGATGTAATTTGGTTTGATTTCTCTGCTTTTAGCAGTGCTTCACCAGTTTAGACTGGTTGAGAATATTTTCTCAACAATATTCCTTGTACCAGGACTTCTTGTTTTGCATATAAAATACAAGCAATTAGTTACGTGGTTGCATCAGTCCAGGCTAGGTGTATATGGCTCAGCAGACAGGTCCAAGCCCTGGTTTTCCCATTGGGTATTGTGATGGGGTGGGTGTACAACATTTTAAAGATGCACAGGACTGTGCTTAGCAGACAGTCATTCAGCTATTACACCACACAGTACATCAGTGGGATTTTGGAGATTTGTTAAATGTCTGTCTCTTAGTTGCCTGTGGCCAAGACAGGTAAGTATGAGAGTCAGATGTTTCACATTCACATTTCTAGGCTTTAGCTACTCTGCAAATCCTGATTTATTCCTTCTCTGGCACAACTGCCTTGCTTGTTGCCAACATTAAGAATCATTGTTTTAACCCTGAGTGTGTCACATGGTGGGTGTGAGAGCTTTGTGATTTTGCAGGTTCAGCCGCTGGCATCAGCGCTCCCTCCGTTACAGCATCACAGGGCAACTTCAGTTCATGCCAGGCACCAGCCTCATTCTACATTCTGACCTGTTCTAGCACTGTTCAGTATAGCACTCATGACTTGGTATTTATAAACCCTTTCTCTTGGTTTTTTTTCTAACATACATTTTCCTGATGTTCCCCTACCAACGTGACATGCATCATAACTTCTATGGATGCATTCAACCTTCTGGCTTCACTCATCATTCACCCCTGCTTCACCTGACATGCCTATGATTTTCCTACAGATAAGCAATGTGTCTTAAATCTACAGTTCCACAAGCTTTGAATTTTGTTTGCTGAATCACTGAAATTCTGTGTCACCTCTTCCGCTGCCCTTTAAAGGGAAAAATATCCCAACAGAAACTACCCCCGGTGGTCGACATTTGGTGATTTAATTGGGAATACGGACGTTTTCATAGTTGAAGATCATGTGGCTTAGAGCTCAGATACTGTAACAAAAGGGGCTTTGGAATACAGCAATCTTAATAGGTTTTAGGGGGAAAAAGAATTCTATGATGAAATCTGTTATAATGGGGACACTATCAGGAGAGAGGTGGTGGAAGCTTCCCCAGTTAGGAAACTTTTAGCAGAAATTCACAATTCAAGACCTTATCCTAGATAAATATTGTAGATCAGCAAGAAGAGTGAGAAGATGATGAGGTTTCCCTGTTTCTCTCACTGTGATCTGTTGGAACATGAGTGTACTACCTGCTTTATGCTCCCCTAGACAAAGTCAAACTCTCACCCATGTAACACACACTGAGCAGAGCAGAGGTTAAACATTCTGCTCCTCTCTGTAATGGGATGTGGTTGGTGGAAGTGCACAGATTAGCAGACAAAGCCGTGCCTAATGTTATTAGCCGAATGCTTTCACAGAGCTACGGCATTATGGAACTTCAGCAGAAATGTCTCACTCACCAAACCGATGGTCTTACTAGGTTAACAGAGAAAGAATTACTTTTATTTTCCACCCTGAATAACAAATCACAGTGGTTTAGGCCCCAGGCATTCTGATAATAGTGTCAGCAAATAAAATGTGCGTATATGTACATTTATATGTATATGTTGATATATGGGGAAATCCCAGCGACATTTAATTGATGGTGTAGTGAATGTTCCGAAGACCACTATTATTTACTGAAATAAAGCACTAGCAAGAATGACTGGTGTGCAATATAATCAGGGTCTTTGTTGTTTCCAGAAACCTAATGAATGAGCACACAACATCCATTGGTTTCCGACATGACAGGCATATGGTGCTCATAAATAAATAAAAAGCATGATATTACAGTTACGCTGATACCACTGAGTGGCAACATTTGGTAAACTGGAAAGCTGTCTATTCTATCCTACCTCGACAGCAAAAATACAAAATCTCTGAGTAAAACCAATTAATTGTGACTGGTAGCTTTTGGGGTCTCCTCCCATTAAGCCATGTTACTAGGTTCCAAATGAAAAACTAGATCACTTTCTCATTTATAGCTTCAGATATATATTTAAAAACCATTAAAATTACATAGAAGGAAATTGTCAGCTACAATACCCTTCAGAAACAATACTCCATACCTAGGACAGATTCCCAGTGATATAAAAGACTGCAGCAAGCACCTGGGTGCCTATATTCTACTTTGATTTAAAACTGAGATCCTGAAAGGCCAAAATAGCTGCCTACAGGACCAATACTGCTCTTTTACAGTGATCTACTGTATGTGCTACTTACTAGAACATGGGTGACCCTGGTTCAATTTCCAAATTTCCATGCATTTAGGAGCCTCAGTTTCACATCTCTCCCAGGAATGCTCTGCCTAGACACATCTCCTTCCACATACTCTCACTTCTTGCCCAAACTGTCACACTTTCACCAGTGGCATCACTCCTGCCAAATTTGCAGCATTATAGGAATACATTTCTTTCTGCTACACTTGCATTCCAAAGCCACAAGCAGATCCCTAGCAGTAAGTCATCCAGCTGACCCATCTCAAAACACAAAATATGTATTATCTCAAGCAGCTGGGAAAATGACACTGGTGAAGTTGTCCACAGACTTCCCTTCAGCACAATAAATGCTGTACACTCCATGCCTTTAAATCTTAAGATACATAAGTCTGACTGCACACTTGGCCAGACATCCAGCATGGCCAGGTAAACACTGTCCAATCAACTCAAGCTAACTCCAGGCTAACCCTCATCTGAATTCATCCAGATTCTTCAGTTCTCTGTGGTACCTACAGGTTCCATAGATGAACCTCGCTCTTCAAATTTTGCAGAAACCCAGCCCTGGCACAAAGACATGCCCCAGTCAGGCCAGAACATTTTCACAGTGGGTGAATCTGAAAGAACTCCCTTCCTAGGCTGTTTGTGGTAATCACCTTTGGGTTAAGACTAGCCCAAAATCTGGAGTTAACATATGGTATAGGAGAGAAGCATAAAATATATTCCTGATCACTAAAGTGTTCAAATGGTCTTTAATTAATTTCCATATAATAGAGGTCACCTTTCTCTTTGGATAAACCTAAAGTGATGATTAAGACTGAGATATGGTTGGAAAATATTTTTATTTCTGAGGGCTGCTGAAGGACTAGATACCCTGGTGCTAGTAGAATCAAATCAGCCACAGTTTGGTCATCAGATCATTCATCCAAGAGCTGGAGGCCTGTGTTTGTTTTACAAAGGTTATGCCACACAAAAGTAAAGGCTTGTGTTGACAGTGGACTGAATGGACTAGAGGAAGTTGCAAATGATGAGGTATCACTTCTCTGGGATTTAGGTAAGGATCCCTCAGAATCCTAAGGCTGGAAAATCATACCCTAGATTCTGTCAGGACCATCAAAGCAGAAAAAGGTCTGATGCTAGAAGGGATGTAAGGTAAAACTGAGTTTTGAGGAGTTATCCTTCAATAGCAGAGGTTGTTTTCCTGTGGTAGTGTTAGTGATACAGTTCAGTTATAGGAATGACTGGGCTAGAGAATTGTATTTATTCCTGAATTTTACTGGGATTGCCATCTTAAATTGAGGATGCTAATACAGGAGTAGAACTGTTGTAGCATAGCTTACAGAATATATTTTGGTCTGTTAATGGCCAGAGTCACTTCTAGTTTTACAACAGAGGATGTGTTAGCCTGTCAGAGTTGAAAAGACTGTTTTAGGTTTTTAGGTAGAAAACTGTACTGCAGATACTTTGAATCAGCAGTACAAACGAGGGCTGCATGGTGAACCCTGTCTAAATGCAGTGAGTTTGTCTTTTGTTGAGACACAGATGTGAAAAGTTAGGGTTTTTTCTGAATCCTGGAAGACCTGTTGTTGCTGCTAGACCAAAAAGCTAGGTTTTGTGTTTGCGTCTGTCAAAGTCATCAGTTCTGCACTTGGGCTAATAAAGATGAACTCCTAAATACACCTGCAAATAGTTCTGGGACAGCCAAATGTTGCTTTTCTGGCCTTAATACAGGAATTTGTGTAATGACTGCAAAGCCAGGCTAATTCCCCCTTCCAGCAGACACAAGACACTCCAGAGTGTGCTGGGCACAGCAGGAGAAAGGAAACATGATGGGGTGGACTACACTTGGTTTTAGGTGAAGTTCATCTTCCAGGTCCACAGGGATCTGAGAAGTTAAATGCACTCCTAAGTGGGCTGTGTGCTGCAGGGCTTCATTGAGCACTGACACCCTTAGCTGGGCTACTATTTAAGTTCAGGTCACTGGGCCAGAGTTTAAAGTTACAGTTAGACCTCAGAACAGAAGTGGCTGGAGTGTCAGGTTTAACACAATGTTCCAGACCAACATGAGAGTCAAGCTGGAAGACATTTGCGAACAGAGTTACCTGACCTAACTAAATTCAGATCAAGGTTAAGGGCTTATTGTAATATCAGTTGAAAAGCAACATTTATGTCTCATCCTGCTGGTGTTGCTAGATTTCACCTGAGTTAGCCCTAACATGGTAAACCAAATGTAATCTGGAGAGCTGAAGGATCAAGTAGGGTTTAGTGACAGTATGCCTTAGTATTGTATAGGCCATTAGAACTAGAAAAACGACTGATGAAAAAATCAAATGGAGCTAAGGTTAGATATGGGCAAGCCAAGCCTGAGTTTAGGGCTAAGTGCTGTCATTATGGTTGATGTTTGGTACCAGAGGGGCTGAAGAACTTTGTGAAAGTCTGTCTGGCAAATGATGCATTGCTCTTTTTCCTAAGGTAGAGAGACTTCATAGAGAAAAGCCTAGCAGACAGAGGAAGAAGGTGAGAGAGGAAAAAGAGACACAGTACTTATCAAGATTTTGGGACCACAAGAGAATATTTTAGAAGTCCATACACATATGCACATCTGTTTTCCCCAATCTTTAAACTTCCTCCCATCCTTCCGGTCTCCCTGTGAGTCTCCCTTCCCCACAACTCCCACAGTCCTCTGTCTCCTCATGTCACACAGACATTCCTTTCTTTATGTTTCTCTTCATCCTTCCCAGTCCCAGCACTGGGCAGACGCAGCAAGAGAAGAGAAAAGCAAGGGAAACAGCTTTACCATTTTTTTCATTTTGTGACCAAATGAACAGCAAGAACCACAACCACCAGCACCACCACAATGAAAATGGAAGTGTTGCAGCACTGTAGTTTTGCCAGCTTCGAGAGAGCAGTAAGTGAAGGTTGCAGGGGTCTGACCACAAGCCTTCGAGGAGGCATCGAAGAATTTGAGGACCACCAGCAACCAGTGAGCTGGCTGCACCCCCGGGCTCTCTGGCCGACCAGACACCGCTGGACCCTGTCTCCTGGCACTTGCTATTGGCAGCAAACGTGCCTCGAAGGGCACCGGGCCTGCCCGAGGGGCACCTCTGAGGCCGCCCCTCTGCCTGGCGGCCCCGAGGCCCGGCTGCCGCCGCATGGGGGGCATCCAGCTGTTGCCAACAGCTGTGTGTCAGCCCCGGCTGCGCCGCGGCCGAGCGCGGGGTCCGCCCCGCCGCCGTCCCCGCCCCTGCGAGGAGGAGGAGGAGGAGGAGGAACTGAGAGTGCCCGACCCGGTGGCTTTTAGGGGGGGAGGCCACTCAGTTGTTAGAGCCCAGGCCCTGCGCTACTCTTCGAGCTGCTGCTTCTACTCGTTTCCAGCGCTACGGCCGCCAGGCTGGCTGCTGCCCGGCCTCCCCTCCTCCTTTTGCCGGTACCTACCTCAAAACCGCCCGAGGCTGCGAGGCTCCGCTCTTGAAGGAGGAGGAAGCTGGGTCTGCAAAGGCAGAAGGGAATTGCATTGTAGCTGGGTGGCGGGGGGAAAACGGGGGGCGGGAGAAGAGAGGAGAANAGAAGAGAGGATAAAAAAAAACAAAAAGGAAAAAAAGAGCGGGGCTGAGTCTGGAAGCGGGTCTCGCCGCCCAGGACCCGCACGCCCCGGCGGCTACGCGTGGGTGCAGATCGCGGCGCGGCGCGCAGGGCCGGGCGGAAGATGCACACGACGCAGAAGGACACCACTTACACCAAGATCTTCGTCGGGGGCTTGCCCTACCATACCACCGACTCCAGCCTGCGCAAGTACTTCNTGGGCGGGAGGCTTCTCCTTGCCCGCGGAAAGGGATCTTATGCGCGGCATTGCCCGTTAAGGTCACCATGGCTGACAGAGCTGCTGCCGAGAGGGCTTGTAAGGACCCCAACCCCATCATCGATGGCAGGAAAGCCAACGTGAACCTGGCGTACCTGGGTGCCAAGCCGCGGATAATGCAGCCAGGTGAGGAAGCAGCGCCGAATGGCTTTTCTCTCCGTACCTCAGGTTTCTGAAGGGAGTAAAACTTCAAAAAAAAGGTAGTGCTGCCCTCCACCTTCCTGAAGTACGCACACAGTTGGGCGTGCTTTGGTTTTGATTTTTAAATGGAGCGTGTAGTAACTTTCTGGCTATTTTGCACATGTGCCTTATTTAAAAAACAAAAGCGATCAGAGAGTTCCCCAGGAAGACTTCCACAGCTCAAACACTTCATTGGTTATTCCTGCTGCTGGGAATGTGGTGGCGCTGACCATTTACAGTATCGTTGCAGGGTAAGATTGGCCTAGGAGTGAATCGCTTCCAATGTGTGCGGTCTTATTAATACAAACAATATCTTAATGCAAATTCCTCAAGCAGATGGGAGCTATTATGTAGATTTTAAAATGAATTGGCTCTTCCTAAGACCACATCTGAGACAATCTGATGTCCTAGCCACTTCCCAGACCGCTGCTTTGCAGCAAGAGTGAGAGGAGCATGGAGTGTGTGCACGTTTGTGCTCTAAAGGAGGCCATTCTGAATTCCCCCGTGTTTAGCTTGCTGAATACTTGTGCAAGTAATTAAGTGCCCGCCAAGGAAAGACAGGGTTTGTGTCAGGGTATTTGAAGAACAGAAATGAAGTTGGGATTTGACCCCCTGTGCGAAGTCCTCACAAGTAGGGCTCAAATTTTAAGTCTGTAGAAATTACACAAACACACTGATGAATGGAAAATACCAGCTAATCCTTCAGATGCTAAAGCTAGGGACCAGAATGGAGCACAAAGTAAAAGGTGAACGAAACCCCTGTGCTTGTTTAGAAAAAGTCATTTTCGTACACATCTCTAGGGAAGCTTGCATTTTACTGGTTTAAGTTCTGTGTGTGTGTGTGTGTGTATGGACTGATACATTTTGCTTTCTAATTTTTGGTTCTGCAGGCTGTTAGTGAATGCTCTTACTCTGCAGATTTTTTTTTTGTGTGTGTGTGTGTATATGTAGCATAAATAAGTGGCCAAAAAACACCCATACAGAGAATATGATGTGTTTTTATTGGTAGGTTTTGCCTTTGGTGTCCAGCAGCTTCATCCAGCTCTCATACAGAGGCCTTTTGGGTAAGTTTGTTCAATGGGACCTCAAACAGGGGAGGAAAAAATCTTTAAAAAAAAAAGAAAAGAAAAAGTATGATCATTGAAGGCCTCTTGCAGTAGCATCCTTAAAGCTGGCCACCAATGCTGAAGCTCTCAGATTTATAAATGTATGCCCATAAATGTGCTCACCTTGTCGGTCATGTTCTAAATGCCGCAGCTGAGTCAAGTTGTGTGGGACATGGTCCTTCCGAATAAGCAGTCCAGTCCCTCATGACCCTATGATAAAACAAGGAGGTATGACTTGATGCAAGATTGCTGTGCCCCATTTCTCTTTTTTCAGCTTGACTCAATGTTATTTATCTCTTTCTAATCTGACAGGGATCGTTTACAGTTAAGATAACTGATCAGAAGGATATGATGATAAGAGGTGGAATAGTTCTGTTTGGAATTAAACTCTGTAACCAGTAGACTCAAACACAAACAAGCTAAAATGGTGATTAACGATGCATGTATGTTTTTTCATATAGTCAATAGACCTCCGTGTGCTTTTTTTTTTTTATTTATTACAGTAATGAAGTGGTGTTGATAGCTAAACTGTGTGCTTTTATTTACTTGAAAGAGCTGTAGTGAAAGTTTTTTGGGGGGGTCTTTTTAATTTTGGTTTTGTTGTTGAGGAGTGACTTTGCCATGGGGAGCAAAGGGCCTTTTTTTTTCCTTGCTTTTAAGCTGTAGCCTGTGACTTTTTTAACCATATTTTGTAGTGAGTGCTAAATTGTGTGACTTCTTGATTTTTAAGTAAATCAACATATTGCTTGCATGTTCATAATTTTTGAGGGGTTTGTTCTTGGGAAGGGTGTGGAGCTCCTTATTAACGATGTGCGTCCATTTGGGCTTTCTAATTTGAGGGGTTTTTTTTCTTCAATCTGTCTTTAATATGTAGTGCATTTCTCCTGAATTTGAGTATAAACTGTTCCTAAGTGGATCTAACTCTTGCTTTTTATAGGCATATCATTAGGAGGTGAAGTCTGCTTTAAGCTTTCCATAGAGTGCCAGTTCACTAATGTACACTGACTGAGAGACTCACTGTGAAATAGTGCATTTTGCTAATTAATGCATAAGCTAACAATAAACTAGGGAAAATGTGTCACAAATGTATTTTTTATTTGATTAGAATAGCTTTAGAATATTGTACCTATCTGTTATTAAGCAACAATAGCTTCTCAGTAATTTGATTTGTCAGAATGGAAGGAAACAGTTCCTATCCTGAAAACCACAGGAAAAAGTTCTCCTTGAAACTTCATGTAATTTTAAGAGAGCATGTTGATTCTTCTGATCGTGGGGAAGCTGTAAAAAACTTTTTGTATTTTTCTTTTTTTACCTTCTTATTATTATCCTCTACTGTATTTTGCTGGCTTCTTTGAAGTGTGAGGAGATGACAGAGTGTTTATGCAATGATCAGTTTATGATGCCTGCACTAAGGTAGGCAGGAGGCAGAACACCTCATCTCCAGAGCTGTTAAAACACTTGTTGAAAAGGAAGCTACTGAATTGTGCAGGGATCAGCTGTGGAGAGACTGAGTATTTGCTGAGCACAGCAGTAAAGGAGGACCTGTGGCAGTCCCTTGCTTAAAGGACTGTGCAAATGTAGGAGTCTTTCTTGCTTTCCTTACCCAAAGCCAACAACAGATGATATAAACCATGTTTAGGTCAGGGAAATCCTCCCAGCAAGCTGAATAAGGTTGTATTTCTAATGCATAGCATATAAATCTGAAGGAATATCAGTTGCAGAGTCATGTATATATGAAATTGGTAATATTCATCCTTGGCTCTTGCCAAGGCTCTGTAAACAACGGAGATTACTAATCCTGCTTCCTCCTCAAAATTTCCAGTGACCTGTACCTTTATCTAAAGTATGTCGTTCAGGTTAAGAAGAACAGCATTCATTAGGATGAATGAACATCTTCATTCACTTCATTGACAGTAAGAGGGAATATTTCAGTGCTTATTTGAATCTCCTTCTGTTGAAGAGTTCACTTTTAGAGGTTGCTGTGTGGATTGCACTGAACTACGTGGTCACCTTAAAGCCTTTGTTCTTCCTGTGCAGTTGCACTTCAGAAGTATACTTCACTAATATGCTGTGTGAAATGGGCTGTAGTGGAGATTCACTACCAATACTCAGCTAATCCATACACAAAAGCTTCAAATGATTTGTAGTTGAGTTTTGGAGTTTTTTCCCAACGGAGTGCAAATTGGTGAGGTGCTGCCATATTTTGGTATGGTCAGCTGTGTTTTAGAATCACAGAAATCATAGAATGGCCTGGGTTGGAAGGGATCTTAAAGACCATGTTGTTCCAACTCCTGCCATGGACAGGGACACCTTTCCCTAGACCATGTTGCTCAGAGCTCCATTCAGCCTTGCCTTGAACACTTTCAGAGAAGGGGCATCCACAACATATGGTTTCCCATCTATCATGTAATAAACCTAAAATAGTACGATTATGTTACATTACTTTTACTGAGAAGATGCAGAAGTTCAGTATTCTGACTTAAGTACAACACTGTTGTGGTGGAGGGAGACAGAAACTATATTAGCTTCATTGCATGATGCATTTAAAATGCAGGGAATTTTTTTTTATTCAGTTCTGCAGAGATCAGTTCATCCACTAGATAACATTTCTTCCTGCTTTTTACAATCAGCATCTATCTTACTGTTGGTGTGTTTCGTAGAAAGCTGTTTGATCACAGGACTGGTTACTTATACAGCTTTGTTTTCAGGATTGTTTATTAAAATACTATCTCTGAATTCAACAGGAATTTATGGAGGGGGAAGATGATTTTGCTTCCCAATATAGCTTTTCTTGTTTTACTAATGTAATTTTTACTTTAATATTGGTGGGAAAATTTGGGGTTATACAGAGGTATTGGTGTAGGACGTAACTGTTGAGGAGATTTTTTTCTTTATTTTCTGTCTAAAACCTGTACTTTGATCAAAATGAAAACATTCCCACTGTTTTCAGCAAGACCAGAGTTAAATCCAAAGTTATTAAGTCCATTATCAAATGGTTAGCTGGTACGACATGCTTGATATCTTCCAAGAGTTAGGCAAATCTGCCTTTCTTAAGAGAGAAGGAAAAGCCCCCTCTTGAGTTTGTGATCAAAAGACCTGTATAATACTAGACTACAGATAGTCTGAAAAGAGGGAATGAAGCTGGAACAGTCAGAAGTTAGCCTGCTGTTATGCTCTTAGTGGTTATCAGATAAAAGGAAACATAGTAAGGGTCTTGTATGTTTAATGTTTATGTAACCTATTTCTGTTAGAAGCTGTTCATTGGTGAAAATCTGCTCTTTAATTATGCTCACAAAAGCAGACGATGCCATGCAAGGGCAAAAGCAAAACATTTTATTTAAAGTTAAATATCTACTTTTGTGAGAATGTAATGCTGAGAGTTAAAGATGCACTACTATTGCTGAATTTCTATATGCCACAGCTCTCTGCATTAGTCTGAAAAATCCCTTCTTTCCTTTGAAATTATTGTTCACTTTATTGTTACCTATAGGATTATTTTTGAGATCTTTAGTTAAACATAAATGTTCTGTTATAACAACAAAGAAAGTCTTAAGGCACATGGCAGGGATGTAGGTCATTGAATTTTGAGTATCTCAAAGCTACACTTATTGCTAAATATGCCTTCTATTTTCCTTTATTGCAAAAGCATGAAACAGTAAATACACATTCCAAAATAAAAACTACTGCCAGGAAAGAGAGCTTAAATCCTCTGCATTTCTCACACTATCACTCTGAAAAGTAAAGCAGCAGCTTTTATTTAAAATTAAGGATACTAAGGATTTCCAGCATAACTGGGAATTGCTTTTTCAGCTTTTGACCTGGCAGAGCATGAAAAGCAGTTGGGTTCTGAATGGCTGAGATCTTTGTGTCCTAGGTAGAAATTTACTTTGGCCATATAAAGCCATTTTACTTGACTCAAAACAGTTGTAGCATGACAGATGATCAAAAATAGCCCCACTGCAGCTTATGCTGTCAATCATCATGTGTTAAATGGCATGGTGGAGAGGAGCCTGCACAGGGTTTATGTTTATTGTAGGGTAAGATGTGGCAAACAGATAATGTTTCATAACTTCACCACCTGTTAGTTTCTTGGCTTAAATAAACCAAGTCACAAGTGCTCAAGTGTAAGCACATGTATCTTTCTGTCTTGTTCAAAGATATGGCCAAGTGTCCAAGTGTCTTCAGAAAATCTTAGTAATGTCAGTTCAAGTCAACGCAAGCAGCCTGATAAGCTTGCTTACAGTCTCTTCTGTTGTAATTACTCTCTTCCATAAGTGCTGAATGTCAAGATTCCTTGGATGTAGCATTAAATGGATTCTTCATGATGTAAAAGAGGCTCTTGGTGACTTCATATTTGTTTTTATACCTCTTTCCTTAAATGCTTAAGAAATATCATGTTATGTTTATTAGAATTGTACTTGGTTGGTGACCAATACAAAATGCTTGCTTATGCTCATCCATATGGAGAGTTCAGGTAATGATGTGTATTTAAATGCACAGAGCCAGCTTAAGTATGCTTCAAATGCACTTCTGGCTAATCACTTCATAAATTAGGTGAGTGTTAAAAACCCAACTTATGGTTTTGTTTTATGTTTCCTTTCCCTACCCAATCCCTCCTATTTGTCACACTTTTTTTTTTTTTTATTTCTCCTTCCCACAGTAGGAAATTAATTTCATTGAAATGTTGGGTTTTTATGATTGTGGTGTTCATGTCTTAAACATGGCAACTGAACATTTCTCTCTGCTAATACTCCTATTCAAGCAACTGAGCTCTTTTTTTTCTGAGAAAGAAAACTAAGCTGTTTTAAAATCTATCACTTATTTTGCTATGATTCTAATTGACAGTGTCCCTTCTGATTGCAAATGTGTCCTTGTTGACCACTTAAGTACCTCTTAAAGCTATTTTAAAAATGAAACAAATAAGCCCCAGCAAACCCCTTCCATGAAATCTTGAATTTGGAGAATAGAGGGCACTTTTTACCATTGCAGTTTTCACCTGTGCTTAAAGTGTGTTAAAAGGTTGGTTCAGTCTTTAGAGTTGTCTGTACAGGTAAAGTTCAGTATGAAATAGTAGTGAATCTGCACAAGAAGTTTTTCATGCATTTATAGAGATTCACTGGCTGGGAAGGAGTTGCATATGTGAAGGACTTCTTTTTGGAAATCCAGATGCAAGACAGGGTTATGAATGTAAAACGAGAATTATACAGAGTATTTTTTTTAAATCATATTCTGTGATAAAATCCAACCATGAGATTAACATGTATGTACACCGTGTGCTAAGAAAATTATATGACCAGTTTTTAAAACTAAAGGGCTAATTAAACAAGTCAAGAAAGCAAATTTGGTGACTTGGAGAAGATGGGAAAGTGTGTACTCATCCATTCAGAATGGTTATTTCTTAAACTGTAAATTTGTGGGTTTTTTGCTTTTGTTAAGCACCAGATCTATTTAGACTTAATCTTATGCCCACCTCCCAAAAAACTCTATGCTGTATGTCTTGCATAGAAATAAACAAGCTGGCACAAAACAGGACATCAGTGACCTGATAATCAAACAGGTTTGACCCTTGTGTCCTTACGAACTTTCATAAAAGTGTGATGCACATGTACTTAGGAGTCACTGTTATGGATTTTAATAGCATCTATGTAGCTTCCCCTCAATGGCCTCTTGTGACGGAGTGAGCTGCACTATCGTTCGTTTGGAAAGTGTGATTCTTGCTGTGTTTACCACACTTGTGAACTCTATTTAAACTCCTTTGTCGCCTGTGTTGGTTTTTTTCTTATTTTTAATAAGGGTGACTGAGGTTGCAGAGAAATTAATGTGTGCTGAGTCTGCATAGCAACTTAAGTAGGGTTGCCACAATACGCTCTTAACACGCCTCCCTGGGAAGAGTGGACATAAAGTCAGGGTTCAACCATTTTGTTGCCTTACTGGCTGTTGTCAAACTCATTATAGTGATGCCGTCAAACTGCTGGGTTACTAATAATACAAGTATTGCAGGAAGTAATTTTCCTAAGAGTCGAGTAGTTAAGAGAGAAGTGGGGTAATAAAAATGACTTACAGGTGATTTGAAAAACAAATACTGCAATTTTCCAGATGGAATAATCAAGTTTAGTCCTTCAGAGTTGTCTTAAAAGAGTAATGCTGGTCCTTCTAAAGATCTGAATGGCATTAAAGATACTATCCTCAAGGAATACCAAACACGTTGACCTAACTCAGCTAGAACGCTGTGCTTTGGAGCGATGCATCTCTTCAGGCCAGTGAACTGAGAATTGGTCCATTGAGTCAAGTTATTGTGGCAACCCTATGCACATAACAACAACTAAATTGAGTTTGTTTTAGTTCGGAGTACGGATGTGACGCTTAGGCGCTGACTCGCGTACCGACTCTAACTCCCTCTCCCATCTTTCAACAGGATACCCGCTCACTATGTCTATCCACAGGCTTTTGTGCAGCCCGGAGTGGTGATTCCGCACGTGCAGCCTGCGGCGGCCGCTGCTTCCACCACGCCCTACATCGACTACACTGGAGCAGCGTACGCGCAGTACTCGGCGGCGGCGGCTGCTTATGAGCAGTACCCATATGCCGCCTCGCCGGCTGCCGCCGCCGGCTACGTGGCGGCTGGGGGCTACGGCTACGCCGTGCAGCAGCCCCTCACCGCAGCAGCGCCTGGCACGGCTACGGCAGCCGCGGCGGCTTTTGGCCAGTATCAGCCCCAACAGCTGCAGACAGACCGCATGCAATAGCAGATGGACTCCTGAAGGAAGCTCGCGCTCTCTCTTCCTCTTCTCAGCCTTCCAGTATAAGTAGTTAACAGAGACAATTAGTAGTAACTAAGGAGCTTTAAGGAAAGCAATGCTATTGCGAAACTAAAGATTTGTATTCCACTGTCTTCATACAGTATGCATCCAAACCATGTTGTTAGAGGGGAAGGGTAGTACGGCATGTCTAGTTTCAAGTATCAAGCCAGAAGAAAATGGGGGAAAAAATACTGTACTGTCATGAAAGAGTGGCAGGAGTAGCAATGGGACTTCATATTTTCAAACAAACAAAAAAGAACCAAAAAAAAGCAAAGATTTACTTTCTACAGAATCAGGGAAGCAACACTGCCTTTTTTTAAGTAAGAAAATGGTACCTGAAAAGTTTGAACCAGGGAAAAAACTTGAGTCAGCAATATGTAACCTTTATCCATTTTAAGAGGAAACGAGCTTAAAACACTGATTGTCCTTTCTAGCTTTCAGAAGTTGTCTTTGTGAGACAGGACCTTGTCACTGTCTCACTGACGGGCACCGAACAACCCAAGGAAGATGGCCGGCTAGTAAGATGGCGGACAGGCACCAAAGTTATTTTCTTCTCTGTCCTCTGGATGAGTGGAACTATGGAGCAAGTGATGTGGAAGTAAGGGGTGCAACAGCTGTAGAGACAATCAATAACACAGACAGTTCTGGACAGAACACATCACTCGTGCTCATGTGATGAGCTTGTCACATCCTAATCCCTCGCCCCATCCCGTTTCACTTTTGGGAAACTTTAACTGCTGGTGTCAGCTATTCTGATTCTAAAATAGGATCAGCCCTTTACTACAACAGCCTTCTCTTTCTATTTATTGCATCTATTCGTAACTTGTGAATAAAGGCAGGAGGAAGCCTAATGAATTAAAACCTTTTAAGAACTGTTTTAAGGGAATTTTCTTTTCTGAAACCATTTGTACAATTTTAATATCTATTTCAGGATTATATTTAAAATATTTATTAGCAAACATACAGTACACAAGGCGACTTTTTGTTACCAAGACTGCAGTTCTTGAAGGGTTAATGGTATGTGATTTATACTGTGCCTTAATTGTTATGCTATTTAAAAAGAAATATTTATTTTGAAAGTTTTACTATGCTGGGCTCTAAAGAAAGTGACTTTAGATGTGACACTGTATAATTATGTATTCATCTCATGGTATAAATTATTTAGTAGGCTTAGATGTAGCATATTAAATATTAACCTAATTAACTAAGGATGTTGACTTGGATTTATTTAAATTCAGTATGTGCACTGTATGAGGGTACTCTTAAATTAACACTTTTTTAGGTTTTTACATAAAATATTGCTAGATCATTCTTTTTCCCTCTACTAGATATTCATGTAGACCTCTCAAATACATTAGTGCCGTTTTCTCACTCATACATCTGTATGTAGACTGACTATTTTTCCCTTTGCTAGAAAATGCTGCTTTACATTGTCCTGTGAAACTACAATACTTGCAATTTTTATTCTTGACCGAAATGGAATTTAATATTTTACACTGTATTGGATTTTTTTATACTTGAACAATTTCGTACAAGGGAAGACAGGATAGCATTTTTATGGACTTTATCCAATGTCACTGGATTTATTTGAAGTATTCTGAATACTAGCCAGTGTTACAATGTAGACATGACTCTCCTGTGCATATTATTTATTCAGTATGTATATTGCTTTACAATATTTCAGATCTCTTAATCTATTCACTCGTATTAAAACAATAAAAAAATGTTGTCTCATCCTGCCTAGTGTTGTTCTTGCCCAAATTGTCTTAGATTTTGTTTAGTTAAAACTAGAGGGGCAACCTCTTACGTAGCTTTCCTGGTCTGTGGGGTGAGTAGCAGCATATACACTGACTTCAAATACACAGATTGATGGGAACTGTATTACACGGAGGAAATTCTGCAGGGGAGATGGAGAAGATCCATTCTGTGGTTCATCATAAAATAATTCAAATGGGAGGACTTTCGGAGGTCTGAGGTCCCTGATGTCTTTGTCCAGTCAGGTCTTAGAAAATCCCCATGTGGAGACTGCACAGCCCATCTGGGTAATCTATTCCACTACCTAATTATTGCTGTTGTGTCATTTTTTTCGCCCTTCTATCTAACCAGCACCTGCCCTGCTTGTTACAGCCTTAGCGTCTCTCATTCTTTGGCAGAAAGCCCAGCCGTATCTTCTTGGTAACCTTCTCGTAGGAATTGGAAAATTGCTGGTTTCTTCCAAAGGCCGAACAAACCCCAGTGCCTCACCCTCTCCTCACAGTTCTCATGCTTCAACCTCCAGCCATCCTGCGGACCCTTCAGTGGAGTATTCAAGTCTGCCAGCAGCTGTCATGTACTGGGAGCCTCTAGACTGGACCCACTATGCCAGCTGTGGTCTAATGAGTGCTGAGTAAAATGGAATAATCAATCTCCTTGATCTGCCATCTGTGCTCCTGTTGATACAGTCTGATGCACTTTCACTGCTGCAAGAGTTTACCACTAACTCCTGCTCAGCCTGCCCCAAGCCTGCCATGTCCTTCTCAGCAAAGCAACTAACCAAGCCGTGGGGGTTAGTCCATCTGAGATACAGAACTCTCTATTTGTCCTGACTGAACTTCATGATGTTTCTGTTGGCCTAATCCTCTGGCAAGTGTAAATCCCTCTGAATGGCAGGCCTGATCTCTAGCATATCAAGTACACTCTCCATTAAGTATAATCTGTCCACAGACCTGACAGTACTGCACCCCATCTCTTTCTCCAAGTCATTGATAAAAGTATCAGACCAGCCAGATGCCAAAGAAACTCTACTGTAACCAGTGGAGACAGAGCATAAGCCCTTTCGACCAATGATTCAGTTAGCTTTTTGCCTAACTATCCATTTGAAATTGGATACAAGGATTCTGTGGGAGGCTACGTGGAAAGCCTTGCTAAACTCAAGGTAGGCAGTATTGTCTGCTTTCCCCTCTTTGATGAAGTCACCTCATCACGAGAGACAATGAAATTGGTCTGGTGTGATTTACCCTTGTAAATCCATGCTGGCTATTCCAAATCACATTCTCTTTCATGTGCCTGGAAACTTCTGCCAAGATGGCTTGCTCCATGATTGTTCAGTATTTCCCTAGATTGTTCTGCATGTCCTTTCTGAAGATGGGTGCATCATCTGCCTCTCTGCAGCCACAGAAGACCTCCCCAATCTCCATGACCTTTCAATGATGATAGTAAGCAGCCTCAGAATGACAACACCCTTGGGTGCAGCCCATCAGGTCTCAAGGGTTTATGTGGACTGAGCTTCCTCAAGAGGTCCCTGATTCAATCCCCTTCCACACCTGGCAGTTTTTTTTGGTCCTTGAACCCTTCTTACAAGCAAAATGATGTTACTAACAACCTAAAGGTCAGGACAACTCTTTGCATATAGTAATTGAACTGGGAAGCACTGAAATAGCTGCTCAGATCCAGTCGATGATGGATCTGTAATCTTTAAGACAACATTTCAGTGTCAGTCCAAGCCACTAGTGACCAAAAGGAGTTGCCACCTGATGTCTGAAAGAAGGCTGTGTGAAATTCGCGGCAGGCTTAGCCAGTTGAGGAATGGGGGGACGTTCATACAATCTTCATACTGAAATTCATCACTGCAGCTGTCACTCTTACTGTGACTTCAGCAGCAGCACAGGCTTGACTGCAGGATTCGAGCTGCTCTTTCATCCACAAAAAGGGTCTTTTTCATCAGCAAAAGGGGGGTAGTGAAACTGAAGTGATAGAAAAGATTTTTCCTGGTCTTGGGATCAGACTTCATTTCACCATGGACAATTATGAAACTCCAGGACTGGAACACTCACTAACATCCTAGCCTGATGCTGTCATGGTTCTTAACAAGTGCTTCAAGCCTGGATGCTGAGAAATGTTGCTGAACTGCCTTTTGCAATCTGACCTTAAGATCTGCGACCTTGCAGAGCACACTGTAGTGCTCTTTCTGCTAAGAAGCATGTAAACACCCAGCAGGGAGGTGAGCAGAAAACAATTAATGCCATTCTCTACTCTGTTCTATTTCCTTACCCTGGTCTTGCACCAAGTGGCTTGCCTACAAGACATGGTGTCAAGTAGGAATCAAAACCAGAAGTCCCTCTGAAAGAAAGGCAGAGAACACTGATGGCACACTAACCTTCTCTTTGATACAGGGTGAAGAAAGCATCTTTTCTCTACTGATGCATGCCCCTGACAATGTCCTTGAGCCTTCCCCTGCCTTTGTCTGGAGGTGACAGACACCCCCAGGGAGGGGTGTGAAGGGGAATGCTTGCTGCCTTGCAGGGGTCTATCTTGTGGTAAACTACAATGGGAACAGAATAAAAGTTTATGACTCAGCTTATAAAGGTCAATTGCATGCTGGCTCTAACTTGAGAGAATGAAAAATGTCAGCAAAAATGTAAATGCGTGAGCTTCACTAGCAAACGTGGTTTTGGGCACACAACACAAGCACTAACGCTTGTTTCTGATAAATGAGTAGCTGAACAGACCTTTGTACATAAAATACACCTCAGTAGCACCTCACATACATGAGATGCCAACAGTTCACATTACCAGGACCAAAATAAAATAACTGAGAAATAGCAGCACATAATTATGAAATAAGTGAACACTCAGAAAAAATGTTAGCATTTTACTTGAGAGATGGCATATATGCAAGAAACTCCTCACAACAGAATTTCTAGTTGAGTTTCCAAAACCTTCAAAAGAGTTTCTATGCTGAAAAGTGACCAGTGCTGAGTTTCTTGCAGGGGAAGAGAGAAGTTGAAACTAGGAAGCATTGCTAAGGAATGTGTAGATTTAAAAAGGTGTAATACCTTGGAAGGTTACATTGATGACCTGGCTGCTAGAATTGTAGTTTTTCCTAGTATATTTATTTACTATTAACTAGTGAACATACCTTGGCATTGCCAGACCTCATTGATTCAAATTTTTCTTGGATTTTTCAAACACATAAAGGACTATATTAGGATGAAAATTATTATGCAACCACTCTCTTAGTCTTGTTCATAAAATGCTTATCCATTTTAAACTGAGCAATCCCCTAGCTATGCTCAAACCCTTGCGAGAAAAATCATTCTATTTTGAACCTATGTTTCAATTCTAAAGAGCCTGCATATGTTTAAAAATAACAGAGTTATGTGTGAATTCACAAAATGCTTACTATGACTGATGATTGGGCTTTGGAGGCTTGTTTGCAGATACATTTATCCCTCCAAAGTGCAGTGTAAAATTATGAGGAAAAAAATAAGATTCACATAGTGTCAAAGAATAAGGAGAAAACTATGACTGACTGCATTCAAGCATGCAGATGTGCACATAGAACAATTATCAGCTTTCCTCAACATAAAGTAAATTAGCTCTGGAACATTTCCTTATTCTATGAGCCAATTTTGCTGAGATAAGCCATGAATTTGGGCTAGCTTAAAATATCATTATTTTTGACCTAAACAGTCTGGGAATAGAGAGGAATCCATCAAAGTCTGTTTCATCAACAAGCATGTGAAAGTCAAAAGATGCTACCCAGATTATTTGGTGAATGGTCTCTGACATATATAATCCTTAGCTCAGTATCCTCATGTAAATCTTTGGTCCAGACTTCACTGTGCCTCCCTCTTCTCCTCTGTCCTTTACATGTGGCTATCGTTGGTGGTATGTTCCCCACTCCTTTACAGGCTCTTGCAGCCTCCCAGTCGCTTCCTTCTTAAGACTTCAACCAGGTAAAATAAGAAAACCACATTGTCTTTCAGCTCAAAATTTACAAAATCTGGAAAAGTCTTTACAAAAGGGCTCTTTCTATCTGCAGCTCACCTTCTTCTGAATTTGACAACTCCATTTGAACCCGAGCAAAAGATGTCAAAATACCAAAACTGACAGAGCTAGGTCATAAGCAAAGCTCAGTGAATCCATCACCTGTCATTAGGTTGTTAAAAGAGTTTTTTCATTGCACTTGCAAGGACATGAATCAATCTTTACCACACACTTGAAGAACAGAACACATTTTTATCCAGCAATGCAAGTAAGGGATTTTGTCACCCTGTGAAAAACTTGGACTTTTTTGTTGTTGTTGTTGTTTGGATTTGTAGTGATGACAAAAATAAGCTTAAGTTTAAAAGCCTAAGGTAAACAAGATTGTCTCCCAGAAAAATAAAATTGGATTATTTAAAAAACATTTTAGATTATTAACCCCCCCCTTTTCTAAAAAATCATAAATTGCATAAAAGCAACATATCCTTGCACATAGAAGTAACAGAGTAGATTGTTTTTGTTTTTTCCTGACAAGAAGCAGTAGAATTGAATGGCTTTCAACAAACACACCACTGCATTTTCCAACTGCCTCAAAGAGAAGACTGATTACATGCTCAAGACTGTGGATGCTATGATGTTGCCAAAAGCTAGGATTCCCTGGCTAGTTGTTCAAACTGCTGGAATTCATCTCCTAATTTGATCACTAGTAATATTGCTGAATGAAGATGAAAATAATGGAAGTCTGGAGGAAAACCTTGTTTTCACTGAGGTTAGGTGGACAATTTGGGAATCACAGAATCATTTAGGTTAGGTAAAGACTTTTAAGATCATCAATTTAACCATAGTGTTTTATGCAGACAAGTAAACACGGGGAAGAACAATCCTAGCATAACAAAGCCGAAGCACAAGCTTTTTTTCATATAATGGCCAAAGCTTTTTTAAGTGAAGGACAGTCTCAGTTAAAATGTGATTTCTTCATCACAATAGCAATGAAGGACCTTAAAAGTGGGCTGCTTTCTTTGTCCAGTATGCTCACTTCCTAGCCTTAGAAGACGGTAAGTAGCATATTAGTGGAATGAGGAATGTTTACAATTTCTTTTTCAAAATATGGTTATGGAGTAGTGTGCATTCCTTTATATGAATTTTTGTTATGAGCACTATTTAAGGAAAATCTGTTCTTCATTAACCAAGGCTTAGGCATCACAGTATGTAAGTTTATACATCAATCTTTCTTGATTTTCATCACTGTTAGCTTTTTCTCCATTAGAGAACTGCTTTATCAACTGAACCCTTTTCTCATTTTCTGTAGAGTGAATCCTTTCACTAACGTGAGTGCCATCATAATTTATATTGGTTTTCATGTAAGAGAGAGTAAAGAGATCTCCAGGCTTTATTCTTCTGTAAACATCACCAATTCCATGTACACTGCTGTGTCTTGAAACTGGTTTTCCTCTGACTTTATCAAGAAGGGCTATTTTCCTGTCTACTCTAACAACACCTGGGATCTTGCCAAAAGAAATCAGAATCTAACAGAGTTCTGAGAACAGCAGCTGAGTGTGAAAACAGAAGTGTGCCTACCAGCCTTCAGAGGACCAGTGTCAGCAGGGAGCTGCCCCTGACGTGGCTGCAGTAGCTCAGCTAAGTCAGCACCTGGGAAGAGCATACCACAGCTAAAAGGCTTTCTTTGCATGGATGCATCAGTTCAGCTTAGCAAAGGCCAGTCAAAGGGCAAAGAAATCAGCACTGTAGTGTCTTTCTGGGGAAGGAGGTCTTGGTGCCCACTAGCGCTTCTAGAATGATGCTGGCTTCAAAGATCTTGTGTCTTGTCTTCAATATAATGCAAACCGTGTGGAGCACCTTGGCCTGATCTCAACAACAGCAGTGGCACTTTGCCAGCAGTTCTCTAAGAATACAGGTTGGCAGAGATACAAACAGTGTGTGGAGGAACCTCAAGGAATCTGGCGTTCCTAAACGCAGGGAATGGCAGTATTAGGCAGAAGCAGGCACTGTCTCTATTGCATTTAAGGTACAGTTTATTTGAAATGTGGCTGCACTGTACTAATGATCCCTTGTTTCAGCAGGACAGCTGGGATGCTGCCTGCCACAGCCATTGCTGCAGAGAGAACAGAATAGCAAGCTTTGGGCACAATCAAGATGAGCTTGATATCCAGCCAGGGCCCAGACTGAAAACAGAGCTGCATGAATATGCCCTGAGAGAACTGCAGGAGACCAGAGAGCTTTGCTCCAAAGGGGTAAAAACTTACATTCTGCTTGGTGGTGGTGAAAGTGCCACTAATTGCAAACATTAAAAGATTTTAATGGATACTCAACATTTATTGTGGTGTTTAATGTGATTATGAGGATGGTATGATGGTCTGGAGATTAAAAACTAAGAGGAGATACTCCAAGTCTTAACTGGCTGAAAACAAGGGTAGTTATTGCCCATTTGTTGACCCCTGAGGACAAAATCATAAATATGCCAACATGAAAAGAACTTGTTTCGTGGTTGGATGTTCTTCAATCTAAGCAGGTTTACCTACAGTCTCCAGTTCTGTCATTCATACAGGTAAAAGATCTAATGATACTGACTTTTAATTCCTAATTCAGCAGTGATCTCACAAAAAGAACTATTTAACTGCACTGCTCACTTATCCTGGTATTCAGAAGATTACTGGTCTTTGCAAGACTGTTTGTCTGCCCCAGAGAACAACTCATGAGAGCCTTGCTGTTGGGCAGAGCAAGCAGCATGCAAACCCTTCAAGCAGCTCTGTGTTCTACTAGGCACTGACCGGCTCTCAGATTTGTAGAATGGGAACAATTCTAAACACCTGTGTGGGTTTAGTGGAAGAACAATGCTATTTGATTTGATGTGCTAGAAAGAAGAAAATGGCAGGAACATGTTCATGTTTGTGATGAACTTTGGGTCCTTTTCAGATAATGACTTGGTGTAGAGGAGAGGAGGGAAAAAAGAAATATTTAAGTGATACTTAGTTTATTTCCCAGAGTTTGAAGCAAATCATCAGTAGTGAAATTTCACGTTTTCATTCTTGAGGAGCAGTAGAAAGCACCTTATCTTGGCATTGTTGGAGAAACAGTAAGTTTTGAGTAAGATCGCTCAAAGAGCAGAATATGGGGGAGCTATGCCAACTACGAAATAGAAGTATTGTGAACCATTTAAATGGAGCTCATCCCTAGTTTGTAGATTTCACAGTAACTTGTCTGGATATACAGGTTCATGCTCCTGCTGCAGGAGGTCCAACAAATTCAGTCTCTCTGCCACTGCCTCGTTTTAATTAAAAATATAACTGACCAAACCATTTTTCCTTCTGCAACTGGAATCCTCCTTTCTCAAGGTCTACAGTTGCATGACCCTGGGAAGCTTTCCTGGGGGGAAATTCTCCTAAGTCACAAGGTGGTGCAAGCCACTGACAAAGACCTTCTTAAGCTACAGGCTGGAAAGCACAATGTGCAGAAGGCAGAGTGATTTCAACTACCAAAAGCAATACATTATAAAAACCTAGCTGGACAGCGCCTCCCCCATTATTTCTCAAATCCACTATCTCGCTTCTTTTCAGATACATGAACCTGCACTCATTACTCAACTTTTTTTTTTTTTAAAGCACAGGCCATCTATATTTACACCAGAATGTAGAATAATAAATTGCCATAATAATGGAGAAAATAAAAAAGGGAAGATGAAATTTCTTATTCCAAGAGAATAATTTACACAAGCACAAAACATGCAACACTACATCTTATATGTAGAATTTCTTGACAGTTTATGCTTTTGTTTAATTGTTCCTGTTAGAGGTATATAATGTCAAAGGCTTCCAAAACAATAAATCTTATTTTAAAAGACACAATTCAAGGCTTTCAGGTGACTGAAAGTTTAATTTAAATGCTTTCTTTGAAAACAATTAATTTGCACCATGAACATGTTTTTAACTCAATCCAAGTATTTTTCTCTTTGCCAGACAAGCATAACTTTTCATAATTGGAAAAGGAACATTCTTCCTGTGCTTTCTGTCTCATTTAGTATTTTATCATATTGGATTGTAATCCTTTAACCTGACACTATTATTTTCTTCAATTAAAATTTTTAGTATAAGCTGCATAATGAATTATATTTCAGCAATAATAAGTGGTAATAATTCAGATATCTTTAAGAAAGGCTCATTGTAAAATATTTTAATACGCAGTTTTATACTCCCTCCCTCTTTCAATTTGCTCTATTATTTTATTACTCTGTGAGTCTATTTTCATGCCCTTCAAAACTGCTGCTGCTCTTCCTGGACACAACAGTGTGCTGCAGGCAGCATGAAGGACATCAAGAATTTGCTGCCTGATTATGGCTTTGTCGTTGTAAAATAATTATTAACTATCTTTATTCTCTTTAACTTTCTTTGTGTCCTTCTCTCAGTCTGCTATTTTTTCTTCTCTCAGGCTTCAAGCTGAGACTATGCTCTCTAACATTTTCTAGTTTGTTGGAGGTCATTAGCAAACAGCTTCAGAGAAGACAGACAGCATGTTTGCTCTTTTCATGTTGCTGTATTTGAGTTTTTGACGGGACAGATTCTATTAAGATCTTCTTCTGTACTCTTTTTCTCACATAAGCTCTTTGTTCCTTATGATCTATGGGGAAAAATACATACATTCTGTCTCTTGCTTTCACAGCTGAAAAACAGCAGACAGTTTCAAAGGTAAAGAACATGCTATTGTATCAGATATTGGCATATGTTTTTACATCACTGATGCACACACCTCGACTAGACTCAAATAAGTGATCACATAAAAGTAGACTATAAATTATACGTAGGGTAAAATACATACAAAAATGCACTTGCAAGTGTAAAGCATAAAACCTCGAAAATCTATGCATTTTTTAAGCTTACTCTCCAAAGTCACCATGTTCTTACTACAAACTTGGTTTAGACCCTGCCACACTCTAGAGGCAGCTCACCAGACCTGTCAATCCTGCCAACTCCTCTAGCTAGACCTCTGTAATACAATGCCATCTAAATCTTACAGGCCCTATCCAGAACGACACTTTGGGCTATTAAAATCAACCTCTACCTGTGCATTTCCTTCACAGAAAATGATGTTCCACCAAGAGGCTTTCATGTTCAGAATAATAGGGAAAGTCTTAATAAGGTGAGAAAATAGAAAAATAATAAGTTAAAATATTGGCCTAAAAGACTATAAACAAATAAACAGTATTGTTCAGAAATACTGATTTTCTGTGGAGGAAACCACTGAGAATCAAAGGTCAAGAGGAAGCAGAAAAGAACACTTGCAGATTCTGCAGAAAGATATGTGAAAACAAGAGGAACTTGGGAGAGCAGAGAAGAAAAAAAAAAACAAAGTAATTAATTTACTGATTCAATAGTTAGCAAAATTTGCATATCCATCCCTGATTCAGAGGCTTTGAAATTTTGTTTTCCTCCAGCTGTTTTTCTTATCATTTTG
Source organism: Drymodes brunneopygia (assembly GCA_013400955.1). Classification (NCBI taxonomy): domain Eukaryota; kingdom Metazoa; phylum Chordata; class Aves; order Passeriformes; family Petroicidae; genus Drymodes; species Drymodes brunneopygia. The sequence continues at coordinate 507,409 of VZTZ01046640.1, forward strand.
GCATGTTTTTTCATCACATGCAGCCATTTAGCTCTCAGATGCTCTTGCTAACAGACTGCTGGCACCTTTCAGCTGCTCCCAGGCCTTCCCTTTTAAATCTCTCAGCTGCCTCTCTTACCCCTCATAACACGACTGGCCTACCCGATTTTTAAAAAATTGTTGCCAGCTGCCACATTTGGTGTTCTAGATATTTTCCATTCTCTCCCCAGAATATGGTATTTTGGAGTGTTTCTGTGGGCTGATGGGATGACAGCAGATTTCCAAAGCCTATTTCTACCCTAATAGGAATCTCATTCTAGTCCTTTTGAGATTTTCATGCACCAAACTGAAAGTTTTATTTTTTGCTGTTAGTGAATGCTGGGAAGCTGAGAGGAGGAGAAGAGCGTGGAGCTAAATCACCAATGTGGTAAAAATACAATGATCTATAACCAGATAATCAAATCTCACCTCTTGATGCTTCACAGAACCCATCTAATCTCCCACACTCTATGCAACACCTCTGGAACACAGAAGAAATTTCAGGTCATTTCAGCTTACAGTTTGGAATCACTAGCCCAACAGCGTCCCGAATCCTTACACTACTCCTGCAGACTGAAGCCTCTGGAACTGACATGGAAAAGGCTCTTTGTATATTTAAGAAACTTAGGTTGGTACATGTGAGTTCTTTGACTTTCATGGTCAAGAAAAAAACTTTATACACAGGTTCCTCTTAACTGCATAAGAGACAGTTTAGACACACCTGGTGGTGATTCTCATGTATTTTTTTGCACTTTAGAAAGCAGGTAATGCTTTCATGTAGAATGGTTTGTAAAATTTTGTCCCAAACTTGTATAGTTATAGGAAACTCTAATTGCCATCTAGTTAAACGTACTCAAAATTAAATTTCAAAGCTATTTGTCATCCCTTTTTTCAACATTTGGGCAAAAGTAAAATAAAATTTGATCATATAAGGCACTTAGAAATTATGAAAACCTAACTGGCTTTTAACAATGCCATTTGAATAAACATGCTTGGATGTTCAGAAAAGAATTACAATTTTAAAAACCTCAAAGATTTTATCTGCATATCATTTAAGTTTCTATGTGATACCTTCAGAGCTGTTCCTTTTTATTCAAGACCTTTTCTTATCCAGATAGAAGCTCAGATTTAGCCATGGGAGAGGCCTGGGTGAAGAATCTTCCGTGCAACAGGTGCCCACTGTACCCAGATGAGCCAGGACAAAATGTGTTGGCTTCCAGCACTTGTTTTGAAATAGGTCATGAACTCAGAAAATCCATTTATAAACATTGCACCAGGCTGTAGAACAAGGCACATGTTTGGTGGTGTCTGAGAAAGGAACCCTTCTCTGTCACTGTGGAGGAAGGATCCCCTGCTCACCTTCTTCCATTCTCCTCTTTGAAACTCACAGCACAGTGCCACGGTTTAATCCTAACTGGTGACTAACCAGCCAAAACCAGGACATACAGGAAGATGGAAAGGAATTCTGGATCTGTGTGCTCATTCTAAAACTGTTAGAGGGAGAAAGGAACCGTATCATGTTGAAAAACACTAAGAGGAGCTTGTAGCTTGATTTTAAGAACCAGTTAGGTCACTACAATCGTCAGGAGAAAAGCAACCATAGAATTGGCAGGTTCGAGTAGTGGAGAGGCTGGAAGAGAGGTTTTTAACAGAATCACAGACATTTTCATACTGATTGAAAACAGTTTCCCTCTTAAAGTGGTCTTCTCCACAGCACAGGGAAATTATGGAGAGCTCTCCAGATACCTCCAGAGATACCTTCGTGTTGGGTCTTGTGGTCTTGTCTTCAGATTAGATGTTTTTAATAAACCACATTAACAGAGGTTTTTAAAAACACTTCCAAAATCACAGAAGTTGTGAGATCTTTGCAAGACATAAGACTGTTACCAATTCTGAGGATAAAAATCCCAGGTTCCTTCCCAGACTGGTTTTTAATGCTTGCAAAATGCTTCTCTGGTACAAAGACAAGGAATTTGCAAGTCAGCTCATGAAATAAGGGAGAACCAAATTACACAATCATCTAGACCATCATCTAGCACACACAGTTCTCCACTCTTGCCAAGTACTATCAATACTCTAAAAAGAACTCTATTAATAAGAAATGTTGTTATTTGGAATAGACAAAGTTGGGGTTGCCTAGCTCCAAAGAAACCAAATATGCTGACCATGACACAGCACTCTGAACTTTCCACATGAGATCACTAGATATCTTTGACAGTGAGAAATGAGAATGGGATTACATATTCAGTGTACAAAACACAGAATCACTTTCTATATCTAGGCTGCATCAAGTTAAATGGCAAGAACGAGTTTAAGTACTTTCCTTCTTAAAAAAAAATATTATATACGTCCTCCTGTTCCTGTAATTAATTAGACAAGCACTAGCAGATAATGCCAAATTCTATGATTCTCTATCTTGCATTTTATCAGCACTGAATACTGTAGTCTGGTGCAAAGCAGAAAAATAGAAAAAATTGAGAGTCATCTCCACAGGCTTAATTTTACTCGAGAAAAAATCTCCCTAGTCCTGCTCTGTGGTCAAGAGACTCACAGATCCTCTGAATAACTGTCAGAAGAAGCCTCTTTCTCCTGCTTGTAAAAGGATGCAAAGGGGACTAGATCACCTAAGGTGAAGTTTGCTTCTGTAGTGTTATTTTTCTATATAAAAGGTTTTCTGCTGATTTTTTTTTGTTTTTCAAATAGAAGACAGTGATTGCCTAGCTTTGCTCTCTGATTAACACTGAATTAAATCCTAAAGACAGTTCCTAGAGACAATCACAAAAGCAATATAAAAACACAACAAATTATGAATGTATTGTATCAACAGCAACTCTAATGCAAACTCACTATCAAATTGACAGACCCTTAACTATGATATCAAAAAGTGGTGTCTCCAGTACACAGTTCTTTAAAGAAAAAAAAAGTCTAAGAGAAATGGAAAATGGAAGGAACATTGAGCACCCCACTTTTCTTCATTTGAAACAAAGTTTTGTCTGGAAGAAAATCGTTATACTAAAATTCTGTAAGTATGTAATTCAATTAAATGTTCTTTTATGAGGGCAAATGGAAGTGCACAGTGATCTCCAGGTGCTTGGTGAGAACTGTATTTTTGATTTGGTTATTTTCAAATCTTCTGGTCAATCTACTGTGAGCATCCGGTTAATAGAGCTGACACAGTGGGGATGCTGCACAATGTTTACATTACATGTGATATGTATTTCCACATAGCTTTGCAAATGAACATTTGTAATTCTCTAAAAGCCACAGACTGTAAGTCAAGAAGAGATGCCACAGACTTGAATCCCTATCATCAAATACTAAGGTATGAAAGAATTAACCAAATATAGTAAAAAATATCACATAATTGCACATTGAATTTATCTCACATATGCTGTGGAATACCAAACATGTATGTAACACGTTCACTTTATGCATACAATACGTATTTTTTAGATATTGGTTATTTTCTTTTAATCAACAAATCGTTTTACTGCTGACACAAAGTTGCCTGTTTTCACCTACACGCATATAACCAAACATAGTTGTGTAAAAGTCTTTTCTATGTAGCCTTTCCCTCAACATTTCTACTTTGTTTTGTTGCTCAATGTGTCAGATGTGTTTGATCACATTTACTCACTGCAATATGAACACACATGTGTGCATCTGTGTGTGGACTGAGAGCCAGATAACATGTGGAACACCAAAGATGTGCTTTCCAGGTAACTAGCACAGGTGGGATGGTACAGAGCCGTAAACACAAATGCCTCAAATGACTGTGTGCATGAATTTCAAATAAACTCAGTGTCCATGGGCCAGGTTTTATCCTTGTGTAGCTTTCACCGAGTTTATCTTGTGACATTCTGTTGTGGCTGTTCTTAAAAATAAAACAAAACAAACAAAAGCCCCGCTAGAAAAATACAGCCTTTTTTTGCTTTTTACATTAAAAAGAGAAGAGCGGGTTATACAAGTTGTTTCAAAATATTTGAGCTGGAGTTATTGTGGTTTAATGGCCATTTCTACCTAGCCAAGAAAGTGAATCAATACAGTGTATCCATTTGTTAAACTACTTATTTTCAAACAAAAGAAGGCAGCAGGCCTTTTATGAATAAGTACACATTGTAAGCCCATAACTTTAAAAGATGGGGCTAAGAAGTTGTGAAAAAGTGTAAAAAGTTGTGGCATATAAGCAAAATTCTGACAGAAAGTTTCATTTCTTCACAAAGCTGCATCAGATTTTCAGAACTGGTCAGGGACATGTTAAAAAATCCAACATTCCTTCAAGTACTGAAACTGATTGTATAAATTTGAGAATTATTTTATGCATTACCACTACTGGCCTTCCTCTTTTTTGGACAGCATCACAAGTGTAGTGTCAGTAGTTACAAGCCATAGAGCCAACCAAATGTTTGCTGTTACAAAACATGCATGGAGCTGATAATGGCCAATCCCACCTCATCCTGCACACCAGCCAAAGTAACCAGTGGTGCTGGCAGACTCAAAATATGTATCCTCCTGATAATACATAAAGGACAGAGTCACACAGATTCGGATCTGTCATCCTTCTGAAACAGATGGAACTTGATGGGAAAATTATCATAAAACTGGATTTGAGTCAATTGAGCCAAGTGAATCATAGAAAACCTAAACAGCCAACTGACATATATTCCCCTGCCTTTTGCCATAGACAGGAACAGTCTATCTTTATGCACTGCATATACAGTTACTGGTATGCAGGTTTGATGACAAGCTGTTCCTTAGAGCACTAAACAGATTCCAGGTGAGTGTATTTGTGCTGAACTGCAACGCTGCAGATCTATCTGAACCCAGACCCTGCAGCAGCGACTGGTATCACTGGAACTCTCAAGTGCAAGTTATCCTTCCAAAGCCCAGTGCAAAGTTCAGCCACTGAGCTCTTGATCCACAGGATCTGGTCTGTGACTGACAAAAGAATTTGACATATTCATACGTTGCTGTAAGGACCTTGATTAAGGCTTCTGAGGTTAATAAAAAATTAAGAGAGGTAACGTATTTGACTGATATCAGCCCATGATTCACCGATCCCTGTCAACACCTCAGAGCTCCCACTTCCCAGTGTCATATCTGTGTCCAGCATCTGAATTCTAGGTCTATTAGGATGTCTGTGTGGGCATGACTGGACAATGACCTAAAAATATTCAATATAGAAGCCACTTTTGATTGGCATATATTTTTGCTACACCAGTCACATAAATAAAGTTTTAAACCCTTGGCAGCATACACATTCCTAGTTTCAGACTGTATTTCAGTGAAATAACTGCATGGACACTGGGTGACATGTGCAGTGGCTATAAACCAGCAGATCTCTGACCTTTCTGTAAGGTCTGGAGACCTAGAAGAACTGAGCATCTAACCCAAAGCTAATAGGTAAAAAACAGAGTCCCTTTCTAAAATATTAATGGTAAAATTTAATGAATTTGTCTCCAAAGATACATTGGCTGATAAATACTACCTGAACATACAGTTCTTGTTTTAAACAGATACCTCAATCTGAGATGCAAACGACCAGAGACAAAGGAAAATGGGGGAAAATATTATAGTGAAGAGATTCAATACAATAAAATCTTCAGATAAAATAAGTTTGAAGGAAGAGGGGGGAAGATTACACATTTGTCATGGTCCAAATTTAATCTTCAGTCAAAACTAAAAGGCCTCACAACACTGTCAAAGCAAAACTGCCACCCCAAGCCACCTCCAACTGTCAAAACATTTCTATGACTGTGTTTAAAATAACTGGAAATGGCCTCTCCAGATTTTGTATCCCCAAAATGATCCCCTAAAATAAAGGAATTAAACCCCTATGTTTAAAAGGTCTTTGGCATAGGAAACAATGAGTTAACAATAACGAGATGGCAGTGGCAGTAATGAGGTTATTTTTTGATCCCAAGCTAATCCAAACAGTTGGAAGATAATTCCTTAATGTGCCAAATAAGCTCTATCCCTCTCAACTTTGAGAACAAAAAGCAAGCATGAAAATAGGAGTGAGGTTTATACAAAAACACACCCTATGAATGAATCCAGGAAATCATTAGAACTGTCATAAATGGGAAATAACATATATGGAGCCACAGGATGGATTTTAAGCTCTTTCAACACTTCTGTTTACTGAAATTGCTCTCACTTGGTATGAAACTTCATTCGACACACGTATTGTGCCTGAGACAACACAAAGCAGTAGCTTGGCCAAGTTACCCAACAGATCCGCGGATAAGACCACAAAGCTTTAGTCTACAGGGAAAAGCAGTTGACTTTGCAAGTCTGCCTGTGGCTTGCTGACCTTTCTTTCAGAAAAGGTCACCGCAGAGTCAGGTTCCTGAACTTCCCAGGGATTCTGCAGCTCCAAAGCTAGGGATCTTTTAGACTATAGCATCATCATAGACTAAAGCAACATGAATTAATAAACCTTTTTTTTAAAATTCCCACAAAACCTTTTCAGAAGTGCAGGAGCAATCAGGAGAGACACCAGTCCAGTTCTTGGTTATCAGAAGCTGAGACATTGCTGAAAAGCGCTGTAAGAACACACAAAACCAGCTGCACGTAGGTGAAAGGCTGAAGTTTTCTGTGTCTGTGTGAGGAGCTCTGACTGTCTGCTGTCTGCCCTGAGCACAATTATGAGAGTTTAGCTTACTTTGCTATCAAGCTGGCTCTTCTTCTTATATTTAATGCAATGAAAAACAAAATAAAAAGGCAGTGAATTTTTTTCCCCAATTATGTTCAGTGGAAGAATAGAATACCGTGCACTTTAGGCTGCAGGAATAAAGTTGTAAGCCATGGCAGATAATAGTAAATTGATTTGCTAAAGGAGCAGATAGAAACCCTTGAGTAACACAGCATTTTAAGCAAGAGAATGACAGACTGAAACAGGTTTAACACTGATACTAGGTTAAATCTTAAATTAGGCATGTGCAAAGCCTTTCGGTTTTTCAGGGTGTGGCTCACACATGGAAGGAACAAACCAGTTTTTAAAGAGGTGGAACCTCTTTAAAATTAAATTATTATTTTAAAGAATCATAGAATAACTCAGATATGGAGTTGTAGGTGCTATAAAAAAATCATCATATTTTTGTTAGTTCCAAAGGAGCAATAGCTGCTTACACTGCTGAGCTTTGTGATCATTCTTCTAGATTAAATTACTTGTAATTTTCTAAAAAGTGCATTTCTTTTCTATACTTTATATCATTTATATACTTATCTTCTAGTTTCTTTTTTTTAAAGATGCATCAAATAAGATGTTTAAATAAGACAAAAAGAGCTGCATGAAAATACTCTTGCTGAAATGAAAAAGTTGCTTTTTTTGGAAAAAAAAGATAATTTAGGGGTCAGTGGATTAGACAGCCTGAGAAGGTCTCTTCCAGCATAAAAAATTCTGTGATTCTCTGATAGGTATTTTTATATATTATATGCTATATACATCATAAATTGCATAAATTATGTATTTATTCTACTTATAAAAATTAATATTAAATATATTTTCATTACACCTTATGTAATTTTATGCATTGTATTTTATATATTCTATCATGCAAATAAAACAAAACAAAATTAAACAAAAGGTAATGTGGCCATTTTTCTTTCATTAAAGTTACAAACTAAAGAAGTATTAGCAAAAAAGAAATAGTAAGAGAGAAAAACAGATGTTTCTGTGTTCTTGATAGAGTATTTTAACAGAACAGTCTCCAGTTCAGTGTGTACAGTGACAAGAGAGGAGCAGCCACCATGACTGTTAGTACTGCAGTTCCCTGTACAAACATATCACTCGTATGTGTCTTTATATATAAACACACACACACGATAAACCAGTCCCAACAGAACACTGGTTCATTTCTATTTATCATTCTGTGTGCAATCACACCTTTTCACCTGTTCTGAGGGTCATGAATCTGCCTTTGGTGGGGGGTTGGATGTGTATTTCAAACATCCAAAAATGTTGAAAGAGGGAAGCTGTAACTGCTTTCCAGCCAAGTATTAGCGCCGGGCTGCTGGATAGAAATTGAGTAGTCACAGCCTTTGCAGGTGGAGTGTGGGAGGTGAAATCCACTGTCAGTGAATGAGGTTGCTGGGCAAGACACACACACACACTCCCACACAGCAGCTGCTACTGCTGCTTCTGTCAATAGCCCCATCATCTGAAGGAGAGAGGCTTTTTCAAAGGTGAGCTGATTCAGCTGCACAAGGCTTTAAGGACATTTTTACTAATTATTTCCTGAATTAGTGATATCTTCTGTTAAATAATGGTAGCTACTCAAGTGGACTTTGGCTGGAACAGGTGTGGACCCCTAAGAACTGCCATCCACTCTCTCAAATCAATGACTAAACTTGTGCTGACTTGAATCACCCTGGAACAAACAGACCTTTTAACCTGAGGCTTTCCCTCAAACAAAAATGGACTAAAGTCAGCAGGTGTTTTGGTCAGAAAGGCTCCAGTATGAACTTCCAACTACTAAAACTAGCCCCTGGAGACATACAGATCCACTGCTCATCATCCATCAAGTCTCTGTACTGAAAAGTATTTTTGTAGAAGACCTAAACACCTCTGAGGAGGTGAGCTTTTGCTCATCATTCTGCTCCTGGAGAGTATCAGGAAACATATAAGTGTATTTTCACCTATACTATAGGGGTCTTACACTTGTTATTTGCTAGCACTCAGCCAGTCAGAAATGTGACATTGTAATTTTTGAGTTTGGGTTGTACTCTTGTTTTCAGGTATTTGCATTTAAGAAAATGAAAACTTGATAAAGGTTGAGATTGATGTTATAGAACTGACATCCAAAATGACAACCAGAAAGTGGAAAATGCAGTAACAAATATTGAAATAACTAGTAATAACAAAACAACCATAGTCCTTTCTATTCTGCTTTCCTTCATTGAAAGGTAAATTACCACAGAAGATATACATACAACCTCTAGGCTGGGGATCTGTATCACACAATAATCAGGATAATCAATCTCCAGCAACTCCCATCTGTGCAGCACATCAGGTTTTCTATCAACTTTGTTCAGTAACACTAAAATGAACATTTTAAGGAAGATATGTTATGAATACCACAGGGATTCCTGGAAAAGCTGCACCTCAGAAATATTTAAACTTCTTAAATTTTATAACACTAATGAATCATTACAAATTCTGATGAATGACTTGGGAAAGGGATTATATGTGTTGCACACCACAGCTGATGATGTAGATCAGCCTGTGGTTCCAAGAATGTTAAGGGGAGCATCTTAACTTTTGTTTTCCCAAAAGATTTCACTCCATTGTTCCTCTGACACATTTTATTTTCTTTTTACTATGTGCTTTGCCAAAGAACTTTCACCAATTCACTCCCTGCTGCTGCTCACCCTGAGGCCCAAAATGTAGCCCCTAACTTTGCTGATCTCGAAGGTACACAAGAGGTGACAGAAGCCACAGCCAAACCACTGAACCACGCTGGGGCAGCCAACCACAGGCAAGCAGAACAGGTTTAGCTGATTATTACGGACTGAATGAAGCTGGTGGCTGAAAGAGGCTGACATTTCAGGATTGGTCAACTCAGATACAGGAACAACCTTTCATAAGCCATGGCACAGACGAGTGCCTTTAATGCTGGTTTGACTTTGTAAATACAATCTTCATGGCAATACTCGACTATTTGGGTTAAAATCATTTAACATTTTATAACTACCACTGGATACACAGTTTTGATACTTTAAACACACTTGACACAATCTGCAGTGCCTGAGTCTATCTAATACTGGGGAAATGAGTTGGAGATGTCACAGTTCAGCAGCTGGACAGCAGAGGTAGAGGACCTGCTACAGATCAGAGGGACAAGACAGGCCTGAACTTCACTGGGATGTGGAAAGGTATCTTGCTAATCTGATGTGCACATCAAATGAACAATAGTAATCTAATAACAAGCATCTGCAGGCCACAGATTGTTTGTGATGGTGCTTCTAGGTTTCTTCTTTTGCATCTAAACTATTTATATTTCAACCTAATGGGATATATAGGAACTTAGATTAAAAGTTCAACTATTTGTTTCGCAAATATTACGAACTGCATACTATTCACAGTTTAATTTATATTCTACTCTAAGTATTTCTTTTTTCCCTTCAAAACCTACCTATATTGTTAGCCTTATTAGCTCAAGGTTAAATATCAAATCTTCATCATATTTATCTTTCATGCTCCTTTTTTACATACTCTGTGATAAGTCAGTTATAATATTAGATATCTGTAAATAACCAATAATATTGTTCCAGAGGTACCGATACAACTGAATTAGAATCAAAACTGAAGTCCTTATGTATACCAAGGTTTTCTATATTTTTAATGTTCATGGTCTAATTCATAAATCAGCATTAGAGAGTTCTTTTCCTTTCTTTTCCTTTATGGAGATACAAGAATGGCACATTTGATGAGGGATTAAAAGAGAACTGCAAGATGAATTATTCAAAAGAGCAAACAATATTCTTTTCTAAAGAAAATGATAGCTTTTAGAAATACAGTGCAGTATACGCAGAGACTTTGTAAATACAGGGAAGCAAGAAAATAAGAATGAAATAAATGACTGGTTTTGAAACAAAAATATTATTTCTGATCCCTAAATGATTGGCCTACATTTATTCAAGGAAAACATTAATTCAGACATGTAGGGTGAAATGCTGACCCTGTCAGCCAGCAGCAAAAGATTCACTAACTTGAGAAGAGCCAGGACTTCATCCCATCACTGTGAAATATTTATAGTTCCTCCAGTCCATTTTAGGTATTAAATTTAAGTATATTTTGTTACTTTTCTTTATGTTTTGTTACTTTACTTTGCTCCTCTTCCCTTTTTGGAGGAAAAAAAAAAAAAAAGGAAGGTAATGTGGTTATTTGGACTAGACCATCATTGAAGGTCCTTTCCAACTGAAATATTCTATTCTATTCTATTCTATTCTATTCTATTCTATTCTATTCTATTCTATTCTTTGGCTTGATTCATACCAAAACCTTTTTAGGCTTTATACTTTCAAAGTAAACCCTTCTTTATTTAACAGAGGAAATCCCTCTGCCACAGATGTACCGGGAAATCATGTCTTGAGAAGGGCAGATTTCAGAAAAGGGATCTAATCTTAAAAAGCTCTCAAAATATTGTAAAATAAAAAGATGCCACTCCACTTGCCATGAAGAATATAAAAGCTGGAGTAAGTGACTGTGCTAGGCTCTGTGCTGCTGTGCCTGACCAGCACTGTGTCCCTGATCTAGGCAGTCATAAATTGCAAAATAATAATTTAGGCTGACAAAACTGCATAATAACATAAGTAATGTACTGTGCCTAGGGATCCTTGCCAGCAGTGTCATTTTGCAGGAGGATATAAAACTGAGATATCCTTACTCTTCAAGTCCTTGGTTGAGGGAGAGGTTGAAAGAGCAGAAGAAAATTCACACTGCAGTTGCTCCTGGAATTCTGCATTGGGAAAGAATAAATCACGTCAGATTCTTTCAAGAACTAGGTAAAATCTTTCAGAGACTCACATTCAAAACTCTTGGGTTTGCCCCCTCTATATTAGGGTAGTAAGTGTATTTATAGGAGATACCCATCAATAGCTAAATGGGTTCTTACAGGAGAAGGCCAAGCACGATGGTTGAGGAAAAGGTTTTGTTTACTGCCTGAGTGAACTATTTTAACAGGGACTCAGTGCTTTTTTTGCTTTCTCCTCACCCACACAGTGCAAAGGAGCTTGGAGATGGACAAAACCAACGAGGTACAGCATTAGGAGAAAGGGGTAGCAAATGTCACCTGGTAGCTTATTAACTGTTGTGGAAGAACAGAGAAATTCTGTCTCTAAGGGGCTTTTTCTTAGACTTTCTCGGTCTGTAATGACCACAACTGGGGTTACACTGCTTAGGAACCACTGTTTAAATTAGGGCACAGTCTATTTAAATTCTTGGAACAACACTAAATTTATAACTTTCAGAATACACATTGGTTATCTGCCCACATTGCTATTTGATTATATCCTACAAAGTGTTCTCTCTGTAAAAAAATCTTATTATCAATTCATGTGATTTTACCACATATTTTGCACAATTAGATGTTTTCTGAAAAAGCACGATTCCCTAGAATCAGGTGATTCTGGATTTTAAACAAACAAAATAAAGTTTCTAGCCCAGTGGTTTGCAAGTAAACCTTGAATTCATTAATAAAAAGACTCTCAAATATCCCTAGCTTTTCAGAAAAAAATCTTATTTTCTGTGCATCTGGATTTTTCAGTACTTCTGCTGCACCAGCTGTCAGGGCTTTCCTATACAACAAGAATATTGATCTCAGGGAATCATTTGTAAGTCTTTCCAGGAAAAAGTATGGAGTTGACTCTATGCTTTCCACCTCTAGGAGATAGAAAAAAACCCAACAAACTACAACCTGGATTTACTGGGGAAAAAAAAAAGTCATGTCAGAACCTCCTCAGCAATAAGCAAAAATTACTTTGACTGATCACTAAATGAGGGATTTTAACTGCCAGTAGTACATGAAGAAGACTGATGCATTTTACTGATGATGTAGACACAGCAAGTCTTGACAAGCTCGGATCATGACAGTGATGCCATCATACACATGGTGATGAAACACATCAGCAGATAACTAGGAAAAAAATGCCACCTACTAAGAAAAAAACCGCAGCTGCTAGAATACACAGATTAAAGCACCAGACTTCCATGCCTGACCCATTTGCACATTCTGAAAGTGACTGGTGCTTCAGGCATGGTAGGACACTTGGAATGAGTCAAAGAAGCTGTGACATGAAGATGACCACGAAACACTTTTAGTTAGTTCTGACTTTCAGCAGTGTTCGGGTACACTTGCATTTCCCTCTGTCGCCAATGGATTACAAAGCACTGGCAAAGACTAGGCTGAGAGCATGGACATTTAACCAACTGCAATTATCCTACTAAGATGCTTCACAGCTCACATCTTGGTCTGGAACAGTGAGTCAGCATCATGGTAAAGCTGTCCTGAAACTCTGCCAAACAGAACCATGCATTCAACTGCTAAGCCGGAAGCAGTACCTTACTTTTTTTGGTTCTGCTGCGGCCTCACTAGAGAACACTGCCAGTTTCTCTTAAAGAATCCTCTGCATCCCAGGTTGATAGGAAGGTGAAAACAGAACCAGGAAGCTTAAACAGAAATGCTAAGATTCTAAAATGGGACTACTAACATTGACCAACGAGTAAGACTTTGTTATTCCTTTTGACTACTGCTTCCATAGGTTTCACACACAGCAAGAGAGTAGTTCAAGGTGGCACAATAACACTACACTCACATACCTGGAAGATTTGCTCAGTCAAATCATCCTCACTAAAAGTTCCTTGCAAATTTCTGCCTGTAATTAAATGAAAACCACAAAACTTCACTTGAAATCCATATCAAAATGCAGCAGTGTATAAAACACATTGTTTAGCAAAAACGCAAGACAAGTCTGTATCCCATGATCATCAATAGACAGGGCAATGTAAATACTTAGCAGAACTGAGGCCCAAGCCTACCACATGCACTGAGGAACTTTCCCAAAACCTCTGCAGAACTAAATTAAACCACAAAACTACCATTAGTAAAAGCAGTCACAAAGATTACTATTTATGAGATCAGGACAATTCCCTCTTGGATTCAGCAAAGCCCTTAAACATATACTAATTTATAAACAAGTGAGTAATTCCACCCCTATATGACAATCTGCTTAAATACAACGGGAATGCTTAAGTGCTCTGCTACCCAGGGATGCCATTACTCACATACTTCATGATAAGCATGTGCTTATTACTTAACTTTTTATGTTGCCATGTCTAAAAAGAAGCATGCAACTAATTAACGTACAATTATGAGAGCCCACACCCCCAGAGCTCACTGCATAAAAGAGAATACAGAGAAGAGATAAAAAAGCAGTAGAGTGACAGCTATGAAATGAAATGTAATTTGAGTCTGCCTGCATATTTTACAGGTGAACAGTTTGAATGATGACAGATTTCACCCCAGTTTGAAAGAGGAAAAGCAGTCCACTTCTCTGGCAGAATCTTCCCTTTATTTTTTCCTGCGTGTTTTGACACTTAATCTGTACAAGATAACCACAAAGGGCTCTTCATGGATCCATTTTGTTAATTAGCTATATGCTGTTTTTCAAATTCTGTAGACTAAACAGCAGATTTGGTAAGCAAAAGCCATCTTGATATGTCCTGAATGCACTCTAATATTATTTAAGCAAATCTAGCAAATCACACTACCAAGATTTTCACGTGATATTCCAAATTATTTTCACATCAGTAAGTGCCTCTGCAATTTTAATCCATATTTTCTGCATTGCTCCAGCAAAGCAGGCTGCATGAAATCAAGACAATGAGCAACAGTATTTGTGGTTTTCTCCAGACTCGTCTATGAATCATTTAGATGCAACTTTCATCAATAGAGAAATTTCACAATCATATACATTGAAAGTCCATTTTCAACACAGACTAGGAAAGTAAGAACTTACATTTTAAAGTCTTCTACTGTGAAAAAAAAAATGTATGCAAATAAAAGATGCACCAGAGCATTTTCTTTTAAGTGAGTTACAATGCTGTCATTCTACAGAGATTTTGATAGCCTATCTCTACGGCTTCTGATGTGTACTTTGGGATCCCTGCACAACTTTAGAAATACACTCTTCTATAAAAGGGAATAAAACATGCCAGGCTTGGCACAGATTGTCTGCAGCAGCAAAGTTAGTAAATCAAAAAAAGATTCATAAAGTTATACGAAATCCAATCCACTACACTCCATGAGCGGCTACATTTTAACTGGGTAAGTTCCTGCACCTGTTGCTTAAGAAGAGTTCATCAAAATTTCAAGAGGACTATGGCCTAAGTTAGAATTTTAAGGCTTTTTTGGAATGTTTTGATCCAGAAGTTGGTGACCCTGTCCTAACTAAAAAAAGTACATAGATAAAAGTCTTCAACTGTTTATGTTTCAATTACAGGCATCAATGTAGTTTCTGTATATCTGAATGTATTGTTAGACTGAGGTCAAAGTGGTCAGCCCCACGGCCCGGTGTTCCAGTCATTCCTTGCTCAGTGTTTCACTTGATGCCAATTCCAAAACCACTTTCAAAACTTATTCTTTAATGCTGTCCAAGCCCTTTTCCTGATGGGACGGAACAAATGCATGCCATTTTTGCACATACAGTATTTTGCAAAGTCAAAAATTTGCACATCTCTCATTTCTTTATTCTCTTTAGGGGGATGCTGCTCAGTCTGAATTGAAAATTATGAAGTTCCTTAATAGAACTGCCCTTTCAGATTACCTTTATTTATCATAGAAACCACAAGGCTTTCTTCTCTAGCATTTTCAGGCACTACATCTTATATCTTTGCTTAACATTGGGTTTCCTGCCTTTTATGAGGCCACTTCACACGTCCTGAATCTCCCTTTCTTCTCTTCTTACTAAATTTATTGCTTCTTGTTGTTTTTTTTTACCTTAGACTTAGCCTTTTAGGTTTGCCAAAATTCTCCTTGGGATAAGAAGAAATGACTGTTTTGTGAAGAAAGCACTAGAAGACAGGAGTGAAGATGGATTACAGATATGTTTTAGACATGTAGGGCATCTGTTGGCTTGGTAGCCTCATAAAACTTCCCATGGAAAGGAAATGTCTCATTGTTTCTCCTTCTTTTCTGCATACCTATTATGTAAAAGGATGATGTGCTCAACTGAGCTCTTACAATAAGAGCTTATAAAACTTTTCATCACTTAACTACAATACATCTTCTCAAATTAAATTGACATTCTACAGAAATACTATTGCATTGATCATCCTAAACTTTCAACTTATCATGCTGACACTGCACAAGTCTTGAGATTTATTTTTTTTCTCTGATTTGTAAGAAACACAGACCTGGAGCTTTACTCTAAGTGTAGTAGTTTCACTGTTTCTTAATCCTTTTGGGTTTTCCTTCCTTCTTTTCCTTTCCTTCTGGGCTTGTTTCTCATTTCTCTCAAGTAGTTTCTGTGTTCTGTGCGTTTTCTCAATCAGGTCTTCCATTCCATACTACCTTTACCCTTTTGGAAGGTTTGGCAAGACCCTCTGGTTTAAAACGTGCTGTTCTGTTGATTTCATCTGGCTGCTTGTACATGCCAAGGAGAACTAGTTCCTTTCACTTCATATAAGAAACTATGCCAGTCATTTTTTTGCAATTTCCCATGCCAATTACATTGTCTGCACTACTGAGTTTGGATCCCAGACAGATACTTGCAGTCTGCTTGCTTTTGCTTAACGCCGACTTTAGGCATGTGAGGTCTGTGAACTGCTATTAACCATGGCATTCTTGTTAAAATATGACTTTCCTCCGCCCACATTTAACTGCTGCACAATTAAAACAAATCCTTATGTTCTATGTTTTATAGTGGTATTGCCTGACCATCAGAAATGAAACATAAAGTCTTCTAAAATAAGCTATATATTTAATAGAAAAATGTGTCACCACTTTTTGCATGACCACGTGGTTGACTTGAAAAATATATGTGGTCTTTTTTATTATCACCATCTAATGATTTTTTTTTCCATTCAAGAGCAAACTGTTTCTCTAGAGGCTGTAAATTCATGGTCTTCTCCCAAGATGTCCGTGTAGAAAGCCAGCTCATTTGATACGAGTGTGTGAAGCAGATTTCAGGTGGATGTCCCGTGCGCCCACATGGTGACAAGCACTGCACAGTTGCAGTGTACTCATGCTTCCAGTTGTGATGGGGCATAGACTGGTATGAAGTCCAGAGTGCCTGACAAATGAGGCCTAGGCATGAGGGTCTGCCCACTGGGAGAAGTCCTAATTTCATGGCCACACTGAATGAAGGCAGCAGCCCCGTCACAGGCCCAGCTACAGCTGTAGTCAGGCTGGCACAGTTTAGTCTAGCCAAGAGTAGGCAATGAAGTATCCAGGTGTGCATGAGGCTGCCCTGGACCTTCGCTGCCATGTGAGGTGAGGGCTCTGATGGTTTCCACATGGGCTCCACTCTTCTTTCCCACTGAGGACCAGGCCAGTGTCTCGAACGGTGCTCACTTTCAACTCTGCCAAGCCGCGCCCAATGGGCAAAAGCAGGGCTACTATATCAGTGGCCATGGGTGCCCTCACCCTGGGTTGCCTGTGCTCTCCCCTGCTCCTCTGTGATGCTCCACCACTGCCATGTCCCCTCATATTCGCAGCCGCCGCCGTGAGACACCTCTCCCTCTCCCTGTCTCTCCATTTTCACACTCCACCCACTTTTTGCTTTCTTTCTCCATCTCTGCCACCGTCTCTCTCCCTTTCTGGACTTGTCTTTATTTGGCACTCCCGGAAGCCGCTGGGCATTGCTTTCCCTGCCTGCCCGGGCAGCTGATGTGACTGACTGACACCGGCTCCCGCTGAGGAGGAGGAGGAGGAGAAGAAGGAGGAAGAGGAGGAGGAGGAAGGAGAGCAGCGGCGAGGCGAGGGAGGGGGGGAGCGAGTGACCGGCCGCGGATTTTCATTGCAGAGAGGAGGGGAAAAAAAAAAGGCTACGCGGGTCATCAAAACAGGTAACTCAAGAGCAGGCGGCGGCGGGAGAGGCGGGATGCCGGGAGCGGCCCGACCCCCCCGGGCCCGGGCAGGCGCGGCCGGGGCCGCGGGTGCGCTCCCGCCGGCGGCGGCGGCAGGAGCAGCCTCAGCGGACATTTTGGGGATGGGGGAAAGTGATGAGGGGACGACTCCGGGCTCGGCCGGGGGCGGCAGAGCAGCAGAGTTATTCCTTGGGCGGGCAGTCCTCCGGGGCTATCTGGGTCAGGGGCCCGCGCTGCCCCTCGACTTCCCCCCTGTCACCTGCGCCGGGCTGCGCATGGAAAACCTCTCCTCCCTGCCTCCCTCCCTTCCCCCGGGTGATAAGTGGGAAGGGAGTAATCGGGGCTGGGAGAGGGTAGACCCGAGCGAAATACCACGGCGGACGAGGGATCCTGTTTAGGGCCGAAGCCGGCTCTCCTCCGCCGAGCCCCCCGTCAGCGCCAGGAGCGACTCCGGGGGGGCTTTCGGCTGTGCCCCAGCCCCCGTCCCCCGTCCCGGCAGCCGACGGGTTATTAAATATGCCGTGGGCTTGTTTGTGCAGACCTGGCTGTCAAGCGGTGCCGGTCTTGAACTCTCTTAATCAGCGTAAGATGATCTAATTCTGAGGCAGGCGGCTGCAGTGCCGGTGGGTAGCGGGGCGCCGAGCCCTTGGATCCCCCCGCCCTTGGAGCCGGAGGTGTGCATGTGGTGGAGGTGGCAGACGAGCCTACCGGTTAAGAGCCTACAGGTTTAGCCCAGAAGAAGGGGTTAAACAGCATCTTAGCGTGAGCGACCTGAAGGCATAATATATACCTTTACATAAAAATATTTAAGGGATACTTCATGGTAGCTTTCAGACCGGGCAAGAGGAGGGCAGAAATGAAGAACCGTGAAGCCGAGGTCCTGCATTTTGCAGTAACTTGACATCAGGAGCACTCCCCCAGAGACGCAGCCAGCACAAAGCCGAGAAGAACTTGTCGTGACCTCACCTAAAAATGTGCAATCTGTCCTTTGCCTTGGGGATTGCTGTAGATTTGTATCTTGGCATTACGGCATCAACAGTGGGGATTTTTATCAAGTAGAATTCAGATTTTGTAATGTGTAGGGGCAGTCTTAAAAACAAAGACCATCTGGGGAAGAAAGCTTTCTTTATATACCTTATCTAAATGTGTACGTTTCTAAGTGATGGAAAATGTCAGAAAAAAACCCTACACAGAGGCAAGTCCATTAGGAAATAGCTGGAAGGAATCTCTTTAGCAGGGGGTCTGAATGGGATAAACCTGCAGATTTTATCAGTTTGTTTCTAAGCCAGGCAAAAGTGCCAGTAGTTTATGGACTACCATGTTTCATTGTTTTGTGAAATTGTAATGAGAAAACTCATCCTACTTCAGAAATGTAGCTGCAAGAATTATTTAGAATAGTAAAGTGGTAGATGGAATGAATTGGAGTTCAATACAGTACTCTCAGGCCTTTTAAGACATTACCCTAATTTTAATGCAAATTTTATCCTAGCATTTCCTTTTAATTACTTACTATGCAAATGATAATAAACTTTTTTCTGGGTTTATGCACTTTCAGCACTAGGATTTCATAACACTGGCTCTATTTTGAGCAAGTTTGCACAAGAACAAAGGCAATCCACCTTCTGTAACAAAGCCAGGCACATACAACAATATGGTCTTTTTGGTCTTGGGCTTAACAAAAATGCAAGTTTTCTGAATACTCCTATGATACCTTTGTGTCTTCCCCCTGGAATGCTGCTCAGAAGTGGAAGGTGGACAGGCACAGCTCCAAATTTAATGAATAAAATATGTTTTCTCAATTAAATAAAAATGAAGAGGATGTGCATTATTTACTATTACAGTAGAACCAACCTCTGACATGTTTTTATTATTATTTCTCAGCTGTGGCTCTCACTTCAGTGGAGAAAAGTGCTTCCTAGTGTGCCATAAGGAGCAAGGGTACTAAGATTACATGTAATAAGTCCCCTCCCATCATTAGATTTTCTGATCCCACTGTATAATTTTTATTAACCATGCAAAATACATTAGGCACCCTAAATTTAAAAAAAAAAAAAAAAAAGGAATTAAAATTCACCCAGGTCTAAGATTCATGGTAATCTGAATTAGCAGGTACTGGAAAAACGGAGTGAGTAAGGAGGGCTGGAAGCCAGACAAGTTTTATTCAGCTCTCAGCCTGGATGTTGATTCGCAACATCACCTGGAAGAAGTCAGATAATCTATGTTTTAATCTGTGGCCTGTCAGTGGCAGTAAAGTTGCAATTGTTTGAACTCTGGAGAGAAAAATGATGAACTGCCAAATACATTAAAGAATATTCTTAGTGGTTCTGCATGAGTTCTAACATCACGTGCAGCAGCAGCAGCAGCAAACTCAATAGCTGCAGTTGCTGCCTGCTGGAACATCTGACTACATGAAAGAGAATGTTCTTTGCTTATTGTGCTAATTGGGGCAAAACCAAAGAACCACCTACAATCAATACATAAGGCATACATTTTTGCAGTTATTCAGACAGCTGCTTTGTTATGAATTGGTTAAAAGATTTGGCTTGATGAAGCACCTCTGATATATATATATATAAAAATAATTCCCTTTTCTAAAAATTTAAGTGCATCTTTTGCAGTAGGGGAGACAGTTGGGAACTTGTCAGTTTCTTGTGGCACAGAGTCCACTCCAGTTGCTTACACAATACAAAACACTTCAAACTCTAAAGGCTCAGCTCTTCTTCAGAATGTCACTGCTAAGAACTATACCAGAGTAGCAATACATTTGCTGAGCACTGTAGGCTGAAGAGACAAAAACATGCATGAGCACAGCTGCATCTATGGCAGTGATTATGCTGAATCAGATACTTCATCAAGACTAGGGAGCTTGTGGCTTCTGAAATCGCTGTGACCTCTGTCACCATTTAGCAGGGCTTTATGGCATAGACCCCACTACAGTCTATACACATACTGCCTACTGCTGTCTTAATTTCACCTGTGTACTGAAGGTATTCTGACTGCCAATTTCAGGGACTTTTTGTTATTTAAAAGGTCTCATTGAGACTACTTTCCTGAGTGTATGCTAATGGGAATTGCTTTGTCTGACCCACAATTTTTCAGAGAACAGCAAGCCAAAGAGGTTGCTTGTACAATTCAAAATACCTGTAGTAGTTTGCTGGGAATTAAAGCCTTAATGCTTTTGTAGCCTATATAAAAAAAAACCCCAAAAAAAAAAAACCCCAAAAGTTAGGGAAATGCTCAGTTACATAATGAAATAGTGGTATATTTTTCCAAGGAGATCTGCTCAGATCCTAAGCATTAAGCTATGTGTTGTATTAGTTTAAATATTTATTTAATTGCTTTTTGGAAGGAATGCAAGGAATCATTTACATTTCTGTGTGTAATCCGTCATTGTTTAGAAACAGCAGACTAATTCACCTAACAGGTCTGGATCCTGTAAAGCAACAGCCATCCTCAAAAAGTCTCCTTTTCAAGCCTCTAGGGTAGGTCCAGTTTGATTTCTCTGGGTTTCGCAAGACCTCACTCTGAAACGGAGGAGGGATAAATAGTTAAATGTCTGAGATCTTGTATGTGAGCAGGTTGCATGGATTATCATTGAAGCTTAGGACCACTTAAGTAGTAACCAGGTTATGTCAGGAAATAGAAAGGTCTTTTTTAGTAGCATGTGGCCCATTTCATCCTACATCAGAAGCAAAGGCACAAATTGCAATGCCAGTATTGCAGAGTCAGTGGGATGAATTTTAGAATGGGAGATGCATGAAGACCTTGAGTTTTTGTGACCAATAAAGATCCCAATTGAACTGCAGAATAGACGGAGGACTCATATGGCAGAAAGTTTGCTTGAGCCCTCCTGGCTGCTGCTATGCTGGAGGAAGAGCCACTGGCTGCAGGCTGAGTGGAGCAGCCACGATGAGCCTGAGACCATCAGACACATTGCAGCAGGATGTTCTGGTAGGAGCAGGCATGCTTGCTAACTTGGCTGAAATCAAGCCCAACCATTCAGGCTTCAGCATAATATAGATATGCATGAGAAGTAGGGTGTGGAAGCGTTGTGAAAGGCCACCAGCACAGCAAACAAAACTCTTACAAACCTTGGTACTGAGTAACTCCAGTCTTGTCTTTTCTTCAGACGTAATTTCACAGTTTCTGTTTTTAAAGCCTGCAATACTTTTCACTTTAGTTTTAACTTCCTCCTTTGTTTTTTTCCCTTTCACATCCCGGAAGTACTGAAACATTTAATAAGGGTTTCTACTTTGTGGAATTTACCCTTTCAGAGAGTTCAAATTGAATGTGTTTGGAACCATAGCATAAAGGATTTTACTGTTCAGTTAATATGAACTGAACTGAAGCACTTCAATGAAAATCAATGCCTGCATGCAGTATTTTCTCGGTTCAGCAAAGCAGTCTGCTTACATACAGTAATTGGACTTGTGACAGGTAATTAAATGGCTTGTAAGGCCTTTAGGATGCTTGATTACATGAAGAGCCCCACACTAATATATAGTAAATGAGCTGGCTAAGAACACTGCATTTCTGTTGGAGAGATACTAAAACTCGTACACTTCATTGGAGGGAGAGAAGAAAATAAAACCAAGACAAAAGACTATGAGCAGTGGTGACATGAAAAGGGAGCATAAAAGGAATAGGAGAATGTGCTTAGAAACTGGGTTGCCTTGGTTATTTTAAGTCGATCATGCTTACACAGACTGTCAAGTCTTGACTGCTTCAGTATATCATTAAATAATGAACTCGCTCTTTGTGATCACAAAATTCATGACAGTCAAAATTATTCAGCAAGGGATAGAAGCTCTTCACAGAACTTCCAGATAATTAGAAGGTGAACTGATACTCCAGGAGATATTAAGCACATACATGAACACATGACATATTTTAAAGAATTCATATTAAATTATCAGAGACCTAACTACTGTCCATGTTATTATTGCATTGACTTGTAGACATACAGTTTGATGTGTGCAGTTGCTCACCCATAATTATGGACTAAACTGGGATGTGATAAGAAATCTAAAATGCATCAACAGTCTTACAGGTTTTTGTCAAAATATAGATTGTTTTATGAAGCAAGTTTTACAATTTTGCTGAACGGTGGGATGAAAAAAGTCCTCTGTTCTTTTTCTCCATGTTTTTGTAGACAGCAGCCTGATCATTAGGTGAGGGAGAGAAGCAGAGGAGGAGCCAGAATGCAAACAGAAAAGTGTGCTCTGTGGTACCAACAGCATGAGGCCAGACGAAAGCACTTGGGTTAAATGGAAGAGGTTCAACATGAACCTGCTTTTTCCTCTTCTACACAATTTTTTTTTGCTTATAAAAAGTAGCCCTTTAAAAACACAGAGGTTATGCCAAAGAAAGAAGTCCACACACAAGATAATTGATGTAGCACACTTACGCACAGCCAGAAGGGACTCATAGCATATCAGTGCGTTTAACACACATGTTGAGCTACAGACAGAAATATTTTTTGATGATTATACTAGAATCAGCCAAGACTTCAGATCAACTTACTAGTCAAAATGGCACAACCATCCACAAAAAGCAGAAGTCATACAGACATTTTGGTTTTTTGCTATTTTAGGTATAACTGACCATCTTAACAAAAAAAAAAAATTCTAATACTGTTTGGTATACAAAACTATCTATTTTAACTAGGTTTAAAAATCAAATAATTCTCTATACCTAAGAATGAATTGCTCCCAAATGGGCTTGTAGTAGATCTAGGAGCAAAACAATAAAAAAGACTGATTTGAAACTCAAATGATTCTTCTCACACAGGGCCTTATTGAGAGGTCTTCTGGTTTAATCCAAATTGACATCAGTTTGAGAAGGCTCTGTTTACATTCCTCCCCTACAGCTAATGGAAAACAAAACACAAACCATACAAGGTAATGTTCCTATTGGTCTACCAACACATACTTTTGTCTCACCACTGTTCCCTTTGCATTCTCCACCCAGAATCTTTTAGGATGGTAACCCAAAGAGCTTCAGGTGCTCCTCCTTACCACTCAGCCAGTACTGAGCTGCTTCTCAGTTCTGTCTGGAAATGAGCAACTCCTGAGACCCCAAGCCAGTAGGTTTTTTTGTCTGAACCAGAATCGACTGAAGTGGGAATTTGGGTCTCATGCCAAAGGTGGCAGAGAGACTGCCTGCTCAACACAGCTTGCATTTGTAGGTGTTTGAATGGTGATATAGGAAAAACAGCCATTTCAGATCCAGTCTCTGTGTGTTGTTTTCAGAAATTAAGTGCTGTAAGGTACTTTTATAATTTGAGGGGATGTTCAGGAACGTGTATGCATTTCTCCTCCCTTGATATATTTTGACATATATTGTACGGAGGAACTCTCAGAGGACACAGTGCTTTAGATCTATGAAATGTTCATGACTGACTCTCTGATAGTACCAGCTGGCAATCTGGGGGTTTGTGTACTTTATTTCATATCTTGGTAGCAGTTTATTAAAAGACTAAGAGAGAAAGCGCATATTCAAGGTGCTGTACTTCCAGTGACAGGGTGATTTTCCAAGCACTGCAGCCATGGTAAAAACAATTAAAATGCCACATTACTGCCTATATCCTGGTTTAGGCATCTGCCCTTTTTTGGCATACAGAGGAAATCCAGATCTGACAAGTAGCATCGCTGATGATGAGCATGAGTGAGACCTGGATGCTAGATTAATTTAGAAGAACTGAGTGGGGGCAGGGGGGAAAGCAAATTAATTAACAGGTCATTTCTTTTCCTTTCAAATTAATAATGCTAGGAAGTAAAACAAACTGTGGAACTTTGTACTCTATCTCTTGCTGATGTTTGTGAGAATCATTCCATACTTTACAAGGTGGCACCATTCCTGCGTTCAGAGCCACCATTTTTACGTTCCTGATATATCATCATATGTTTATTTTCCCCCTTATGCTACTGTACTGCTTTTCCTTGTTCATTCATTACAGCTTGTTTCTTCTTGAGGATGGAGCAATATTGTCCTCTGTTGTAAGTCACATACATAGTAACAGGAATAATACGTGTGTTTTGACCTAGAGTTTGCTGTTTGGGATCAGTATATCAGGAAATTTTAGTCTACAGTCAAGTTTTTTTCCCTTGGTAATAGATGAATGGTGCTTCGAGACAGCTGGGGAGAAAAGCGGTGATCTCCCAAGGCCTGTTAACAAAAAGAAATCCACTTTTTGGGTTTCAGCATGCCTTGTTCTACCTGGTTTTGGCTTTACTTCTTTTGTGGAAGAAATGACAGATGGTAGTATTACGACATGCCTTTAGCACTCTCCAAAAAGATACCACTAACAGTAAACAGGGCAGAGCTGTGTATTGTCTGTCTTGATTCTGTGCACAAGAGACAGTTACCAGTGTCAGTGTTTAAATGATTTGTCAGTAGATGTGTGTTAACACCTTTCCTGACTCTGAGGTGACCTTATTTTCAGTGAAGGACTGTAAGGTAGATAACCGAGAGAGCAACTGGATACAGGATTACATGGGAGTTGAAGCATTGTTATTTTTAACTCCTTATGAGTGGTCAGCATCAACTCTAGGAAAAGATATATGATTAATGCTGATAATTACTTCAAGATCAAATCTTTAATTAAAATCCTAACAGGTGAGATAGAAAGTCTGTCTTGATGTAAAAACATGCTTTATGGGAGCGGAAGCATGCCATAGACACATTTACATCCTCTTTACTTTTCATTAACGTGAAGAGATTTAATTTGACACTTTAAGCAGACCAGTCTTATTATTTATTTATAATGTAAGCTCTGATGCTATATCATGGCAGGTAGTATCTTGACAGAGTCAAGCTGTACCATTTGTGTTCTGACTCCTTTTGAGCTGTGGCTTTGTAGTATCTGTGTGACCATGCAGAGTGCAGTGTCAAATAAGTAATGAGACAAACAGCTGAATATAGGCCAAGAAAATGTTGAAGTTTGTCATAATATGAGCCAAATACGTAAATCCCAGTATATAGGCAAAGGTGTCAGTGTTTGGACTGAGAATGGATGAAGAGAGTTTTCATGCTATTGTTCAGTGGATGTTCAGAACAGTAACATTAATTCTTGTGTTTGTAAGGTAGATAACACTGTCATTTAATGGTAAAGCAAGGTGTAAATGTAAGATTAGTAGAGGTACAACTGATTTGCTCTTTTAGTGTTATGTGCAGTAATCACAGAAGTGTTCTTGCACTTTATTCGTACATGACAGGCATAACTGTGCATTTTCTTATGTGCATGATGTGCATGCCCATATACATATGTATATATATGAAAATACCCTGTACTCATGGATATATAAATGTACAGATAAAAAGGCAGACATAGTGTAAAGATGATGATTATTAAGTGTAATATACTAAATAAAAAGAATAAAAACCTGGCATTCCTAATTTTAGGATAAAAATGGTTTCTACTTCTGTTTAAAGACCCTAACAATATGTTATTCTGTGATTGCTGGTGATGCCTGCTTTTGGAAGAACAACATTGTAGTTCTCCAGCTAATGGGAATAGAATAAAGCTGTGAAGAATATAGTGAGCAAAAGACTGTGTTGTAGTAGGAAACTGTTGCATAAAAATATCCTTCAGGTATTTGAGCTGTGTTATTCCCCTGAGCTTCTGATACTGTAATGTGTATTCTTAGTGTGTATTCTTTGTGTCTTAAAGAAGGCAATTTATTGGGTGGAACATCACAAGTCTTTGTGACGTTTGTGAGATTCCTCAGACCTCCTGGTGTGTGCATGGAAATTATTGAGTTTGTAATCAAACTTCTTTTATAGGCAAAATCAGGCTGAAGAGGACAAAATGTAACAGGTCTTCCATAGAAATTTGTGCATAATTTTTTGTGACATTTGATGACATCATCAAGGAAAATTTTAACACAAATGTTAAAAAACCCAATCTACCAGACTGTATCTTCACATAAAGACAAATAGAAGCTATACAAAAAATATATTTTAAAATACTGATGAAATTAGTTGACTGGATGCTATGTTATATATTAGTATGCTGTTACAGCAGCCAGACTTTAGACTGGTTGAAAACAGAACTTTTAAAATAGGCACCATTTTAGACTTTTATGTAATAGGGTAGAATGTGAAAAGAACATATTCATAATTTTTATAACAGTGCTTTATTTTAAAAAAAGGTTTAATATTCTCATAAAAGTTTGAATATTTCAGAAGCTCCCCTGATACATTCATCTCATTCCTGCCAATGTATTTGTAACCTTACAAAAAATTTAAGATGTGGTTTTTTTTAAGTGAATTGATTTTTCAAGCAGAATAGTATGCATTTTGCAGTATAAAGAAAGCATATTGCCAGCAGGTCAAGAGAGGTGATTCCACCCCTCTCTCAGCCCTGGTGAGGGCTCACCTGGAGTGCTGTGTCCAGTTCTGGACAAGGACAAGGGAGACATGGAGCTTCTGGAACAGGTCCAGTGGAGGGACACAAAGCTGACCAAGGGACTGGAGCATCTCTCTTATGAGGAAAGGCTGAGGGAAGTGGGCATGTTCAGCCTCAAGAGGCAACTGAGAGGGGATCTCATCAGTGTCTATCAATATCTGAAGGGAGCGTGCCAAGAGGACAGATCCAGACTCTTCTCAGTGGTGCCAAGCAATGGGACAAGAGACAATGGGCAGAAACTGATGCCCAGAAGTTCCACCTGAATGTGAGGAAGAACTTCTTTACTGTGCAGGTGACTGAGCACTGGAACTGGTTGCCCAGAGAGGGTGTGGAGTCCCCTTCGCTGGTGATACTCGGGATCTGTCTGGATGCAATCCTGTGTCATGTGCTCTGGGATGATCCTGCTGGAGCAGGGAGGTTGGATCAGAGGACCATTCTGAGGTCCCTTTCAACCTGACCCATCCTGTGATAAGACAAGAGAACCCCTCTGAATTTTTACACTGTTCGTATGCATGCTGTCTAATGTCATCTTCTTTTGGGGGGTTAATTTTTTATTTAATGTAAATAGGAGAACCCTATAAATTCCAGACAAAACTTCTTCACGAGAACAGTTCTCCCAAGGGTTTCTTGCTGTAAAATCTCCTGCTTCACTTTTAGGTCAAACACAAGCCTCATTACATCCATAGGGTAAAGTCTGAAGGTTCCGCCCTGTTTGAAAGGCAGCATGACTTAGAGCACAAGAGGTCTGCATGTGTTTCCACAGTTCTAGTGATTAATTTCCTCTCATGCTTAAATTTTTAGAAGAAAAATATTATTATATTTTATTAAAAAGAATTAGTAGTACTAGTCTATAAATGAAAACATTTCTTTCCATGCTACTTTACTTTTTAATTATAACATTTAGGCATTCTGCACTGGCTGTGGAGACACTAAATCTGCAATGTTTGGTTTGGTGGCTGAGTGTTACATAGTGGTGCAGTTTATTGGCATCTGCTATTAGGCTTTAATATCTCTGCAATACCAGCACTTTTAGCAGGCTGTTCTTTAGGATCTAGTACATTTACACATTTGTTCCATGTCTGCCTAACTGTTCTAGTCTCCAAGCCATACAGGAATCAATGTCTTGTGGCACAACACCACAGGGTGGTGGCCCCAGAGAGCCTCTGACTCCCTGCTTGCCCCATCTGGGGATGCACATTCCCCTGTTGCTCCTGCTTTTGCACATCCCAGTGCTGGGCAGGGGATGCATCCTAGTGTGGAGGCTGGGCTGGAACTGGCCACAGGGATCATGTTAATCAAGAACTATCATCATCATCACACACACCTCTTGCCAGATGTCACTTATCAGAATCAAACACTCACAACCTTAAGTGAGGAACATGCACATTAAACTTGCTCTGTTAAATGATAGGGGATTTAAACATAGCTTTGCCTTTGCTTATATAACTCTTTTTCACTCTGAATTGTATATAACACTTTTCTTCCCTGAGAGATTGGCCAATATTCAAAAATGTTGATGCCTACACTGCCTCTCATGTAAGAGAGCAGATAATCACATTGTGGGGAAAGAAGGCAATGTGTGAGTTGTTAAAAATGTAGCCTAATTTCTATTTAATCTTAAATCAAAAGCTTTGTAGCAGTAGTGCACAAGCAGGCCTCTTTTATTTTTTTCTATCCAAATTTTAATTAGCATTTGATTTTAAAAGCTTGGGAAACGCTGGTTCATATCATGTACTTCTGTAAGAAAAAAAAAGATGGTAAATCATATAAGGAAAATAAACACAAGACCTTCTTAGATTTATATGTAGTCTTCAGTCAAGTGGCTGAGTCCTACTACAAAGCATAAAAGACTGAGGCAAATTTCAGAATGAACCTTTTCAAAAATCAGAGATTATTAATTGGGTCTGTATTTTAGCCTCTGTAAATGCTGATTCAAATCACCGCAGGCATAATATTTTACCAATTACTTCTATAACTATTCTAGTCATCTCAGTATCTGATTGGGAGCATGCATACATATTTTGTCCTAAGTTGTTCACATGCAGACTGTGGAAAGCTACACTAGCAGTGGTTGGAATCTGCTCCTTAGAAGGAAAAACCAGAGCTGAGTACCTATCCGATTCCCTGCTGACAAAGAAGCAAGTTACTCTGTGTCAGCTGCTTCACTGCAACTGCTTATGTGCCAGAAAGACAATGCTTTAAAATGAGAGTTTTACCATAAAAGAAAAAGCCACAAGATGAACAGAACTGTGGCATGAAACAAGGACTTGACTGAGATGGGTCTAACACTGTTTCTATCCATAATGATTTTTTCAGAATGGCAGAGAACCATGGCTTGATGGAGAGATTGGAGAAAGCAGTGACTCGACTTGAATCATTATTTTCAGATTCACATAGATCTGGTGGAATGGAGTGCGATGGCATCAATGGAGTCAATGGAAGTAAGTATGTTATTTTGAAGTACCATCTCTCTGTTATTAAAAAATTTCAAGTAATTTATATGTTTGTCTTCTAAGAGGAAATGCAATCCCACCTCCTACAAATTCTGTATCAAAATAAAGTAATTATTTTTAAGATTTATTTAGAAATGTAATGTGACAAGCTTAGTAGCATGCACAATTCTAAACTAATATGGCCTAGCAAATTCAAGATTTTACTGTTTCTTAAATATGCTGTCCATGTCTCAAGCTTTATCACTCTTTCCATTTTTGCTTATATTGTAAATAACTCACCAGGTGAAAATGTCTGCTTGAGCCCAATTAGCAGAAGAAATGAGACATCCCCTAAATCTACAGCATAAATATTCCTACAGAAGTCACCAATGTAAACCAATGTAATCCAGCTCTCTCTGAATTTCATGGTGCAAACCCATTTAATTTGTTTAACATCCTTAATCAAATACGAGTTTGTTTGGAAGCATTTGCTCACTAAGGACTGCTATAAATCCATGGCCTTACATGTGCTGTCTTTTCTCAAGCGGCTCTCCAAAGCACTACAGTGGAGAATATACCAAAAAATGTCTATTATTCATTTATTCACATCATATCATCAAATCATATTTTTTCATGCCTTGATTTTTGTTCTACCTGAAAGTCATGGGATAAAGTTCTATGGGAAAGTTACTTTACATATGTAGTAATTCTAATTCTGATAGAATAGAAATGCTCTTTCCTTTCTCCAAAACTTGTTTTTTCATGCAGAACCCCAACATTCATCTCTTTATTAGTTTCATGTTCTTTGCTTTCTGTATTCCTTGCTCTTTCTTGCATTCTCCAGAGAAGAGCACATCCCAGCATAGACTCAACTGCCATACAAAAGGTGCAGGACCCAGGGAAAGTTGCAGGCAGCTTCCTTTATTGACACAGCAGCAGGTGAAGTGTGTGAGCTGCTGTATTGTCCCCTGTGCCAGCCCTGACCCAACGACACATGTGAGGGGCGTTCCCTGCACTCTTGTGCACCATGGGCCTGCACACTGGCAGCTGCTGTGGAGCAGCTGACTGAGAGCAGTGTGTTTCTTTGGCAGGAAGGGAGCATCTTCCAGCAGGCTTCCATGGCAGATGAGTTAGCCAGTCACAGGAAGCTTCAGTAAAAAAGTGCTTGCAGTCCAGAGAAAAGCTAGGCAGCTAGTAAACCATAGCAAAGTCAGAGAGAAATACAATCCGTGTACAAACTGACGAATAATCACTACGAGGAATTGTGCAATTCACAAATAATTCAGTCTTGTAATGAGTCCATTTAGGTGAATCTGTAATTATCCAGAGCACAGTATTGCAGAACCAGAGCTGCTTTCAGAACAGAAGATAACTCACCATGCCAGGTACTTCCCTGAAAACTGCTTATATTCTTGACCTAACCTAAGAACTCAGTCAGGTGAAAAGATTCACCCCCCTGGGAAGCAGAGCCTTAACACCCCAGCAGATCCCTAGAAGAAACCAACTGAGAAGCCTTGTTGAAGTGTGATTATAAAACACACCCACTGGGAGACTGCAGTAAGAAGCTGAGATGAGCAGCACCATGGGGTGCTTGCCAGGCTGCAGGATGTCTCCAGGCAGAGCTGTCTCACATGGGGACTCAGGAATTAGCTTTTGCTGGTGCAGTTGGGAAGGTCTTCAGTTTGTGTGACTGGTATGCCTACAGTGCCCCAAACACCACTCTGTGTGCCTGTGTCACTGTGCCTCTGCAGAGGATCAGGTACCTGCCACAGCCACTGCAGAGGAAACAGTCTTACAGGTCTCTTCTTTCTTTTTCTCCTTTAAAACTGACACTCAAGCCTTTTTTAAATCTCCAGTGGAATGGAAGTATATTGCTTTCTTTGACCATGACCCCATCCCCTAAAAGACCATTCCATAATTATTAAAAAATAACCTTAGCTTTTCAGTTAATACATTTTCAGAAACAACAAAATAACAAGGAAGATGGGAGATCTGTACCTTTACTGTTTTCCTAAATGGTATTACTAACAGCAGGATTGCAAATAAATCATTCAGTTGCTCTGCACAGCCCACAGCAAATTCTGGTAAATGCTCCTGGGAGTGAGCTGCATTGAATAGTAAAAAATAGCATCGTTTCTTTCTAGTTCTGCATAGGACAATTTGGTGAACTGTTATGTAAAACTCCTCTAAAGGAAAACATTACAATGATTCTTTTGGAAACATACAGAGATTTTGACAAAGAACATAAAGGGGCTTTGGAAAGCATCTCCACAGCTAAAACCCTTTGTGCATTAGGTCATTTGAGGCGTTTACACACAAACACTTAATATAGAAGAAAGCCCAGAAATTCCTCAGAATCATAGGTGAATGGCATCAAGAGAAAAAAAGGAGCCTTGAAATCCCACCTAGCTGACTAACTACATTTTCTTTTCCACACAGGCCACTGCAAACTCCAGTTGCCAGAGCCTGTCTCTTTTTCTGTCATGGAGCCAGATAACTCTTGTAGAATAAAGAGGGCTTTCACGATCATGAATTTGGACACAATTGTCATATAGTGCCAAAAGGTTAAAAAAAATTCTCAGAGGAAGGCCTGGTACCTCTTCAGAGCAATCCTTAGACTTCATTAATGAGGGAGAGAGCCAGGGAAGGATTTTAACCTTGTTCTCTCAGATCCTACATACATAGACTCAGTCTGTCATTCATATTGGATGTGGCAAAGATTCTGAGGCACAGACAATAAATGAGGGAGTAAAGGGAGGGCTGGAAAGCATCCAAGGAAAGATTATTTTTGCTATCTTAACAGGTACCACATAGAGCCATATAGAAGCCAGGTGCTTAAGAAACTGAGCCCCATCTGTGTTTTCTGATTGTCCACTTTATCAGGAAACTGCTCTGTGTACCATATAGAAAATAGCAGCTTTATTCCTCTTTTGTAATGCACAGCATATATATAGTCAATGGGACATGTCATCTGGCAGGCTTTTTTGAGCTTTCTTTATCCAATGACAGTTCTACAAGGTGAGACAACAAAATGAGGAGATTACAAAGCCATAGCTCACTGCACAAATATACTGTCAACCCATTCCTAAGACTTACTGGAGATGGAATCGATCGTTATTAAAAGCCACCAAACAACACAGAGATCTTCAGGAATGGGTGGGTAGTGTAAAAATAGTTGTTACATACAGTGCAGGTTCTTTTTAGGGGATAATGTTCAGTTAAAGTACAACAGGAGAATTTTATTAAGAGAGCTAGACTTCTCAGGTCACTCCTTTGAAGATATGTTCATTTTAGCACATATTATTTTAAGGAAAAAGAGGCTCCCCATTAGATTATACACAAGAAATTCTCTTCAAGTTACTATTCAAGTTTTACCAAGAGCAGCATTTTTTTTCGTTCTATCTAGGACAGAAATAATTATATATCCTTTTTCACTGATTTCATAAATCAGAAATGAAGTTACAGCAACCTTCTCAATTTCTATGATACATCTCCTCCATCTGCTACACAGGAATGTCCTATGCATTATGTACTTTATGAGCCCATTATAATGGAATGTTCCTCTTCTACAGGCATAGCACCATATGTTGAAGCCTTTGATAGGCTGCTGAATGGAAGTGTTGCTGAGTTTCTCAGGTACAGCAAGATTCTTGAAGGAGACGTGAAGATACATGTGAGTAATTACTCAGACTTTCCCATGATGATACAAGTGTACAAGTCTTAGAATCTGTGTGATGAGCCTTGATTTCTGAGTGGAGGAGTATCTTAATAGCAGAATAAACTCTAAATCATTAATTCTGGTAGTAGTGATAGCCTGGCATACACACTGAGTACAGTTGGTTCAGGAAGGGCACAAGTTTGTATGGAATCATAAGAAGAGATTGCTTGCCTTGTACAGCACCGAAGTTGAACACCACAGAATGCAAAATATGTAAATATTCTCAGTCACAAGCAATTTCAATAGTTTTGTTGGCTGCTGAGCTCTTTGCAGGATGGGAACACAGTTAAGAACGTGTGCCAACAAATTAGTAGCAAACAACAGGTGGGCCCAAGCAGTGATAACTTCCTGTGGTTGTTTTCTAGGCATGTGTATCATCATTCTAATTAATATAGAGATTTTGTTCTGGTTGTGTGTTTTTATTACTCACATCTCTTTCATTTGTAACAATGTAGCAAACTAAAAAAATGATTCAGCCATTTAAATGACCCTTTAAAAAAACATGTTATAGCAGGGAAGTACTATGCTATCATTTCCATGATGATAGTACTTTCTAACCTTATGATATTAACCTTGTGATCAGAACTTGTTGGTGTCATTTTATTTTTTTAAGCTGGTCTTCCCTAAAATAGATGGTGATAGAATTGACGAGGGATGGACTCATCTTACCAACAGTTTACCAATATAGATTTGGGGAAAACCCCAAAAAAACGTCCCACACACAAAAGAGCTGGGGTCACTGCAAGCTGGGTCTGAAGGAGTGTGAAGCTTTTGACTTTCCTAGCAGATCCATGCCATCAGGCCTCTCTCTGTGTGTACAGTTCCCAGTTGATTGCTGCTCCTCTACATAACAAACACTGTAGCCAGAAAAACAGGCAGTCCCACAAGCTACTGAGATTCATGTTGCAAGGCCAACATAAATATTCTTCAGGATAACCAAAGCAACCAGTCTACTTACAGAGAAAGATGACTGGATTATTCTGTGATCTATGGTTTTTTTCTGTGGTGTTATATGTTCTGGTTTGTAGGACAGAGTTTCTGACCTAGTTAGGCCTAGAAAACAGGAGGGAGTAAAGGAGACCAGGCAATTCTAGAGGATCTTAGTGTTCCTAAGGAAATGCTGCACTGCCTTTTTATTTGAAAAAGCCTTGACAATTACACTATAAGCTACAATATATGTACTTAGTTCTTCAGAGAAACTAGGGAAAAATTAATAAATGATGTGTTGGAGTAAGAATTATAAACCTAACTGAGCAGAGAATTGCTCCCCGGAAAGGATGGATTCTAGCTTGGTTTTTACATTCATTAGACATCATTATTTTGCAGTTGATTTCTCAACAGTTTAGATCTGAGTGATACAAAAATAGCCTTACTACCAATACTAAGCAGGGTAAGGGATTGCATTTAACATTCTAAATTGCTAAACCCTTTTTAATGTACCCTATCTGTAAATGTTTAAATCATTAAATCAGTAATTGTATTAATTTATGCATTTGTCACTATTTCATACTCATAATTGAGTCTATATAAAAGATTATTAATAATTTGTCAGCCAAGTCTGTGGACAGTCCCTAGCATATTGTTGATGATAGTGTAATGCAAGCTGTGATATGGAGTATTTGTTAGCACTATGAGCTTAGACATTGCATTAGCTTTCCTTACATAAAGAAAATGCTGATTCTGATTGCAGCCTACTAAATATTCTGAAATCTTAGATTCTGAATTTACAACGTGGAGCAGACTGTGGTTGCCTTATGCTCATGCTTATCACTGAAGCAACATCTGTGCTTTACCTTAACAAGTGGAACAAGGAGTATTTTTCTTCTGGGTGTCTTATAGACCATGTGTCCTCAGCATTATACTTGCAGCTGCTGTCTCTTTCACATAATTAGCTGAAGGGAAGGTTGTATTTTATTTCAAAAAACACCTGTTGCATTGAAAAACCTCACATACCTGATGGACCAGAATGGTAATATGAGAGAAGGAGAGACTTCATATTATACCAAATAAATGAGGGATTTAACATGATGTGTTTTGTGTTGATGGCTGTAACGATTGTGTGGTTTGTGTGCCTGGCAAAAGGAAGAATACAGACATAACTGATATCTGTTGGGGAGCCTCATTCCTATTTTTTTCAGCATGCTGTACTCTGAAAAGTCTGTTGAAAGAGAACAAAACAAACAAACCATTAAAAAAGAACTAATAGCTAGCTTCTGGCTCTGTTAAACACAGCAGGACAGTGGGTTTTACAAAGATTAGTTTATCAGAGTTCTGCTTAGGCTCAATCTTGAGAGCAACATATTTCTCATTCACATTACAGTACATATAGTGGTGGATCTCTGAGGTCAACTGCACTGAAAAAATTAACCACTTTTTAAATGACAGGGAGAATGGTTAGGCTTTTACGTACTCTATTTAAATCAAATTACCCTAAACAGCTAAGATAGGATCTTTTCCCTGTTCTGTCACTGTGGAATAAAGATCTGGTGATTATATGGCTATTTCTATGAAATGCAATACAGGCACAGATTTTATGAAACCACTTTCTGCTGTCCATGTCATAACTGCAGAGCATGTGAAGTCAGTGAAAGAGCGAGTGTGGCCAGGACTGCTACCAGCCAGCTGTCTTTGGCCTGACATACCAGTGTCTTGGAGGCTGTCACCAACCATTACAGGTTATAACAGCCCTGAAGCTGACTCACCATATGTGCCAACACCAAGCCATCCTTCTGTCAGAATGAGGGAAGTTCAAAATCAGTTTAAAACAGATTGTGATTCTACAGCATAGGCCATGAATCCAGCACTGCAGAAAATGTGTTAAGGATGACAAAGAGCTGCTTGTGGAAGACATAGTCTACCTTTAGATTATGTCCCAGTGAGGAAGCTGGTCAAGCAGTTTTGATGGGCTCTTCACCTTGGCAAAGCAAAGGCAAACAAGACTCTAGAAGGCCGAAAACTAGGTTTTTGTAATGTGTTTATTATGAGCTTCTTGACATTATTTTTGTTTATGTGCTATCTCAAGTGGTGGAATACTTTGGCTTGAGTTTGAATAATGTACCAGATGAGACATCACGATAGGAAGAGAATGTACTGGTTCTACAAGAGAAGGATAGATAACCTCACATTTCCATATTTTAGTATTTTATGTGGTACAGAGCAGAGCATAATTACAGCCTTCTGTCAAACACATAAGCTAATACTTGCCTTTTTTAAAAATGTTTATTTGTAAAAATTTTTAACCTCCCAACCCCACCAGTTGAAAGAACAGATTGTCTGTGTGATTCATTTATGTTCCCTCTTCTCTCATCCAAGCTATTTATCTTGGAATGCAAAACTATGAAAATATGGATGCCTTTTTCCTCCTCTCTTCCATCAACTTCCAGCTGCTGAAATGCAGAGCTCAAGACAGGAGCTCAAACAGCTTGGAGCATTCAGAAATAAAGTGGTTGTTGGTTCACTTGCGGAGAGTTTAGATGCAATCCATTACATATGTGACTGCATGGACAAGGTAGCACAGAGAAGTAATTCACAGCACATTATCCAACCTGCAGGAGTTCTCTTTGTGCCATGCACTGGTTTCTTAGCATGGTGAGCAGAGAAAGCAATGTGCACACCTCAAATGTTGTATGCACGCACCCAGAGAGTTTCTTTTCTTTATCTAAAGCAGTGACATTATTCTCTTCTTCTTCCTAGTAAAGTCCATGTAAATATAAACAGAGATCTGAAAGCAGGAGATATGTTTTATGAGGTATATATGCACTTTGCAAAGTGCCACTCTGGCTTGGACTTTTCGTGTGATAGATGATGAAGAATGAGTCAATGACGTTCGTAGCCCTGAACTTTGAACAGGATATGCTGCTGTCTGTGCTACACCAAAAAAAATCCCTCTTTTGCACTTTATCTTAGCTAATCTAAATGCAGACTATCAAACCCATTATTTGACTGATTCCTCATTAACAAGGCAATTTGCTTACAGGGCAGCAGAATGCACAAGTGTACTCTCGTGTTCATCTTTTGTGCTCAGAGGCTGTGCGGTTTTAGGCATTGTGTTGAAAGTTGAATTAGAGCTCAGAGAGGAGGATGATGTCAACATACCCAAAGAGAAGATTGCTGTCAGGCTGCCTTTGCATTTCTGTGAGAGTTATTTTGTGCTACATGGAATAAACACCAAACGAAGGTGCTGCTGCAGGACTGGGAAAAACAGAATATATAAAAAAGGAATAAAAAACCAGGTATTTTTCACAGCATACAAAGTGCACTCAGCTGAGGGAGAGAGTCTTAAGTGTAGAAAACGGTAGTGCTGTCCACCAAAAGGGAAAAAAAATAAAATCATCAGCCTTGGGAATCTGTCAATGTTAAAGTTGATTTTGTGTGTTTCTCACCCTATATATGTACTGCAAGATACTTCTTAACATGAGCAATAAAGAATGTTCACTTTAATAGGAGAAGAAAGATAGAAATGCAATATATACAATCTGTGCAAGAGGCTAGTTTCGAGTTTAGTTTATGAAAAAACCTGCCATTTCTAGGAGTTTCACAACTTTTGATTGCTCTCTTCCAAAGGGCATCTTCCCATAAGGCCTAGGGATTGAATCTGGCTTTCAAAACAAGCAGGATTTATTGAGTCAGGTGCAGTGGTGTGCAGACTATGCTTGCACCTGTTGGACTGTAAGGCACCTGGGTGGGAATAAAGATGGCTCCTGAGCATGAAAGACCTCTCCATTCCAAGTCTAGAACAACACTCCCTGAAAGACTGGGCGTTTCTCCAATAATTTTGATGGGACCTGGATCAAGCTGTTAGTTTCTTGACACTGACATTGCAGTAAGTACCACTTGTTTTTCTTATTAGTTAAAAAGGCAAGGAAAAGATAAAAGTCAAACAAGTATTGAAAAATAAATGCCATGGTGGCCAATACTGGGCATTTAGTTGTGTATTACTGGCACAAGAAACATGCACCTGTAAATTTAGGGGGGATTATTTCTTTGCATATGGAGTAGTTCCTGACTTAATCCATAAGCAGTTGATTTCAAATTAGTGCAATTGGTCAGGGACCATTACAGACCATTTTAGACCAAGGTCTAAAACTACTACCCCCTAAAAAGGATTTTATGTGGATATGATTACTCAGTACAATGGGATTTTCTGATCTCCCAAGGATGCTAGAAAAAGGTATCAGAATGATTTGAGTGAGAAACCTTATATGCAGTGCAAAACAAAGAAAAATCCATCATTTTTGCACAAGAAAATGTTAGAGAAGTTGCTCATATGAAAAAAATCTGATCGTGAAGGGTTCTTTAATTGACCAGATGAATTCAGAATACTATTCAGTGTTCAGACTAGATATAAGGTCCATGTTTTACCAATCAGTTTACTTACTGAATGGAGCAATTAATCAAGGTATACATTACATTTTTGGCCATTTGAAGTCAAAGTCAGAACTGATCATATGCTTTAGCTCATGCTAATTTTGCTATCCTCTATAAAATTTTTTCATTGAAGCCCTTTAAGAGAATATTTGAGTCAACTGGCAGGAAACCAGTTTTTCTTGGTGGTTTTCCAGGACAAGCAGTGTACAGACTAGAGGCATAGGAGTTCCACAAGTTGAAAACCACTGCGTCAGCTTAACCAGAAATCATAAGGTGATAAAATTGCATGGCTAAAAGAGCGAGCTAAATCACAGACAGCTTTAGAGTATGAACCACCTGCACTCACAGCCACAAATGCAGTGTGAGAGTGTTGCCACGAGCCTGTTGCAAAGCCATTGCCTAGGACACTTGCTAGTGTAAAGTCAGGAGAAAACTTACTAGGGAGGGTTGGAGACATGGAGTTGGCACAGAATGAAGTCCATGAGGAAGCCTTGGTAATCACACTTTTACTTTTCTCGCTGTTTCAAAGCAGCCCAGGATCTAGAAGGCATACATTGCAATCATCTTGGACACTCAGCGTCACAAAAGTGAGGTGAGTGGTTCTCACAGCAGCAATTTCTAGTGAACCACTGCCAAGTTGCACTATCTTGATCCATCAGAAAAACCAAGACAGCATCGTTGCTATTGTCATCAGCATGAACCTCTTGTGACTGAAAATTCTTTTTACTGGTGCTCATAGCTCTTATTTCTCTGGTGAAAATTATGAGTTGGAGTAGTAACATAAGTTAAACCCATTTGTTTCAATCTGAGAAATCAATATCCATGAATGCTTTTTTCCTCATTTTTTTCTGTTTTGGGACACATGCTTGAATGATGTAATTTGTTGCTATAGGCTATGAGTAAGTCTTTTGATAATTTTCAGTCTCATTCTTTCTGAAGAGCACGTGTACACTCTTTTCGCTCATCTGCCTCCCCATCCCTGACCTGCTTTTATTTTGCTAGTTGATTGCAACTGTTTTGAGTGTGTAGAAATGCTGGGCTTGGAAACTGAGAAGGCTGTTCATTGTCGTCAGCAAAAAACCAAACAATGAGCTCAGAATCTGGCTCTTCAGTCAGTTTCTAGTAAAAAGGAGTTCAGTGAATAATGAGAATTAAGCCACAAGGGAAACCAGTGTGCAGTTTGAATGTTGTTTTAAATAAGCTGGGAGTGCTGTCAGGAGTGATGAGGGTATAATGTGGCCACAAACCTGCGTTGCCTCTTTTTATCCAGTATGAATTGCATGATCAATATAGTCACATTTCTGAATGTTGAAGAGTCCATTAGGATAGATTAAACCATGTCACTGTCACTGCTAACTTCTTTTAGTCTACTGACACCCATAAATGGAACTATGTATTTCCACAATTAATCTGAACTGCAAAGCAGTTTAAATATTGGTGCATAGTTTCATAAGTTTAATTATGTGTTTTATCCCAGAGATTGAGTAAAAAGATTCATTTAGGATCTTTATGTAGAACTTTGAGGCTGAAATATTTCTTTCTTGTTGCTTTAATACATGTTCTGTTTAAAAAACCACCTTATTTCAGATGTGCTTTTCAATTACATCCTTGCCTTTCAGAGAGGCTCCTTCTCTATGTACATGTAGGCTTTTGTTATTTAGCATCTCTGAAAAGGAAAATATGGTTCAGGTGGGAAGAAATACTAAATCTTATTATAGATGTCTGAGCTTTAAGTTTTGAACTTACTTCCATGTTAGCAAATTTTGGTTGGGGGGCTGGGATTCTTTCAAGGTAATAAAAGTGGAAGTGAATTTACAAGGAGACAAGTTCTGGTAGTTTTAGCCTTTGAGTTGCTTTCAGGGAGCTCAATGGGACTACTTGAGGAGTGAGGTGTGTGGGCAGTGTCACCAATTGTCTTGAAGAGCATGAGAGGCAGAACATACAAAAATTCAATATAAGAACCTATTTGTCCAAGCTTTCTCTCTAAAGGTAGTACAATTTCTTAGAAATTAGTGGGTCTGCAGTCTTTATCAGGCAACTTGGTATTTGTTAGACAGAGAAAGCCAAGAAATCAGTTCTTCAGGAGGGTGCTCAGTGAACACTGCTAGAAGAATATTTATGAAGTAATACCTCAAGAAGTGCTGTAACCTTTTTAATTTACAGAGAAAAGCATCTGAACTTCCTAGAACTTGTATTTGTTAAATCAGGGACCTATGAATGACATCCTGAGGCCTATGAAATTATAAAATCTTTTCTGAAACTTCCTTAGTATGGATTTGGACCTTCATTGAGAAGGGCTTCTGAAAGAACAGCTGAGGATAGAGGGCAGGGCTGTTTAGCAGCAGCCTCAGGGGCAAAGCAGCCCATCAGAGAAAGAATCAAGGTGCCTGCAACCGGTGCAGCAAAAGCGTGCTTGTGCAGATCACAATGAGACCTGCAGGCCCTGAGATCTCTGTGGTTCTCTGATGTGCTGGCTTACAGGATATGTTCCATGGAGGAAATCTAGGTTTGCTTTTCCTCAGGGAAATGAGCTCTTTCCACAAATAGTTCTTCAACACTATTTGGAGGCAACCAGGTCCTCCAAAGAACTCTGAGCTCACGTGTTCATGGGAAAAAAAAGGCGCCTGAATTTAAAAAACTGTTGATCTTGATAATAAAGAGGTTTGGACTTCATCACTTCAGTACATTGTATGTAGTTCCTGTTTATTTAAAGAAGTAATGCACTTTTTCAGAGATGCATAATGTAGCTCCAGGTAACAGAAGAAACTAGAAGCTTCAAAGGGCTGTGAAACTTTAATGTACCCCACTTTCTGTTCTTCAGTGAAATCCTGAACTGAGCTGGTTTCCCTTTACCATCACTCTTGGAGAAACCTGCTTGTTTTGGTAGGCTAGTTGGGATGGAGAGGTATAAGAGCTCTCTCAGGAAGACTGTGGCCAACTTCCTCCCTGTGCAGGTTGGGGTGCTTTCTGTCTACTCTCCCTAATACAGGTACCAAAATAAAACTACCACTTTGTTATGGCGTAACCTTTGACATGTGACACAAAGAATATTCATGTCATGTTTTTACTTAAATGTATTCCCCCTGGGAAAGCCTTTTTCCTCAGGAGTCCTGGGTTACTTAAAAAATTTGAGGCATGTCAAATCTCGCTTATCACTGATTGCTGTTACTCATATCCTAACACCACTGACAGTCTTTTGTTATTAGAAGCTCTAGCCAACAATGGTGGCCTGGTACGGATTTTGGTGATGCTTCCTCTGCACTGGAGAGAAGCCATTTGTTCTTATGGTGGTTTTATACTTATTTTTAAAATGTTTGGCTCTTTTTATCTGTTGTTAGTTTCTATGGTGATCACTAATGACATATTACAAAGGCAGAAAATGGCAGCATGAATCCCGCACAGCTGACAAACAATTCTGGGGCTGTGTCCAGTCTATAGAGAAGCATTAGGGACTGGGTGCTTACATTTAAATCAGGTGCTGCAATGTGACAATAGCACCTTTTACTTCTGCTGATGTGGAGGCCTTTAAACGTAGATCCACAACTGTGTGCTGTGCAGTGAGATGGCTTGGAAATCTCCATCAGGGGCCTTGGCCCTTCGCAGAAGACCGCAGTCTGTGATGGAAATGACAAACTTGAATTCTTGAACATTTTCAAAACTGCTCAGAAAAGAAAGGTGTTGAAAAACCACCAACACTTTAGTCTGTAAATAGACCACATCTTGAGTAATGAGTGGACTTTTTATTTTTGCACACAGTTCTCAGTATTTTTCTATGCTGAATCTTCTGGAATCCCTAACTATCAGTACATTACATCTGTTTCTGGAACTTTTATGCAAAAGTTGAAATGAACAGAGGTCAAGAGAATTGTAGATTATTGGCTGTTGTCAAAGAGATTCACGAAGAATTTGTGAATCTGGAAGACAAAAATGTCAACAGCTTTGGTCTGGCTTTGTTCTTCCTCTGTTATGCATGGTGAAGATTATTGGAGATGTTTTTGGAGAATATGATCCCCTATTGCTTCACTTGGCAATAATAAGTAGCTGCAATGGCCCTAAAACAAAATATTTTATATCTGTTTGAAAGAGTGACAGACAAAATAATTAACTGTTTCTGCTACTAATATTAATTAATTAATTAACAAAGCTGACATTTAAATAGTATTCATTATGTTTTAAAGTTAACATTCCCTTGAAATCAATCAGAAAAACACATTCAAAACTGAGAGAGTTTAGAGGAAATTCTGGAACACTGTCAAATTTTTTTGGTGCAAAATGTGCAGAACATGTGTATTTTTTACCCAAGGCAATAATATTGAAATTAATGTAAAAAGAACTGTTGTGGCTTTAAATATCCCTTTAATCCAGTTCATCTATACAGTTCATGTTTCAAATGGAGAAGTAAAATGGCAGCAACAATTTACCCCAAACAGTTCTGTCCATCTTACATCATTAATTAACACTGAGAGATCTTTAAGAACAGTATGTTTTGAGCTCCACCAGAGGTAAGAGCTCTGAGTGGTTTAAGTCACAGTGAAGCTTACTAAAAAGTAAAGCTAATGAACTGAGATACAGATGCTACTCTGAAACAAGTAATACTGACCAGCACTGTACACAGTTACATGACACAGTGTTTAATACACTG
Source organism: Drymodes brunneopygia (assembly GCA_013400955.1). Taxonomy (NCBI): domain Eukaryota; kingdom Metazoa; phylum Chordata; class Aves; order Passeriformes; family Petroicidae; genus Drymodes; species Drymodes brunneopygia. The sequence continues at coordinate 550,585 of VZTZ01046640.1, forward strand.
GCAGATATAAACTTCCAGAGAGACCAGTATCGATACAATTGGTAGCACTGATTGGTACTGTACAGGCACTAGCAATGCTGAGAAATTTTAACAAAAAATCCTGAATATAGACATAGCCATGAAGGCTGAAAAACACCAAAAAAACTCAGTGTAGGGGACAGCTGATTGGTGGTAGTCAATGTATCTGTCTGAAAATAGAAAAGAAAATACCTCAGGTGGTGTCTGGTTCTGTCAAAAACAAAGGCAAATCTCCCACTGACTTCAATTTTGACTGAATTTCAACCCTGTTTTCTGCATGGACCATTGAGAGAAAGGAGACAGTTTTTCTCTTTTTTTTTTTTACTTTTCATTTTCCAGAATAAAAAGTGCTCTGTTTGAAGAACTACCAGTGACTCTTTAGCACTTGGTCCAGTTTTTTAAAAATCTCTATCAGCCAATTAGCTGTTCGAAATAAATACTGTCTCTTTAGCTGGCCTGGATAGTTCCTATGGCAGCCCATCTTAATTTAAACTCTGTTCTTTTTCCACTTCTTGTCTCTCCCTTCAAGCCACCAGCCATTCCACCACTTCCCTTTGAAGAGGCTTTTGAAAGCAAAATGTAAAAGACAAACTGTGTCTCTTCCTCTGGCAGTGCTGTCCCTTTTAGAGAAAGGCTGGGGTCAGTGAAGCTCCATCTGTAGTTTTCATTTGCTGAAATGAAAACTACAGTCAGTCATTGTGCCTTTTGCTAGATACAAGGGACCCATAATTATTTCTGCAGAAACTACATTTTGAACTCAGGACCACTAAATCCCATTTTTCCCATGTGTCCTCTTTGCTATCTAGAACTGTATTTTGCTTTGCTAATTATGTCTGTTGATGTTAGCATGTATATATATGCAGATATGTAATATTCTCCAACAACAGAAGTCCAGTGGATTCTGATATTTGCACTTTGCTTTTAAATGCTCTGACTCTGAGGAAATACGGTATTAAATACATTAATCAAATAACATTTGATAAATTTAATATTATAAGGTCAGTAGAGTAATTTTCTTGACTAAATTTCATTAGGAAATCTTATGTTTGTTTCTCTTACTTCTATTTAGTTTTATTATTTTTTTTCAACTAGTGAATTTACATGTAACTTGAGGTCTGAGTGCATGTGCCTGTTTGTTCTTGTAGCTTGCTTGGCACATAAATAATATTTATATTTATTAGTACTTGGATACTAGAGTGATGGTTGACTTATACTGAATGGAACATTTAAAATGAGAAAGAGGCAGATCCTAAAACCACATGTGCTCTGGAGAACTGAACTTTGCCAAAGCAAACTGGTAATTTAAGCTTCAGGTCCAGTGCATCTACATCTGCTCAATTTGAAACAGTGCTAGTTTGAGTGGAATTTGTACTCATGCTCCTTCAAATGGGTCAGTGGCGTTGTCTTCATTGGACATCTCTTACAAAGCCTCTAGCAATTTTTCAAGCAGTGGCTTCTGAGAAATATCAGAAGTTGGCATTATGTTATGACAGACAAGGTTAAACCAGTTGCTATTTAAAAGATTATTTCTAAATACATATGACTCCTCCATTAACTTCTGCAGGCTTTAACTGAGAAGAGGCGAGTCCGTGCTGTTACTGCAGTGGCGACAGAGAGGTCTCTCACTGTAATCAGCCACAGTTTTCCACAAGCATGGAATTGGGCTGTCATGGCATACATTTCAAACTTCAGCTTTTCCAGCCATATCAGTGTCAAACACACCTGAGGTGAAGGATTAAGATGCCTTATTCCGCATTTTACCAGAGGGAAAATCGGGGTGGTGAATGGAATGCCATATGGTCCTGGCGTTCAGGTCCAAAGTCACAGCCATCTCTGGCCTCTAGAACAAATTGCTAAAAGCAGAGTAAGAAATGCTTTAAGGAACTTGCTTCCTTCAAAATATTCACCTTGACTGAGGAATCTGTCTGATGATTGATGTGTCTATGTGTAATCCCAAGAATGTCAAAAGGATTAGCCAAAGTTTTTAGATGTCAATTATCTGTTGCTCCAAAACATATCCATTTTTGTCTGCAGATAGATGTGTGCAAGTCCTCTACTCTGATAAATTTACTCGTAATTCCTATCTATTTTTGACAGTCAGGCTTCATTACTATAATTGAATATAACTGAAAGAGCTTCGGCAGATTTGTTCTGTGGCAGTCTTTTGTCGTAGACAAAGTTGTTGAGAAAGATTCCCTCTGGTGCATTTTCACTTATTAGTCTTTGCTGGTTTTGGGAGGGTCTCATAAAAGAGTCACCTCCTTCCAAAATTATAGTGCTGCCTGCTTACACAGCCTGGCTGCGAAGCACAAGGAGGTAGCAATGAAGTGTCATGTTTGAAAGACTACAAGAAAGAATTGGAATGGTGATTCACTGAACCAATGCATTCTTAATGAGAAGAAGCTCTTCTGTTGCTTTGAAGGGATGCAGGGAAAGAAGCATGGCAATGTCAGAAGCAGTAGAACTCTGAAAGCTGTTTTTAATGGTGTTGCAGAAAGAAGGAAGTCACTGTGGCAGAATTCTTATAAAATTCTTCTTTTAAAATGCAAATACTGTGTGATCCTTTGATCCTTTGATCCTTTGATTAAGATTTACATTCAAAGGTGAGAGATCTGGCTAGTCTGATCCCTACAGAATTAAAAGCTTTTGGGACTGGATAAACTTTGGGCACATAGCACAAGTCTTGCAATCAATATATAGTCCACTGACAACTGAATGCTTCAAACATCTTGTAACAAATTTTGGATAATAAAAACATGCAAGAAGCCACCATTTAAATGTAGCACAGGTAACTCAAGAGAGTGTTACCTATGGCTTGTGTGCCCTCAACAGCACAAGATTTTTTAAAGACAGTTCCCAGACATTTTGAGAAAGTGGCCTTGGCCACCCTCTGCTGTAGAGAAGGAGGAGAAATGAATCCTGATTCCACATCCAGCAACAGGTTTCATACACATACAAGGCCTAGTCAAGGAATGTCAGTCTTAGGAACATCAGTGTGTATCATCCAACAGTCTGTCTTCAGCTCTGACCAAATTCCAGTGCTTCATCAAAAAGAAATGAACAATGAGACAAGAAACCAGTTGTTACTTTGTACTCAAGAGTGGAGAAAAAAAATCCTCTTCAGTCTCCATAGTTACCACAGGGATCCCAAAAATGTGGATTTAATGCAGTGTAGACAAAGTGCCAGACAGACACATTTTTCAAACCTCACTGATGTTACAGCTCAGTATTTGTTCAAGAACTCAATAAACAATCTTAACTTTCTATATGTAAGGACTCTTTTCTGATGTTTATGATCTGTTGATCAGTATTTAAAGCTCTGTCTTTAAAAAATGCTGCCTCTTTAGAGGAATTTGAAAGATCCCTTCTTCACTTTTTGGATCATTGGAAATCTTATAAATTTGAGACCATATTTACTTATGGCCCAGTTTTCAGATCTGTGATCATGTGCTGACACAACTGTTTTCTTCATTCTATATTATTTGCATTGTCTATGAGAAAGAATTGTCATATTCCTCAGCCCCTCTCTTGCTAAGAAAAATAAGTGAAACTCAAATTTTATCTTTGTATGACAGATACTCATTGCATTAAAAATCCAAGTACGTTGTCTCAGCATCAACTCTGATTTAAGCTCATCTTTTTTGATGCAAGCAACTGTGTTAATTTTGTGCACAGAACTCCAGAGGAGGTTCTCTCCAATGGTACTAGCACTTCTGTAGATCTACTAAAAATACTTTGCCACATCCACTGTAGAACTGCATAAGCTCTTTTCACAAAGCCCCCTTCCTGGCTTTTATACTTGCATTTTGCAGTCTTCAGCATTTCCAATTAATCAGTTCCATGTTTACACCCAGAACTATGCATTATTTTAAGGGGGCAGCAGGGAGGATGGCTAAATTTTATCCGATTCATATTATTTATGCCAACAAAATTGTCTTACTCTTCTCAAGTGATGAGTGAGTCCTTCTTTACCATGTTAAAACCTCCTAACTTTGGGTTGCCCATGAATTTTATGAGTGCACACCTCATTCTTGCTCTTATGACACTGACAAACATATTGATTACTCCTAAAACTAATCCCTGAGAAACACAACTAGCGACTTTCCTCCTCTCAAGTAACACCACCTGTAATATACCTTATTATTGCCTCTGGTTATCCAGCTTCTTATCCAACTGAAGAATTTTAATACTAATTTGTGTCATTTCCACTCAAAGTATGAGTTTCTCGTGAGGACCCACAATAAGCATTTTATATGATACCCAGATATACTAGATCTGACACATTGTCCTTGTCCAAGAAACAAAGCAATGATTTCAACTACAGCTAATCCCATTGTCATTTCTCTTGTTTTTCATTTTCATGTGTTTTAATTACTTGTTTCAAATCTGGTTTAAATGTTTGTGGTGCTGAAGTCAAGCTAACAGTCGTGATTTCACTTGACTTCTCTCCCTCTTCTTGGGCATATTTGCCCAATCCATCATTGCATATTTTTGTCATCTAATATTATCTCCAAATGATATATATGTAAAATCTTTTCTACTTGTGCTTCCATCTGCCAGTGTCTTCAGTAGTCTAGAAGAAAGGTAATATGGACCCAATTATTCTGTCACACTGAGCTAGGTATATTTGACTTCCCTTTCAAATTATGTAAGTCCCATTGATTTGCCATCATTCTCCTTAGCTATCCTTTCAATATCTTCATGTACATCAGCTTTCTTGAAATTGGGGAAGAGCATTTTATTCAGCAACAGATAATCTATACATCAAGAATAACGTAGACATGCCCAACCTGCCCTTCAGAGCAGTGTCAGGGCCTCACTTCATTGCTTTATTTCTTCATTGTTCCAGTAGCTAAAAAAATATGTTTGTTTTACTTCACCATGCAAAGTACAGTTCAAGAAATCCTTTATCCATCATTCCTTGGCTTATATGTGTTATAATGCCTGAAAATAAGTTCTGCTTGATAATCCAGGCCTCCTCTCACTCTTTGAGGGTTTTGTACCTATTCTTCGTATATTGCTTTCATTATTTGTTCATTTAGAGACTCTAACCCTTTCCTACAATCACTCTCTCCTGCCCAGTGCACACAGATTATTTCTGCTCTCAATGTAAATGCATCCTTTCCTGCGTTCAAATCATTAAGTTCCTCAGGCCAATCATCTTATTTCATTTATTTTTCTATTTTCTAAAAGTTTGCCTTATACCAAGCCTTAGTTACAGGTTTATTTTTGTCCATCTTGCAATCTAAGAAGCACTGAATTCATTCATAATCACTTCCTCCTCAGGAACATCAGGTTTTTCTCAGCTGTTTTACAAGGTTCTCCTCACACACACAAAAAAAACCCCCTAAGCTTAAAATAACCCACACGTTGTTGTTTCATTAATTTCTGTACCAAAAAACCAGTCGTCTGAAATGTCTAAGAATATCTAAACCTTGCTATTATTGATGGTATTTATGTCTCTGGCTGGAAAATTCAAGTTTCCCTTATTATTTATTTCTTTATCTATTTATAGAGATGATTACACCCTTCCAAATCTCAGCCTGTCAGACCATATTATCCTTTTCTCCCCAAATACTGTCCAAGCTGGGTCTCTTTCACCGTCTTCCTTGCAGTGACTTTCATCCTAACAGATTATGTTTTATTCATGCCATCACATTTTAAGATGAATAAACACAATTTAGCTGTTTTACTTTGCCACAGCATCAAATTTCCTGACTTTTATGTATTTTAAGTTGCATTCACATAGGCCTGTATATATAATTTCCTTGTTTTCTTTTTAGATTGAAAAAACCTCAAGGAAAAACAGCATGAGCTTCCCCACCCTTTCACAAAGTGATTATAAATGTACCTATTCATATTAGATTAACTTAACAGCATTTGATTTGGTTTTTTATTTAGCAATATATACTAGTCATGAATAATTCTTTCTATACCAGTAGTGCTTCCTCCTCATCACTGCTCATCCATCTGGATGAGGTAGAGGTGATACTGGAATACTGATTCTAATCAATGTATGTCATTTAGAATGTAAAGAAAATATGTAGGGTTCAAATAAACAAAAAAGACCAGAAATTTGAACGTTAGGAAATACCCAGGAGTGTGGAGGTTTATCACCCATCCACACCGGTGACATGTAAGCATGCTGTCAGGTGCAGCTTTAACCCAGATTCTGGTGTTCTGTGAGTGGAAAACTGCCCAAAAACCTCCAGCCAGCCTCTCTCATGGCATCGATCTCAGAGTGTGCCCACAGACCACCAGGAAGGAATGAATTACAGCATAGTCCTTCAGCAAAGGTGCCAAGCACAACTCATCACCACAGCCTAAGCTGCAGTTCAACACAAAGCTTGCAGGTTGCTATTCCCAGTGGTAATAAGTTCTTGCCATGCACTTGGGTATAAGCATAATGATTAAAATGCCTAGACATACTGTGAAGTGTTAAAATTAATTCCTCCTGTGACTTAAGCATAGGAATTAAAACTAAAAGCCTGCTTATCAACTCATTTCATTTCCTATCTGAAGAAGATAGGGAATTTAACCTTAGCTGTAGAAAAAATTTATAGCTAAGATAGTACTTTAATACATTTCTTCCAGTCAGTGTTGCTGTGATTTAGATGAGAAGCAGCAAGGAAGATCTGAGCTGTCACACTTGACTTTCAGCTGCCATGAAGAGGCATTGGAGGTTACAGGCTAAGGTTTAATTTATATTCCTCCTTTTGTTACAGGCAGAGATGGTACGTGCTGCTTTCCAAGCACAGAGATCTTTCTTGGTGTTAGCATCTCAATGTCAAGAGCCTCAAGAGGTAAGAAAAGTGACCTGGAGCTTCAAGCGCAGTGTGTTAACAAGCCTGTGTTCCCATATGTTATTGATCCTGCCTTTGCTTTGTTTGTTCCTATAATTATACAGTGCACTTAGAAGCTTGCTTTCACTTTTGTAAGCATAGAGCTGTAATTTTCAGAAAGCCATGGTCCAGGGTTAAGAACCTTTTCTGTACTAATACATATAAGATCATTAAAGAAAGCAAAGGAGGTGTCCACTTTACAGCTGTAAGTAAGATCAGTGTTTCTCTGGAAGCTGGAAATGCCATGGAATAGAATGGCTATTTGCCAGCCCCCCAGGGATGCTACATGGTAGACATTGAGGTGAGGGTATAAGCTCATGAGAGAAAAACCAATATTGGCCCATACACTCGGTATTCCCCAAACTGAGGTCCAGGTTAGGCCAATTCTGGAAGAAAGGTAAAGCATTTTGTCAAGAAAATGAAAAATCAACTTTTATCAAGACGATCTATATACTGGCTTTAGTGGCAACTATTTAAATCCTCCCCTCATTAGAAAGCTCAGGGAGGCTGTGGAGTTGTCACGAATCTCATTTGTAATTTCTAGAAGGCTCAGGGCCAATAGCACTGTATCATTCATGGGAATAGCCATGGAGTCAGTCTTCTGTGGGACCACCCTTGAACCTTCCTCTTTGAAGTGTGCAGAGAATTGTCCCTTGCACAGTCTCACCATGGCCTTCAGTTCTGCCTTTTTCCGCTGGTTCCCTGCTCCAAAGTGCATTAAACTCCATTTTGGCAAATCAGAACTCTCTGCACATGGTATAATTTATTGAGGTTTTGCTGTCACTATTGTTCTTAGAGACACAAATTAGAAGTTTTTCTAATCAGTATGTTTTAATAGCAAGGGTACTCAAGGACAGGAAAAAAAGTCCATAGATATTCCAAACGAGACTTCAGAGTTCCAAGCAGGAAGGGATCAGTTGTTTTTCCAGCTGTCCCTGATCTTAGGGAGTAAAAGTGGGTCATGGCTCACACAGAACAGGCAAAATTCCCATTGGTACAGGCCTCGAGCAGTCATTTATGTTGGCTGTGAATACAATTGCACCCAGTGGCCCACAAAATTCTACATGTTCATAGGCAAAATATTCCCCAGTGAACAGTTTCCAATGGCCCATAATGTAATGCAATATTCTGAAGTGTTGGGATTGTCCCAGCTCTGGTACAAGAATAAGCTATGGGTCCTGGTTTGGCCTCCTGTGCTGATGTGCTATCAGTAGGATTTTCTCTGCTTTTCCAGTGAGAATGGCAATGGCTTCTCCTTACCCCTACCCTTACAACTTTCTGTCTTCACGTCAGAGGTCAAGTTTGAGATTTTTCAACTGTAAAGTTTAGAAATTTTCACTTTAAAATGTCAACAAAACATGCTAAAAAAACAAAAAAAGAAGAGTAGAGGTAAAAAGAGATTCTCCAGCAATACAGAATGATGGTTACAGAAGCATTAAGAAAAGCAGCAAATAATAAAAACTTTGTCATAAACATCACCAGAGCTGGCCATGCATATCCATATGTCTTAGTTGCACATTATCAGGCTTGCATAGATTTCTGCATCTTGTTGAAGCCAAGAAAGCACACTTTTATCATTTAACTATCTTTTAGCACAGAGAAAATGCCACGTAATATGTGTGTACACATCATTCCAAAGTTAAAATGCCAGGAATATTAAAGACTAAAGTTTCTTTTTATCAGTGAGAGCAAACCCAGACCAATTACTTAAGTTTTTTTGAAGACTGTTAGCTACACATTTTTATAGACATCAAAACACATAGTGTTGTTCATTCTTTTTCTGTTTTTTGCATATATTTTTTGCGCAGATACACTCAATTACACTATGGACAGATGTGAAAATAATTGAAGGCTGCCTATTCTGTACAAATTGAATATTTTTTTCCCACTGCAGAGAGTGATGGTTCCAGGCATTAGGTTTTTTATATCTTCATCTCCATGAGGAAAAAAATTTCTATTGTAAAGTCTCATTGGTTAACCATTTTGAAAAAGTTGGTAATCACAAGCTAACCCAGGAGAAGGAAAGAAATAGGGGTTCTGCCCCTGCTCCCCCAGGACCTTATTGATGCGATGCCGTCTCGACTCTGGTTGTATTTATAGCCTAGAGCCATGGAGTCAGTGTGGAATCCAAACAGGAAAGCTGATCATTAGCGTATCAGAATGCACAGAGTAGAGAAAAGCAAATGAAGATGACAGCATATCTATAAATGCAAGAGAAAAGAGAGTAATTCTGTCATTCAGCTGTCTAGACTGTTTGCTTTATAATGTAAAGCTGTGAATGAGCCAGCGAGTTGCGATTATGGCATAGTAGCTTTGTAGACATTCAGAGACAGCGGTGTGGAGACTGAGGGGATTTACTGAGTTCCTGTCATGTTGGGATGTCATACATGGTGCCTTTAAAAAAAAAAAAGAGGGAGGGAAAAGCACGCTGGAAAAATAAATTAGCTCAGCTCTTGCAGCTTACAAACTAATGAATAAGGAATTCAAACAAAAAGAAAGCTCCTGTATCTATAATAATTCTTGGATATTTTTGTGCTCAGCAAAGAGAGAAACATATATCATCAAAAAGTGGTATTTTTTCTCTCTATGAAAATGGTGAAGTTCTAGAATTCATTTAGCTCTTTAATTTGTGCTAGGAGTCACTGGCAAACATTTTCAAACAGTCAAGATTGCTAAAAGTTGCTTTTGTGAAGTTTTGCTTCTTGTTAATAATGTTATTTTTTTCATTCGGAATCTGTTGCAGTGCCTTTATTATCTGTATATGTAGAAATAGTAGGAGCCAGGAAGGTAATTCCAGCTGGCATACCAATCTAGCATCAACTGCAATAAATTACTTCGCGGAGAGCATGTTCTGTTACTTTTTATGGTCATGTTCTATATTTGTATGTGCAGTGGAAGAGATCATATGACAAAACCACCAGTTGATATTCCTGTTTGTGTATGTCCCAGCTAATGGCTGCTAGATACAGGCTCATTCAGCAAGATGGGATTTTTCAGTTCATCCACTTATCAGAAATTATTATCTGATGCCCAACTTCAAACATTAAAACAAAAGAAAAAGTCTGTTATAAACTGTTTACTACTATAAATAGTGTAAGAGAATATATGAGGGTATAAGAGAGTACAGAGAAGATGGGAAAATAAATTAGAATATTGCTGTAATCTGTGAGAAGTTATTTAAAAAGGTATTTTGAGACCATATGTTTGCATGTTGCTTGGGCTATTCAGAAGACAGGTTTTAACATAAACCTTCACAAAGCATTCTGAAATAGTTTGGATCTGAATTTTCTATTTCCCACAGTCTAAGCCAAATACAGTTCTGACTGAAATGTGTTTTTTATTTCATTGTATAATAGTTTTAAAAGTTATTCGTGTTCCTGAGCAAATTTATCTGTTTAACAACTTTTTTAAATTTGTGATCATGAATACTGCTCACTGCTCAAAGTCGCTGCATTAAATTCTTTGTGAATGGTGACTCATATACTGCCTTCTCTCTATAAGTTGTTCTATTTCACTTTAAAAGTTCAAACAGTTTTAAGAGTTGCTTTGAGGGCATGAGGAATCCATTGTTCCTATACTGAGAACAAATTAATGAGATTACTATTTTTGTGAATCAATATAAGCATATGCAGGATGAGCGTGTTCGTGGTAAGAAATACTACAAACAGATTTAAATGACAGATGCAGTTCAGATATAAATGATTACGTAATTTCTCATTAGAAAAGAATGCTGAGTTCAGACGACTGCCAAAGCTCATGGATTTAATTACTAACATAGTGCAGATGAACATTCCAATTAAATACCTAGCTTAAATATCCAGATCCTGCATACAGGTGGGAGGAGAGCGGTGGAAAAAAGTGAGAGCTAAAGGAGAGCTTTCCCTTTTTTTCCTAGAAAAGGGGCACCCCATGCCACCTCACAGAAACCCAAGCAACTGTATTTGAATTTGGACTTAGAGCCATGAGAACAAATCCTTCAGTTTTTATTTTTCATAGCCAAGCAAAAAACAAGTCTGTTGTAGGATTAGAATAGTTGTGGCAAAATCTTTGAATAAAGGACTCATTCTCAAAATTTTTATGTAGGAATCAAAAGATGAAGATTTACAGTTCCCTACTCTCTGTCAGTGTGGAGTTGCTCATTTTCTTCTCTTTCTGTTTTAAAGTACTTCAATAACAGGACTCCTGGGACTTACTATTGGGCATTCTAGCAGGATTTGTTTTCTAATTACCTTGACTTGCTTATGTCATTCCATTTCCCCCTACTTTTCCTCATGCTTACTGGGATCACCCTGACTGTTTTCTGAAAATACGAACAGTAGGATACTCCTCATCTTGTTAGTTTATTACTTTCTTATGCAAAAGAGTTTGAGCCAAGCTTTGCTGCCATTCTCTCAGCTGGGTGTCTGCTGCAAACCTGCTCCTGTGTATCTAGAAATAGCTTAAGGAAGAAGTTGGTTCAATCCTTTTAAGGTCCTCAGGCTCCAAACTCACTGAAGGTGCCAAGAGTGACATGGACAGAGCCTGAGAGTCCTGAGCTCAAAAGGGAACTCCTTCCCCCGGTCCTGTTCTCTGAAATCTTGCCAGACTGCTGGCATATTTCTGTTATCAGCAAGCCTACAACTGCATGTGACGTGTGGTCACAGCCGCAGGGATGGCCCAATAGTTTCCAGTCGCTAAGGCGCTGCAGTGCAGAGTTCACAGGCTCAGTTTTGGATATTGTTGCAAACTCTTACTCTGTTTCACATCCAGATAGCCCCTGACACCTGTTATCTCATAATTCTGTCTCAAAATCACTCATCTGCATTTTATCAGCCTCAAACTCATTGTATTTTCAGTTCATAGAATCATTTAGGTTGGAAAAGATCTTTAAGGTCATCAATCATAAACCCAGCACTGCCAACTCCACCACTAAACCATGTCTCTAAGCACCACCTTTACATGTCTTTTAGATACCTTCAGGGATGGTGGCTCAACCACTTCCCTGGGCAGGCTGTTCCAGTACTTGACAACCCTTTCAATGAAGAAATTTTTCCTCAGCTCCAATCTGAACCTCCCCTCTTGCATCTTGAGGCCATTTTCTTTTGTCCTGTCACTTGTTACCTGTGTGTAGAAACTGACCCCCACCTCACCAGAACTTCCTTTCAGGTAGTGGTAGAGAGCAGTAAGGTCTCCCTGAGCCTCCTTTTCTCCAGGCTAAACACCCCGACCTCCCTGATTGGCCCCTCATAGGACATACTCTCTAGATCCTTCTCTGTGTTACACAAATGTTTCCCAGGATTTATGGACTGCACATAGCCTGAAAGGGAAAGCGCTGTGGGTACAGATGACTGAAAAGCAGGGCTTTTTGATTCACAGGTTAGTTAATTTTTTTCTTTGGTCTAAATCAGACCACAGCCAATGATTTTTGCATTTCAAAAGTTATGTCAGTTCCAGGATCGCTCAATGAACCTGGCAGTCTTACTGTTTGTCCAAGGATGAAAACCTGCCATATGTAACATCCCTTTCCTGGGACATGCACCCATGAAAGGTAATTGCCCTTAGCAAAGATTCATGACCTCTCAGATGTTGTCAACAAAACAACCGTGGCTTAACAGAACATTATCTCCTTGCTACCTGGAATGCCCTGAACCCCACTGACATGGACTGTGAAAACAGCTGCGGGATTGAGAAGGAGTAAATCCAAAGGTTGAAAGCAGTTTATTAGTGTTTTATTGTTCTTGTCGATTAATTGTGGGATGTTGCCTGTGTGTCTAAAGCAGAAGGACCCTTCCTTGTTGAAAATACTTCCCACAGAAAGCTGCAGTGGGCAAGAATACAATACATAGAATGTCCAAGTCCATTTAAAAAACAGCCAGTCCCAGCCAAAGGAAGTGGATATGATTCTACACTGCTTTAAACTGATGCATGCAGTTTGTATCAGGCCGTGGATTTCTCCACTGGTTAGAAGCCATTTGTCTTTCACATTCCTCTCCATTTGCCCTGCCTCAGAGTTTACATTTAAAAGTAAACCCACAAATGACTAAAGTAGTAATTTGTCATGTGGGGTTATGGTTTAGTATTCCCTGGTTTTTTCCCCACAAAGGACAAAATTGCTACAGCTCATATTGGCTGTTAGATTGAAAATTTTTTTGCTATCTAAGAGGAATAAAAGCCAAATACCAATTAAGTCACTTTGGAAGCACACAAATGTGTCTAAGCTTCTGTGCTGATGAAGCTGACCAGACAGTTCTGCAGATTTGTCTCTCTGTGTCATAGTCCTGCTGCTGCACAGCAGTGAGTTGAAGTGGCAAAACCTGTACTGTTGACCAACAGATCAAATACTTGTTACACCACTATGTTGAAGATTTACAGTCAAAGAAAAATAGGCCATAATAAATTAATGTCTTTCTGTACTTAGGTAGGAGGAGAGGTTTGAACCATGAAGATATCAGAATACTAGAGGGACATAAATATAATGATCTTGGAGAAAAATCTCACTTATGGTCTCTACAGCCAGTCAGAAAAGACTTGCTGAGAAAACATTGGATTAAGGTGCAGAAGAGTAAAAAATTATATATATATATATATATACATATATTTAAATAAATAGGTTATTTCTCAGCCTAATCTGAACACTGATTCCATCCAGGCTATGAATAAAGTTACAGAAAAAACACAGGCCTTTCTTAAACTGCATACACACACAAAAAAATGGCCAACTTAAAGTCTTCTTTACAGATTTTGAAAATAAAAAATATGGGAAATTACAGTTAATCAAAACCAATTTCAGCTCTAGAATCACAGCCACTCATAGCAGAAATGCATCTCACTGGTGATCTTACTCCTGTAGGCACAGGATGGGCTTCTGCTCATCAGCTTTTAACTGTCAAGGTAGGAATCTTGTGTAAGGTGTTTTCCTAGGCTCTCTTTACAGTAATGACCAGCACCTCTAGAGTCCATTTCTTCATATCTATTAATGTCTTCTAACATATAAGTCATCTAATACCTATTAATACATGGAAAGAACTCCTCAGGGACATCTCTTTCTTCATTTACAGTAGAGGGAATCAAGTCTCAGCTGAGAGCAGATGTCTGTTAAATTGTTAGAAGTGAGCGTGGCAGTTGCTATCCATGACATCTTTCATCCCTTGAAAGGATGAAATGTGGGATGGGACTGTACGAGGCTGTTTGCAGAGATAATGGTTGTGTCTGCATAAGTGTTTTAGCTCACAGTGGGACTGTATTTCTCCTTCTAATCAGCCCCATTTATTACATTGTGTTTCACAATATAGAGCAGCTTAAGGTGTGCAAAGTGCGGATCTTTCTGATGAAGTTAAGTGGAAGATACACTCTCAGACTGCATCTGAACCACCATTTACAGCTAGTCCAAAATAGCCCCCCCCACACGTAAACTGCAAATGGTCGGGGCCTCAGCACCAGCTGTTTTGCTCTGCAGAACCATTCCTGCACTGCTGCACTGTTGCCAGCACATACAAAGACACCTGATTCAGATCAACTCCATGTTTCAAATTTGCCCCTTAGAAATACAAAGTAAGTATGAGGGAGATTTTATGTAAGTATGAAGGAGGAAATAACAGGACTGTACACCATGGAATAAAGGTTGTAGTCATGCTGTTCGGGTTGCAGCTGAGTAAAATGTAGGGGATGTTGATCCCAGATTCTCCGAGTTTTCTTTTGCTGCTCCTACACCATAGGTTGCCATGCCCTCATTTTGCATAACTTAAAAGGGTATTTGTTCTCTTGACATGTTTTTTTCATAATAGGTCAGGTTGACTTAAACACTGTAATAGTGAAGGCTGAATTACATTGCCACTCATCAACATAAAAATCCTACAGTAAACAATCTCATGCCTGAAAACCATGTAATATTAGCTTAAAAATACAAAAGATCTTTTAAAACTATATTTTTATTTACCTGCTGTGTTTTGTGCCTTTGTGATTCATGCTGGCAGGTTTCTGGACAACAGTGGTCATGAGAAAATACCCATTTTCCCAAATTAAAGCTGAGATTTTCAAGTAATCACTGGCTCAAGCAGCCAAAATTTAAGCAAACCACTCAGTTTAGTGTGACTTTACAGGCAGATTTCAAACATCACAAAACCCAAAACTTTGGCCATTCTCCTGAATGGAGTATCCCTGTGCCCCAGTCCTATTAATCCTGTCATCTGGGGAATTTCGTGTGTGGGTAATGCAAATATGTGAAGGAGAAGAAAGTCTGTGTAGTGTGGTCTGTTGGAATATTAGTATTCCAGGCCATTTTATGAGGCTGGGCTGAGACTGTTAAGTCTCTGAAGCCAAAGCCTAAAGCAGTTCTTGTTGCATGCTGGAGCCTTTTTGGAGTATTTTGGCTAATCATGGCAATAGTCTTATTACTCTTGATTTTCTAATAAGAATTATAAAATATTTTAGGCTGTCTGGTTGTCTAGTTATTTGTATTTAAAAAGACAATCTGGTTTTAATCATTATTTAAAAAGGAAAAAAGGATACTGGGAATCACTTCTGATATTTGTCAGTTGTGCCCATGGTGCATATTTAAACATTTCAGCAAAACTGATATTATAATAGGAATGGTGTTTATACAGAGACTCTTAAATTTCTATTAAACAACTGTGCTGTGTCTTAAATGACAAGAATTTTTTTCTAGCACATGCCAAAGGCATGCTGAAGATTTTTCCAACAGTTCTGATTCATCTTCTGGAAGTCAGTTTTCTTAGAGATACAGTATAGACAATAATTTTATTAAGTCAGCTGTTTTAATACTCATTGCAATAAAGAGATTATTCTTCTAGAACCCCCAGCACAACTGTTTCTGCATTGTAAAGCCAAACAAGACTGATTACTGCCAGAATTAATGAGCCTTTCTATACCCATATGCCATATACACTGTAATTAATCTGCAGTTTAGTCACTAACTAAAAATTTAGAACTGAGACAGAACTCAATTAAGTGATTCCTTGCAGGCTATGTTCCTGTGTCTAACCCTTACACAGAAACCTGGATGACAAGGAGCTTCCACAAACACATTTTGTGCAGCCTTTGCAGAACAGAATGAGTTCAGAGTGAAGGGAAGGCAGACTCTGCTGCTTTGCCAGGACCTCTCACATGGGACAGCTGAGCAGAGCCTCAAGCCCACTCTGGTGTCACTGCAGTGCCAAGGAAGTGATTACTTTGAGCAAATTTCCCTGGCAATATATATTTGAGCTTTAAAACTTGCACAGGTTCTGTGAAATTAAATAAATCCACTACATTTTTATAAACATTGCTTATAAATATTTAATCATTGGATAGATTAAGTCCTGTGTTCTGAGGGACAGAAATAATCTCTGTACCACTGACAGAAGATCCTCAGAAAAGTGGCTGAGAGCTTTTCTAGGAGGAATAGGAGGAGGTGTGGGTCACTGTGAGTCATTCAGAAAAATATTTGACCCTAATTTTGCCTTCTTATCTATAGCTATCAGAGTATTCTACAAAATAAAACAGCTATGTTAACATCATTTCATATCTAGGAAATGGAAGCAGAGAAAGCTAACACAGCTTTCCTGAAACCTGATGACAATTTGGTGGGAGAACTGCAAAGAGAACCCCCATTTAAGGACTCCCACTACTGTGCCCTATCCACAGAAATGTGCTGCCTCCCAGTGCTGTCTAGATATACCAGGCATCTGTGGAGCTGTATTTTTAGCCCTGATATTCTCTTTGGCTGGAACTGGGCCATGAAGATTCACAGTAAGCTAAGGACTGTAAATATCCCTCAGACTTTATGGGAGGAAAACTGGCATAATATCAAAGCAGAACAAGCACTTTCTTAAATTTCAGTTTTGTTAACTACTGTCATACTTGAAAGATTTCCCTGAAAAATAAGAAGAGAACCAACCAGCTGCAGCATGTTGTAAACAAGCAAAAATTAGAAAGGAGAATTTCTGCAGACTAACAGATCATGTTATGGCAACAAAATCATATTTTAAGAACTACAAATCATGGAGGTTTCAGGGCTTTTTCAGTCTTAATAACTTATGCCGGTCATTAAGTCATCAACAAAAAAATCTTTTCATTTCCCAGTAATACTGTAAATACTTGTTTTCTTCCAACCCATTTTGTTGTAGGAGAAGATCACATATCCCCATGTATTTCAGATGCATAGGCCTTTCTCAAAATTACACTGCCACTAAAATGTTCAGGCTCTGCAGGTGGTTCAAAATTCTTTTCAAAATGCGAAATCTCTTTTTGACATGTATTTGAAGTGTCTTTTGACTTGTGTTGATCCATAGCAAACATTCTAAGGTGACATAAAATTCTGTAATGCTGAGGTCATCTGGAAGGGTGAAAAGAAAGACCTTCAGATGACAGAGCTCAAGCCGGACATACATGCCCATCACCTTGTGTGAGTCATGGCAGCATTAGTCCTCAAGATCATGAGGATTAGTTGTCTCCAGCAAGCACATAACAAGTAGTCTTGGAAAAGGTGAGAAAAAATGCAGAGTTCTGCTACATCCTGAGTGATTTCCAAGTGCCAAGGAGAATCAGAATGGTGCACTGTCTTTGGTGGCACAGTGTATGGGTTCTGTAAGTATATTTTTGCAATATTATAGGGTTGCAAGGTACAGCAGTTGTTTTGCTTGTAAACTGATGACTCCATGTCCTTCAATCTGCTCTTTTCTGAGTGAAATTTTCCCCAGTGAACTAGTGCTCTAAATTAGTTTTTCTGAGACACTGGACCAATGTGATTAGCATTCACTTTGCACTGGAAAGAGCTTGAATAGCTTCTGCATTCATTTTGCTTTTCTCTTCACTCCAGACACTATTCCTTCCACTCAGCAGTCATTCCCATGGATACCATTAGTTTCTTATTAACCCAGGAGAACTTCCCCAAACCATGGCTTGCAGGCAGTATATTTCTCATGAAATCCTCCTACATTACTTGCAGCCAAAACATCAAAATGTACCAATAAGGAAAGGTAAAATTGATGTTGCTGTTAGTGTTTTACTTTCTCAGTCTTGTTGCCAGATGATAACAGGCCACTAACAAGTAGCTTGTGTTTCTTGGGAAGAGAACTTGATTAATAACATGAAAAACTCAGGCATCTGAAGAAGTTCCAGGGATATCAGATGAAAATCACAAGCATTTTGCTAAGTCTGAGCTATGGGGTCGATATGGGCCTTAATCTGGGCAGCATGTGAAAACTCTGCCAGTGGTGAGAACAATTCTTGCTACAACACATTATTAATATTTAATGTCTGTGCATTTTATCACTGCAACCATAGGAGGGTAATTAAATTGTTACTGTAAAGTAGAAATTTATGATGACCTTTTTATGGATTTTAAATCAGTACGCAAGGAGGACAATATTAAACCACTTGGTGCTTTTGGACCACCCACTGTTAACAGCAGTGTCTTTCTTTTCTTTTCTTTTCTTTTCTTTTCTTTTCTTTTCTTNTTTTTTTCAGAATGAGGTAGCAATGCTTCTCAAGCCAATATCAGAGAAGATTCAGGAAATCCAGAACTTCAGAGAAAGGAACAGAGGAAGTAAAATGTTCAACCACCTCTCAGCTGTCAGTGAGAGCATCCCTGCCCTTGGGTGGATAACAGTGGTGAGTGACACATGGGATGGTTGGGAGGGCTGTAAATAGACTTCTGGATGGTGCAGCCCAGGATGGTTCCAAATCTTGCAGAGCTCTGCAGTCTCATCTGTACAGTTCTTCTGTCTACTACAGCCAAGAAGGTAATAAACCTAGTATGTCAGGGGAGGTGTCTGACTAATGTTTTACTTCCTTTCTCCTTCTGTTGTTTCCTGCTACCATGGGGTGATGGTCCTAGTCTCCTAAACCAGGCCCTTACGTCAAGGAGATGAATGATGCTGCTACCTTTTATACTAACAGGGTATTAAAGGACTACAAGAACAGGTATGTTGCCAAGCCCCAGTATCCCCTAGCAAGAGAACAGAGCATTAACCATACCAGTAGGGCTCACAGTGCTATCACAGAAAGTATGTTGTAAACTAAAAAGCATTTGATAAAACCTTCTTGCAGTAGTATAGTTTGCCCTCCTCACCTCTGACCTGCAGCATGCTGCAGTGAGAATGGCAGCAGCATTAGCAGTGCTGGTTTTCACACTCCCCACATTTTAAGTTTATTTTTAATTTTTCTGGCATTCCAGCATCATGAGCTTATATGCAAATGCCTATTTACATAGCAACGTGTGGCTAGCTGGCTGCTGTGCATCCTCTTCTCATTTGTGCCCTCATACTGTTGCTATTCTTGCTCTTGGCTTGAAAATCTGTATTTAGGTGATAGATATATACAGCTTCAATTTCCATAGCTCCTAATTTGATTTTTCTCTGTACCACTGCACTGTTCTTAAAGAGCACAAGGAATTCACAAAAAAAGGTTCCATGAATGGTATCTGTGAACTGATGGAGAAAGAGAAAAAAATTCAGATCCTTCCTATGCCCTCTCTGAAAAGTCATGTGTAAATCCTGTTGATTTGGTGCTTTTGAAGTCCAGATTTTGGCTCTTGATTTTTAAATCCCAGTGAAGAACGGTATTTGCTATTGAAGTTTTCCTCTTTAGTGAGGAAAACTTCAAATATTAAAACCTTTCACATGTATTTCTATTTCTTGTATTTGTATAAATATATATTACATGCTATATAGAGTATGTTATTTTATATATATTAAATATTATTCCTAAAGTCTTCATTTACCTACAGAAGGTAGTAACTGCTGGGGTAACTGATGATTTTTACAAAACAGCATCAGTACTTATACTGGAGAAAAAAAATGTGTCATGTAATGGTATAAATAAAGTGCATTATTTAGGTATTTAATTCTTCCTTTAACGAGGAATTCTTTTCCTGTTTTTCACTGAATCAGATCACAATGTCTTCCAAAGTATGGAAGGCTCTCCCTTGACTTCAGCAGGCTTTGGATTAAACCTGTTGACCCAGGTTCTCTGCATTAAGGATCAAATTCCAAAGGAAATAAATGGAAGGTAGACACAAAAATCCTTGTAAGCATCCAGTCCATAGCCATCACTATTCATTAATAATTTTTTGTAACTGAGGACTTCATCTTAGAAGCAATTTCTCTCTACATATTTCCTGGTTTCATTTATAGTCCCGTTGGAGGACTACGATTCTAAAGCCAACTTGTGACTTGCTCTTTAAAAATTTTTGATGTACAAATATTTTAGTCTGATGACTGTAACACAATCCAGTATTGCCCTGGCTGCATTTGAATGTGGCAGCCAGAATATCTTACAGAACCCACAGATATTTAATTTTCTGAAGTTCAGCACCCTGAAATTGACCTTCTGCACAACTCAGTGTGCCTTCAGGACTTCTTCACTTGACTTTGAGCCTGAGCAGAATGGTGACACACACTTCTAGCAGGAAGCACTCTCTACTAGAGGCATCCTTTGCCCTTGTTTGTCCTCTGGAAGCATCTAGAAGCTTTCCAGTGTAGTAGCTTCAGTATTTGCAGCACTGGGTTGGTTGGCTGCCTGCTAGCTGAGTTGTCCATGGCTTTAAGGCACACATTGGGTTTTACCTGCTTTAAGAAAGAGCAGCAGTGCTTTCTGTACATTGACACATAAATATTGTCTCTGTTTTTACAGTGACACACGCCATGTAGATTGGGTGAAGTCATATCTGAACATCTGGTCTGAGCTTCAAGCTTATATCAAAGAGCATCACACCACAGGGCTCACCTGGAGTAAAACTGTAAGTACTCTTTCTTTCTTCAAGAAGAACCATAAAATTCCAGGAACCAGTTTGTCTTTTAATGCAGGTCATTAGCTCAGGAAAAATAAATATCTAGGCCTGGAACAGAAGTCATGGTCCATGGATTTCCCAACCAAGCCAATAAATATTTGAAATATAGGTGGAGATGTTCAAGCCATTGTGGAACAGGTTTGGAGGAAGAGAAAAGAATTACTTGGGATTGTTACAGCCACAACGCTCAGCTGCAGATGGTGAGGAGAGGCAGACACAATTCTCCATGCCTGTAGAAGGTAGGAACAAGACTAAATGGAAAAAATTGAAGAACATGTCAGACTAAAGGAAAACTGAGGGAACATGTCATGGAAAGGAGAAGAATGGTGGGAAGAATCTGAACAATGAGAGATTTAGTAACAGGAAAGACAAAGACAAGGGATACATAACTTTGTAGATGGCTAGCTTTTTAAGACTGATATATCAGACATACAGAAATAACTTCTGAAAACAGAGAGAGTAAATATAACTGCATACCTAATTATTTATGCTCCTTATAAAAGCTGCTTCTGTGTGTTACATCTGAGATGCATAGAAAGATGACAGCATTGAATATTTTTCTCTAAGAGAGGTATAAACATGAAAAATTAATTTTCTCTTGGATATAAATCTAAGAGTTTATGTCCACTGTCTACATTGATGCAGTGTTCTATATTATTTTAATAATTTGCTCATGTTTATTATCAGATTAGGAGAACTGCTGAAATATGTTAAAAATGTAATCAGACTGCTCTTTAATGATATAATCTCCTAAACCTACCATGTACTTGCACATGCAGTCTTTCACACCAAATTTGGAATTTCTTCTGTGTACACAAGTATCATTATTTTTAATTGAATGACTATTCAGAGGACTAATACAGGTCACCATTTAGTTCTCAAAACAAACAATTTTAAGAACTCAGGAATATAGGGAAGTAGAACTTTCAGATTAATGTCCTTCCAATCCAAACCATTCTGTGATTCTATGAAATGTAGTTTAACATGGAATAAGAGCTGTAACACCTTTCCTGTGAAGACAGGCTGAGAGAAGTGGGATTTTTTCAGCCCGGAGAAGAGAAGGCTTCACAGACACCTTTTTGCAACATTTCAATATATTAAGTGGGCTTGTGAGAAAGACTGAGGAAGACTGAAGAAAGACTGTCATTACCAAGGCTTGTAATGACAGGACAAGGGGCAATAGATTTAAATTGAAAGACTGAATATAAGCAATAATTTCTTTGTTGTGAGGGTGATGAGACACTGGAACAGGTTGCCCAGAGAAGCTGTAGATGCCCCATCCCTGGAAGCGTTCAAGGCCATTTGGGTGGGAATCTGATCAGCATGGTCTATGAAAGATGTCCCTGCCCATGGCAGGGGGTTGGAACTGGATGATCTTTAAGGTCCTTTCCAATCCAAACCTTTCTGTGATTCTGTGGTACTTGGAAAAGTTGCTTTCTCTCTCTCTCTATGGAAGTTATAACCATGAAAGAGAATGTAGGTTGCTTGTGCTCGGCAACAGACAGCAGCTTTCTCTTCATACCCTTCATGAGACATTGTACAAGGCCTTTCAGTACTCAGGTATCCAAGTGCAACTTCAAACATGGGAGAGAACCATGATCTGCATGTACATCTTAGTCTGAAGCAATGCAAAAATATTTTAACATGATAAATTAGAAGAATGTAATTCTTTGCTATTTTCTAGGTTCCTATCGTAAAAATTTTAAAAATTAAAAATTATTCCTTTATTTAGTACAAAATTTCACACTTAGTACATCCTATTCTATTATGATCAGCGAACATGAGAAGAGCTAATGATTTTTAAATTATTATTACATAAGCAAAAGGAACTGTAGTACCCCGTTAGCTGAATTACCTGAGAATCTGTGACAAAATTTGTTCTGTTAATACAGAAAAAGAATAATCTTCACCTTTAATAGAACTACCCAAGTATGGAAATAGTGTTATAAGGTAAAGGTTTATTACAGCCATTTGATCAAACAGGAGGAGCTCTCAGTGCTGGTGAGTACTCGTAATCTTACTCAGAAATGTAGCTGTTGCAGATTATGTTTGACTGGTCCTAAAACCAGTACCTCAGCCATCATGTCTTTATACTTCTCTGTCTTCAGCTGTCCAAGAAATTGCTGAAACTTAGGTGTGACTTTTTTATTTATATTAAGCATAGTTTCCTGCCAACAGTACTCATTCCATAATGAGCGATGAGCCCATCACTGCATCTGAAGTTCTGATTTCACTTCACTTTGGATATCACTCATATCTGGAAGTTGTCTTGGAAGTATGGCTCATTTAAATTATCCTTTATGTGATATGAGTCTGAAAGATTAAATTGCAGACTCATTTTTATGGATGTATATATTTTTTTAAGTTTTACTGAATGTGAGTGCAAGAAAATTAGAATCCATTAATTCAGCAGGTTGTTTAAATAGCTTAAATGTTATTTAAATATTTCTATGAAGTGTGGTAACAAATACATTCCAGAAAGCAATGAGTTGCTCAAGTGATAATTTCATTTTTTGTTATACATTTTAAAGTGAGAATGAAAGTCATAGATACACGTTGTGTGAAGTTAAGCATAAAGGTCTGCAGAATCAGGGTCTAGACAGAAATATGATATATATATAAAAGCTGTAGATATATTCCAGACACAGTTGTTAATCGTTGCACACAGCAGCTTCCACTTACATGCATAAAAGGAAAAAAGGAAAAAGCAGTAGTTTGGCAAGGCGTTAACAAAGTGGAACATTTATGAAAGGTAGACATTGGTGCAGAAAAGGTATTTATTATACAGGAAGAGACAAAAGAGAAGTGTCTTGGGCATATAAGTACAGATTTTAAAGTGTATTATACCAATAATTTACCCTTCATATCTGCAGAAGTCAACAAAGCAATGCATGAAATTTCTATAAAAAGCTCTTAAGTAGCACATTTGGATATTTCTAATGAGAATGAAGAGTCAGGAAGAATATTAACTACTGCTTCTCTCCCAGCTGTATTCTTGTTGCTTGAACTCCCAACAAACCCCCAGGAGCATCAGCCTAGATCAGAGGCTATGCTTGGGTTTCCAAAAAGAAGAGGACAGGATTTTCGAATTGGTGCTTGGCCCCCTAAGCCATGGGTGCCGTGTACTGTGGTGTGCACATTTATGGCCGTGCAGTATCCCAAAGCTGTGCCATTTCCAGCCCCCTGTACCCTTCCATCAAGCTGCACAGGGCAGATACAGCCAGCCTTGGAAACATTGCTAGTGCATACAGGAAAGTGTCCTTGGCTCTGCTAGCAGGCACACAGGCAGACAGTTTAGAGGAAAGAGAAAGAAATGTCTTAATAAATTAGAAGACAGACACAAAAACAGGTGCAGGAGGTTGAAATAATGTCCAAACAGTCACTTCTGACAATAACAGTTATCTCTATCTGCTTCATAAAAAGTTTGTGATAAAAACAGATGTTTATGGATTTTTGGATCTAATACAGTTCTGTCTTACTTTGGTTCTGCCAAGACGTGTGACAATATTTTACTTCGTAATGGCACCCTACTGAAATGTGCAGGACTGCATGAGGAGAAAGCCAAGGAAATAGTGAAGAATATAGTGTCTTTAGGAATACATTTAGAAAGAAACAGTGTAGTTAAGGACCTTTAGACTTTTGTGCATCTGAATCTGTTTTGCTACTCATCTGGACTGGTGGTACAAAATTGGGCTGGACTATGTAAATTGGCATTTCAAGGCATGATGGATATGGTTAGGATATTTGTTGGTACAGTGCTCACAGAAGGAAAGTATGTATTTGATGTATGTTTGTGAGCAGGATTGTCCCAGAGAGTAAAAAGGTCCGTGTATTTTCACCATGATTTAAAATAGTCATTTTCATTGATTGATTGTGCATATGTCAAGAAATATGCTTGTAAGTGCAAGTCAGATGGATCTAAAAGTGTAATTTTGTAGTTCATTATCTTGAATCCAAAGTGTCCTTCTGCCTCCTACACCCTGTGCTGAGTGGCCATTCACTATACTCACAACATCTCAATTTAGCTATCTTGACAATGGAGACAATGGCAATTACCAGTCTAATGGAGATTTGTTTTAATTTGCTACCAGATATGACATTCTCAGATGTCACTGAGTCTTTGGAAAAAGCTGTTGTTACAATGAAATATTTTAGCTGCCAGGGTAGCATTTTATCTATGCAGTAACCATCATTTTTGCTTGCTACAGCTTTTCTATCTTTAACAAGCAATCCACAGCTGTAATAGTGACCTGTACTTTTTCAGTTCTTTCTGATAAAGAGCAAGTGCCTTTTTTTTCTTTTTTTTTTCTTAAAGAACGGATTCTGTTGAAGCATGCTTCTTTCTACCCCCCACGCTTTTTTGGGTGATGCAAATGAATGAACAGCTGTAATATAAGCTCACAAGAATGCCTAATAAAAAGTTTGTTTGCTACAAGGGCTGCTTGAGTAATCTGGGGGAAGTGAAACTTCTGCTCCTGTTTCTGCAGGTTAACCTTGCAGAAAGAAAACCAGTAATAATGACAGACTGCTGTAGTTTTCCATATATCAAATAAGTGTTAAGACACAAATCTTGCTCAAAGGTAATTGTCTTGAATGTTTCAGTTGCTGGTGGAACTGCACTTAACTTCTTGTTCTTTGTGTACAATAGTAATTTAGGACAGATTTTGCCAGCAGGTTTATTTACAAATAGGAAATATTTAGAAACTAGCAGTGAATTTCATTACAGTATTTAGTTTCTAATACAGAATTTCACTCAAGTGATGAGTGAAATCCTCCCCCCCTTTACAAATCAAAACAACTTAGGATGAAGTCTGCACATCTTTAAAAGCAGTTGAGATTTATTTAAATCCTGTTTCCATTATCTTCAAGTCTTTTTTTTTTCCTGAAATAGCATCTTAAAAAACATTTATTACTCCTTAGATAGTACACAAAAACATTCTTTAAAAGCTGAAATTCTCCACAAGCTCCACACCAAGTACCATTATAATTTCTACATTAGCCTGATTGAGTGCAATTATGGTAGTCTCAGTGCAGACTTGGGCATTTTATTCTTGTCTAAAATAGTCACCTCCAGACATTTGCTTATTAAATGACCCTGCCTCTCTCCTGTTCTATCAAAACATTTTCCTGTAATATATCGTCTCTGTACATATTGATGTGACCAAGCTGCAAAAGACCAACTTCTGCAGGCAAAAGCGTCCTATTATCTGTCCAGTATCTCTTCTGTGCTGTGTTTAGTTTGACGTACTTATCAAGCAGCCATCGTCTGAGCCACTTCACTAAAGCTAAAGGTCAAAACTGTAGTGCCAAATTCAAGCCACAGCCACAACTGCAATCCCAGAGGCCTTATTCAGATAGAAGTAAGGGCAGCAGAGAGGTACCAGTTTAAATGCCTGTGTCTTGGATAAGATGTAGACATTTCCACAGTGCTTCGTTTTTCTCAGTGATAGCCTTCTCTCTCCTTTTCTGTATACCTTCCATTCCTTTCTCTACCCTTCCCTATTCCCTATTCCCTTATACTTTTTTGTTGAAAAAAATTTGCCTTCTTTAGTTGCAAGTGTTTCTTTCTCGGAGAACAGGCAGTGTTCTGGTTTTCGGTACAGTATCGATTAAAAAAGTGGCAATCCTGGCACCTCTACAATAGTTGCCTCTTTGGTGGAGACTGCCTCAATTACATCCCTGTCGCTTTGAAAGAAAAGTATTTTTATTCTCTTATTCCAGGAGTGGCTGAAAATATTTGTCTTTACTGTATATCAATTTTATTCTCTTAACTTTGACTAAGCACCATTCAGACATGTTAAGGGAAAACCTGGGTGAGGCATGCAGCCTAATTCCAGTGGAAAAGGGAAAGGAAAAACAAAATTGAAAGCACACAAAATAGAGAGAAAAGGAAAGGGACATCTATTAAAACTTTACTATCTTGCTAAGGGGATTGGTCTTTTTTAACCAAATTTTTCTATAATTAAAAGATGGTTGAATCTGCCTGTTGAAGCACATTACTTGTTGGCAATTACATTATCATACAGTTCTCAAATGATTTAGAAGACCATGGCTGTGTAAAACATTTCTGATCGGGTAACTATGAAGCTGTAAGCATCATTTTAAATCCTGAACAGGTGATGAACGGCAAAAGTATTACAGGGGGCTGCAAAGCTTGAAAACTCTACAGATAAATAATTCTGCTGAGACTCCATAACAAGAAAAGAACCTGGCCTGGTTTTTGTTATTTTGTGTTTTACCTAACAAAGATTACAGGCCCTGTAAGTTAGCTGTTTCATCCAGTAAATTGCAGCTCTCTGGGCAGCATAACCCCTTGCAGACAGGTGGCTTAAATAGGGTAGGTAATAGAACTGTTGTGCTAAGCTACTTTTACACAAAAAACACCTTAACAAGAGCTCTGTGCCCCTGAGTCACAGTCCACCTGTTCCCAGAGGTTGATATGTGATATTTTGAGTTTCACAATTCTTGTCTTTGGATGTGCATATGTATGGAAAGAACAATACAGAACACTGTAATCATTTTAGGTGTGAAACTAGGATTACTATAAAGGGGGAGAAAATAGGGATATCCTTTTTTTTTTTTTTTTTGAGAAGAATGTATGCCCCATTAGAATTCTTGTTTGTCTGCTGCCATGAAAAGAAGGCTTTTCAATAAATTAAGGGAGGGATTTCATGACCTCTCTCTAAGCCACCTGTTGCTTTAGCTGCAAGTAGATACTTACCTCTTAATAGGAATGACTAACAAAATAGGTACTATATATCATACACATGCATATATCATTTATTTATATGCATTATATAGATGTTTAGAATCCTCCGGTTCTGAGTAAAATCAACCCTTGCAGCTACAAGAAATGCATTGTTCAGATGCTCCATAGCAGGTTCCCAGCACAAGAACTTTGTTCCCCTGTTTCCGTGCTGCACTGTGTCAGCCAAAAGCTGGACAAACACAGAGGAGCGTTGCGGGTGTTTGTACAGGGTCTGGCACATAAGCCCCTCGTATCCCCAGGGATAGGAGCCTCTGGCTGGGGCTCCTTGCTGCTGCACTACTACAAATATAGTAACAGTGACATGGAAGACTAACCCAGGGAGCTGTTCAGCAAGAATAGCTCAGGAAATAGTAACATCTGCGATAAGACATGAAAAGAAATCCTTACTGTCTCTCAGTAGCTGGGTTCAGACCTGAAGACACGTCAAGCTGCATATGGCCACCAAAAATTAGTGACAGTATGGCATTCAGAGCACTTGTGTTATATATGAACAGCATTTTATTTCTCTAACAAGATGGGCTTTTCCCTGTGCTCCAAGGGAAGGAAGCCTTTAGGAGAAATGTGTTTAACAAGGTCCAGCTTCTCAAAAGCAAAGGACTTCCCTCAGCTCTGCTGTAATTTCAAGGGAATTAAATGAGATTTGAGATCGATGAATTTCAACTAGGCAGCTATCTCAATATAAACAGTTATTTATTTCTTTCAGCGAGCCAGTTAGGTGAGAAAAAGAAGTGTACCACACCCTTGTGCCAGTTGTACAAGATAAAGGTAGAAATATAACATACTTTGAGGCTGTACCACAATCCTGCAAACCCTTGCACAGTGACATTTGTCAGACCCAGCACGGCAAGCAGCATCAGACACTGTCACTAGAGAAAGCTTCTCTGCCACGGTCAGTGGGAGACCCTTGGGCCTCTCTGCAGATGGCTTGGGGCTCCCATTCCTGTCACCCCATTTAGAGCATGGCTGGAGGCTGAAGACAATTTTTTTCCCTGAGGGGAAATTTCTGGAATGTTTCATCCCCTACAGAGCTCTTAGTACGTGGTCATAGAGCCTGCATCTCCTGTTCCTGATAGGATCTTACTCAGAGAATTACGTTTTCCTCCATTTCAAAAAGCTCCAGGAGCAAGGTTTAAAGCACATCAAGTTCACTATGATGCAAAGCTACCAGGTTAAAATTTATGGCTTACTTTTGTGTCACATTTTCACAAAATAAGGACGACTCTATCTGTTCCCCTGATAATTCTTACTAGGGGCATATTTGTAAACAGTGGAAAAATGACCACACCAACATGTTAATGGGGGCAGTCAGCTATTGTTATAACTTGACAGAGGTGTCTACAGACACCACGGTACTGAGAACAGCAGCTGTTGCTGAGGCAAACAGCTGAAATAAAAGAGGAAGAAAGGCCGCTTGCAAACAACTGCCTTCACTGGTCCAAATGGCTCCTAATACTCTTCTATGTACAGACACACTGTTGTTAACATCTGCGTGAAGTTAATCTGAAGAGTTGTTTGCAAATAGCAAAGCTGCTGAGCACCTGCTGCTTTAGGATAGATGAACTTTTGTGGGCATGTAACATACTATTTTATTCCTGGCAGCTCTCACAAACACTACCCTGTACAGAACAGAAATGAATGGACTTCGTGAAGGGCACTTTTGTTGAAATTGGATAGGACTATACACAAGTATTACCAGATACCAGAACAGTTTAAGAGCCTGGTTCAGAAATAGTCTAGAGCCTGAAGGTGTTAAGTGGTCTTAGAAGAATAACTGAGGAAAGCAAAGTAATTGCCAGTGACTGAGGTTGGTAACTTGGAGGTTCATTTATTAATACATGTCAAAATGAATTTTTAAAAAAGTTCCTGGAACTACTTCACTTGGCTGATTTTTAAGCTGCCCTTTACATCAGTGTGTTTGAGTGCAGCACAGGTCCCATCTTCCTGGCATGTAGGGAGTGCAAGAAGGGAAATGTATGTTCTGAATTTCCAGGTCACTTTGGTGCTTTCTGCCCCATTTTGAGAGTTTCCCTGAGCCACTCTCCCACGAAGAATTTCACCTCACTTGTATGTTTGTTGGATTTTGGTTAGGTACATCAAAATGGCAAAGAAATGAAGCCTGTACCCAGAGTAAGACTGCACCCTTCTTCCCAGCAAGTCTGTGTGCCCTCTCATTTGTGAGACCTGTCTCTCTTTTCCATGCCATTTTATTCCAGTGGGGGATGCTCCTACTGGAGGAGTCTAGACTGTAACATGGGAGATCTATAGTAAAACAGTTAAACCCTGTACTTTAGTGACCTTTTTTCCTGTGATTTGTCCTTCAATTTTGCCTGGCCTAACTTATGGTTGAAATTGCAGTTTCCAGAATGGCCCTATATATTGAAAATAGCATGCTACACTGTCAGTTAACTTGTGTAGCTGTAACTCAGGTCTTAAACTAGACAAGATTTGCCATGCAGGAGAAAAGTTAACAACGATGGTTCAGTCTGTCTTTTATTCCTGTGACTGCACAAAATTATGAGGAAAAGTGGGAAGGGTGACAGAACCTCAGGTGTCTTCACCTTGTGACAGCTTCTGTGTTCTTAATTAGATCTAACTCAAAATCTTCTGTGCTCAGTGGAGATTACCAGCGGCTTTGGTGGAGGGACCAGGCTTGTAAAGAAAAGAAGAGGCAGATGGGCATGAGTACAGTGAATACATTTTTTTCCCTTACTTTTGAAACCCACTTAAAGGACTAGAATGTCTTTGCTCCTCAGGTCAAGCATTGAGATTTTTGAGTAGACTTGTTTTTTCATCGGTCCTGCTCTAGAAAGAAAAAAGCTCCTGGTTTCCCAGATCCTTTCCTACATCTTCTGTTTCTTGAAAATAAATATGACAACAGTCTCCAGTCATACAAAACCATGTCCAAACTTAACTGATATATTTTAAATCCTTCTTTTTACCTGTACTTAGACAAGGCAGTTATTTCAGGGTTCTGGGAGAGAGATGACCTACTTCCACAGATAAACCCCTCTGAGTTTTACTTCCATCTCATTACACAGATATTCCCATATTTAGTTGCCATTTGGGAAACTGCCTTTGATGCACTACTCAGCAGCATTATTGGAGCCTGGTGTGTCCTGCATGATCTGTGATGACCTTGAGTCTGACACTTCAAGCAGAGAGACTGCCAGAGTGACCCACCACTCTGTGTTGTATGCAGAATACCCAGATAACTTCCAGAACTTTTTTCTCTAATGCATCTTTGCAGCCTTTGCACAATTTAGATGGTGTTAATTCTAAATGGATGTGTGAGTCTTACACAAGTTTCTGGAAAATCACAGCACTGTATTGATAGGCAGGTGGAAGCAGTAGGTATTTTTGAGAAATCAGATATCAGTCTGGAATTTGGCAAGTGGATTTTCATCTCAGACTGAAAGTTATTAGCCACTACTGCTACTGCTATTAATTGCTTTTCATAAAGCATACATAATTCATAACCGCATGTTCACACTGTGAATGGTGAGTGCCATTTCTGAGTATCAGAGTGTTTTAAAAAGCCCTGCAAATGCAATGTTCATAATT
Source organism: Drymodes brunneopygia (assembly GCA_013400955.1). Classification (NCBI taxonomy): domain Eukaryota; kingdom Metazoa; phylum Chordata; class Aves; order Passeriformes; family Petroicidae; genus Drymodes; species Drymodes brunneopygia. The sequence continues at coordinate 581,543 of VZTZ01046640.1, forward strand.
CTGGATAACCAGGGCATAGTGGATTCAGTTGCTATGGTTGCAGGCAACAGAAGGGGAAGATCTGTATTGCACCTCAGGCAGCAATAACTGATTGTGCCACTAAATCCACTTACATTCTTTTTTTTTTAAATTACAATAATTCACAGTTCTGCTGACTCTGCTGCAGATAACTTCACTGGCATTAGGAGAGGCAGGGAACAATCACTATAAATTGAAGGGCCAGTGAAGAAGTTGTCCCCAGCCTAAAACACTGGCCTATAACAAGGAGTATGTAAGCAGAAGCTCTGGGTTAAATGTATCCATGCAACAATGGAATGTCTCTAAAAGCAGTCAACATCAATTCCAGTATATCTTGACAATAAAGGATAATCGGTTCCAAAACGAGATTCTTCTCATTTGTTTACATTTGATCAAAAAGATTTAATTACAAGAAGAGAGCTTATTCCCTTAAGAGATCTTGGATTTTTTTTTTTTGTTTTTAAAGTATATTTGAAGAGTAAGTTAAAAAGGAGCATGAGGATCTCAGCCCTTTTCCTGTTATCCATTTGGGATCAGGAATCAGGAATCCAGTTTGGGATTACAGGCCAGAACAAGTTTTACTTTTTAAAAAATAGCTGTAGTTTTCACTCCTGTGAGATGCATGAACCAGATCAATAGTTTGTTGTTTCAGTTTAGTGGAAAGCAGAAAGAGTAGTACCATAAATGGTTAAAAATATCCTCAGAGGCCAGCCAAGCAATATCTGTTTCTAGTATGGATTACCAGGGGCTCACTAACAACCTGTATCTCCTAACAAAGGCAGCCATTTAGAGGAGCTGTGACTCTGTAAGTCGCTGTAATTTTCCCATTGTATCTGCCCACCTGTTAATATTTGCTGCTGCAATGCACAGTATCTCTGTAGCTAGCTGAACTCATCAGAACCAATCTAATTTTCTCAATAGTTCTTTTAAGTCCCTTCTGTGCTGCAGAGAGGTAGGACCATAGTGACGCTCAGTGGCAGGACAGTAAAAGTGATTCTCAGATTCTCTCTAACATCTATTATTAGGATGTTAGGGCATTATTATAAAATTTTAGACAGATAATTATTAGTATTTTCTGTCTGATTGATAATATTCTATGTAAGCATTGTAATTCAGAACAAAAAAATGTACTTTTGATTATGCAGACTGAAAGAAAGATTGTGTTACTTACTTTGCCAAGGTCCCCTTCACTCAACTTGTGTGCTGTGATCTCCTGCAACTGAAAAAAAAAAGAAAAAAGGATTTGAGAAATTGAACTAAAAACTCAAAAATTGAATTTCAGAATCAAGAGACTTGAATCGCCATTTTATTTTTTAATATTTTTGATTTTTATATTTTGTGGTATTTGAATCTTTACAGATAACTTGAACAGTTTAAAGAACAGCATTTTACATCTTGCATACAATTTATCATCCTATTTATTTTTCCTATGTAAAACTGACAATTCATGACCCTCTCAGTTATTGTGTTGTACCAAAACATTTTCTTTATGTTTCTGAATGCACACTGAGATATGGTTATAACTGAATTCGGTATCTGAAAAAAAGGAGACATTTTCCTTTTTATGTAAGTAAACACTGGAATAAATTATGGAATCATTACTGTTAAAGATTTTTAACATCAGCCCTTACAGGTGTTTGAGACAGTTATTTTAGGTGGAGTAGTTCGGCAGTGAGGGTAGCAGTGTGGGCTGTCAGAGTCTTCCAGCTGTGCTTACTCAGGTGCAGGGAAAGTTTCATAGGATTACATTCGATTATGGAGCCAGAAATTCTCCTGAGCCTGTGGCTTTCTAGAGTCACCTCAACTCACAGCATTCAAGGACGTTAATAAATAAGAACTGTTGTCATACAGTGTTCCTTGAAACACCGTATGTAAAATAATTTCCCTCTGTCTCAAACAGGGGCCAGTTGCATCCCCCATGTCCATGCGATCTGTTCTAACCAGCGGCTCCTGCCTTTCCGCGCCCCCGCCGCCGCCGCCGGGACCGCCCCCCATCCTCGACACGGAACGCGCAAAGGACGAAGGAGCTGCGTCTCGCTCAGCCCTCTTTGCACAGCTGAACCAGGGAGAGGCAATTACCAAAGGTCAGGAGAAAAGAAATCGAACTGTGATGTTTGTGATGTCAAACTACAGCAGAAGCTGTTGTGTCTATTAACCTAACTTGCGCAGCATTTTCAAGTTACATTCTAGCAGCTCAGATCCTTCCGAGGCTTGCAGTGGCCCGAGAGAGAAGGCTGCATTCGACCACAGCACCCATACAAGTTCAGCATACCTGACGTTCACACCACTTATTTAGAGATATCCTTTTAATTTTAAGGCAGCCAAGCTGGATATCTTCAGCCCCCAGTAGCTGGGGGACCTCTTAAGTTGCAATGCCATAAAGTTTTATCCCTCTTTTTGTCTCACATTGAGTGTACAAACCCGTGTTTGTCTCACATTGAGTGTACAAACCATGTGTTACATGTCAGGTGAAACAAAGCTTTTTGTATTAATATTGGACAGTTGTCATTTAAGTGTATGTCTATGAATTTAAATACATATGATTGATATATTTACATTTAATGCTGCAGGGATAGGTCAAATATTGTCATAAATTAGAAAAAGAAACTATTTTATGGATGAAAAACATGATACAAAAGCTGTCAGAGTTTTCTACAGACAGGGACTAGAAGACATTGTAGGATTTTCTGTTGAAGATACTAAGATAGACAATCCGCAGTAGAAGAGTCAGAAGTATGTCAGCAGTTACACTTTAGGTCATTACCCAGGTAAACAAGGAAATTAAAAACTGTAATTTCAGAGACTAAGATAACACAATTACAAACAAACCTTTCATGCTTCAATATGAGGACTTCTAGGATTGGAAAGTAGACTCTCTTTCACAAGCACCCTTTTTTTTGTTTTTTAGGGCTTCGACATGTCTCTGATGACCAGAAGACTCACAAGAACCCCAGCCTACGTGCCCAAGGTCCATCTGTTCGTTCTCCAACAAAAAGCCATACTCCAAGTCCTACCTCTCCCAAGAATTCCCCACAGCAGAACCATGCCCCTGTCTTGGAGCTAGAGGGAAAGAAGTGGAGAGTGGTGAGTTCCAGTCACACCTCTGAATTGCACCTTGCACATTGCAAACCAGGAGGAGCACTGAAACATCTTGTCTGTCATAAACATTCAACAAAACAAAGTTGCAACTGAAATAAGCTTAGTCCTCCATTTCTCTGCATTGCTACAGTTCAACTTTTACTGTTCTGTAGGATCTTAAGTTAATTCATATGTCTCTTGAGAATCACTTATTAATTCATCTCACTGGAGAACGTCAGAACCCGCATATAAGTTCCTTGCAAAATCAGACAGTGCCCCAGAAACAAGTCCAGTAGAGAGCACAAATTAAAATCCCTTTTTGCAGGCCATCCCTGTGAATGAGAGAGAACAGTCATCACAGACCACTTTCTCCAGTTACCCTAATGAATGAAATGATACATTTATTTTTCATTGCCCATTCCATGCAAGCATGTCTTTCATGCTTAAAAGTAGAGGAATGTTCTCCTTTTGCCCAATCTACAGATAGAAAAAGAAGATTTGTTTAAAATTTGGGTGTTAATTTATGTAGGCATATACCGAAGAATGTATGAATGAAAATTGATGTGACTGTGTTGGTTAAAAGAGAGCAGAAAGAATACACAGTTTAGTCATGCAGAAGGAAATATACACAGTCAGTGTATATTACAGTAGAGTCCAGTTTGCATAAGGTGCAGTCACTGTTTGCCTGTGTTATGTTGCCTTACGGTTCTACTACTTGGAACTTACCTTGTGGATCCCTAGCCTTTCCCGGACATCCATGGAGTGTAATTGTTCTTTCAAGCCTAATGAAAGGAAATTTCTTTGTCTATTACTCCTTTATTGTATATGGTCATATATCATGCCTGTATGTGTTCACAATATGCTGTATCAAACATTGTATAACACTTGGGGAAGGAAAACTTGCTCTGTTCTTCAGTCTGAATCAGATGGGAGCCACACAGCAATTCTGTGAGTGCCTTTTTAAATTGTTGTGAGCATAACATCTTCACTGCAAAATTAATGGATTTTATCACAGTCTGTGCTAACTTCTTCAGCTCTGCAGCTCTAAAACATACAGTGTCATCTACGGGTCAGTTAGGTGAGATATCTGATCACCAAGCAGATTAGGATTTTAAGCCACAGGAAGGATATTGCTCTGTTGTAACTAAAGATGCAATGACTCGAGGATAAATTGTACTAAACTCTGTCTGACTGTTAGCTAAAGACTGTTAGTTAAAGACAAGCAATTAAATAAACTTTCTTTTGAAACAGGAATATCAAGAAGATAGGAATGACCTGGTCATTAACAACACTGAACTCAAGCAAGTGGCCTACATTTTTAAGTGTAACAAATCTACACTTCAGATAAAAGGAAAAATCAACTCAATTACTATTGGTGAGTGGGTAGCTCAGCTTTAAGTGACAATCTTGAAAAAACTGACTTACGTGATTAATAATCTGAATAATTCCATTCACTTTAATGATTTATCACATGAGGAAAGTCACTCAGCTATGCAGTGCAGGACTGGGAATTTTTGTAGTTAATTCAGCAGGTGTGCATGTATTTGCTTTTGTCTTGCCTTTCTTATTTATGATTGCTTTTATTTTAGACAACTGTAAAAAGTTTGGCCTTGTGTTTGACAATGTTGTGGGAATCGTGGAAGTGATCAACTCCAGGGATATTCAGCTTCAGGTAAATATCCCATTGAGAGACTAAGACAGTCAGAGAAAAGTGGGGGGTGAAAAGCCCAACACGTAGCTACAAGAGATTTTAAAAACTCACAGAGCACAACAAAAGTAAGAAATACCCAAATAGATCTTTATAATGCACTAAATTCTGCTGATGTTTTTAGAAAATGCCTGTGAAAACTATTTACTATCACTGAAAAACTTCAGTTTGTTCAGTGCCTTCTGCCCAGTGCCTTCTGGTTCTGGTGAAGCTGAGAGATCTGTACGCTGGCAGAACTGTTACTTATGTCCCTGCTCTGCTTTCTTGCTAAACAGCTCCCAGCACTTGAAAGTTCAGTGATGCTTACAGAACAAATTCTAGCAGTTAGCTAATTGATTTTTAAGTGCACAAGATTTTTTTCTTTTCTAATCCTTTTAATGGAAATGTTCAAATAGACTGTTGTCAAAGGACAACTGAATGCTATGAAGTAAAATAGGTGCTGGAATTTCAAAAAATCTCTCTAGCCAGTGATGTGACACTTTATATAAGTAAGTAATGTACTTATTTGCCTTCAAAAAGCTTCATCAGAGGTCATCTTCCTTGTGATGCTCATGAAAAGACAATACATGGATTTTAAATCTATGTATTGCCCTCTTTTGCTTAAAAGACTATGCCTGCTGTGTGGCATTAAATATAGGCAGTCCTGCTCCATGCTTCAGAAATACTGGTCACAGCCACCACAGGAAATAGGAGCAAGATGGGGTTTTTATATTCTGAACCTTGTGCAAGTGACTGACATTGCTACCAACTGTGCATCATCTTCTGAACTGTAACAACCAGTTTTATTCATGATCACTACATGTCTTTTTATGGCAGAGGCAGTTAGTTAAGGATCCCAGGCATTTATTTGAGCAGTTTTAAAATAATTGTATTATATTTAATCATTACATCTTAAACTATTCATGAAAGCTGAAAAATTTGTGTGTAATGAATAGCAAAACCACAGCTTGCTAATACTCAAATAAAGTGGAAATACCTTTTGTAAGAATCAAAATTAATAATGTTCTAATATTGCATAAGGCTTCTATGTATGTCATGGAGCAGAGTGGGAATCCACCTAAGAAGGCAGGATCTGGTTATGTGCTGTGTGCTGCTCGAATCAGGCCGCTCCCACAGGCTTGGTGTATGCTAAGTGCTAAGCACCTCAGTTTTCTCAGTAATTTGGAGACCTGAGTTCATAATTTCCAAATACATGATATGTTAATGCATAAGATTTCAGTAAACTGATCCTTTGGATTTGGTGTAGTTACTTCAGTGCCATATTGCTTGGCTCTCCTTTATCTCAGTGGTATCTTTTTTCTTGCCAGATGTTTGCAAAAAATTTTAAACACCCCTTCCTTCTGTTCTCCATTGCATAAGAACCCATTTAGGAGAAGGAACTTTAAGATGCATTGATCACTGTGTAGAACAGACTTCAGGATAAGGGTGGGATGCAAGAGGACAGACTACTTGGTTTACTGTCACATTTAAGGAACTGAAGTTGAAAGATAATCTTTAATTAAGTGATGGGAGACACTCTCATTAACAAGTACACCTCTGTCACTTGCTGTCACTGTTTTATGGCTCAGGATAATCTGCTGTTTTGACATCCAGAGTATATTGCTGTCCTTGCTAGAGAGGGCAGGAGGAGGAATTTTTACTGACAACCAGTGAGTCAGACTGTTAGCCATGAAGAAATCTTTCAATCTGTAAAATTGTAAACAAGAGAAGATTCCCCTTCCTCACCTCAAGTAAATCTTGTGCTTGCTTTTAAAGAGACTTAAGAAATAGTTTTAGAGATTTAATTAAATAGATCTTAGTACTTACGTAGAACTGCAGTTTGCCTGAAGGGGATAAAAACCCTTTCCTGTTGTATGCTGGTACAGCTTTGAAGTCTTCAGAGCGTGTTACAAATCCCTTGTGTTCTACTGTATGCTGGGGTCTTTCCTTTGCCCTTACTGGGTTAAGTTGACATGTTTGACTTCTTAGCCAGTTCTCACTGATGAACAAGGTGAACACTGCCTAAATATGAGCACAAAAGTGTCACTGAAATTAGAGAGAATCAGAGAAGTACTTCCATCAAACTATACATTAAGAGCTTGCTGTATATTTGCTGTTGTGTGTAGGTCTTTGTTGCCACCACTAAGAATTTTCAGTGTCCAACAAATCAAATCAAATCAAGGCATCACACAGGCAGATGCTGGTGGTCAAAATTAGACCTGGAAGGCAATGAGGGTTTTATTAACAGTATCTCTGTTTGCATTTTAAGATTTGATGTTAAGTAGATTTTACTTTCCAGGTGATGGGGAAAGTGCCAACCATTTCTGTTAACAAAACAGAAGGCTGCCACATCTACCTCAGTGAGGAGTCATTGGATTGTGAGATTGTGAGTGCCAAGTCATCCGAGATGAACATTCTCATCCCCCAAGATGGTGACTATGTGAGTGAGATATTTTTTAAATTTTCCTTTCTGTTCCATACTAGTCTTGGCAGCCAACAGCACTTAAGCTGCTAGGAAAGAAACTGATGTAACGCACATATTATGTCACCAAAAAATGATCCAAAACAATTTAATTTCTATGTGCCTGTATCTCAGGAGGGAGAATTCCTTATTCTCTGGGGCACAAAGTCATTTCAAAGATCAGAAATTATGTCCTCTCTCTCCATTCTGGTGGATAATGCCTTCATCTCCTGTCCATTTGATCTTTTTTTATATCTAAACATAATCTCCCAAAGACATTAACTTCACAGAAGAGCACTTAAGTCTGAAGGTGATGAAGCTAAAACTAAGATAAATATAATTCTACTACAGGTGAAATAATACAGTATAATATATCTGTTTTTTCTAAAGCTATTGATACATGGGTAGCAGCTGTAGTACTTTGTACTATTTTCAACATATGTCCTTAAAAGCCACTTCAACAGGTTCATTTTCCCAGTTCCTTTCCTGTTCTAGTAAAATTTTCATACTATGCCCAGTGGCATTTCTAGTGAAGTCCTGCTCTGTTACTTCACACACAAGCAGGCAAAGCATGCTCATAATAGTTTCCTGGTGTCCTCAACGGAGCAGAGTTGAAATTGCAGTGCACAGCCATAGCCTTAATACTTAAATACCTTGTTAGTCTTTTGAGCTGGAATTTGGTACAGGGGTTTAGACTTTATAAAATAAAATGTGTAATGAGAATTTCTGTGCTTCATATTTCCAAAAGTGACTGCTGGATGCCCAGCTTTAGACAAGTAAAAAGGGAACAATTTTTAATGGGTGCATGTTCAGCTGTTTTTTCTAAAAAAGAGTCCTTTTGGTCAGTCTTGCCTCAAAATCACTATAATATCAGAAATTACTGGCTATCAAAACACCTCTTTGAGGTCTGAATGAAAAACCCTTCTCTTCACATAATTTTTTGTTTACTAGGTACAGAGAAATATTGAAGAAATACTCTCTCCATCATTTCACTGAATTTGTAGAATGGAAGGGCACTTTATTTGATGTTCTGCTTCGTTTCATGTACCCTACAAAGGATGCTGAGTATTTTGAAGTGTATCACGCTTAAAATGATGGAGGTTTTATTTTATTTTATTTTATTTTATTTTATTTTATTCTTCCACATTATATTATTGCTTTTGTCCTTAAAATTAGACTCTTGGCTTAATCTCTGCATCTAAACCCTCTCTACTGTCTTCCAACCCAGACACCGATGGAATCTGAAGTAATTTCTGACATGAGGCTTATTTACTTAGTTGATGCAGATAATGGTGTGAGAGGGATTATTGCAAAGTAGTACCATACCAAGGCTATTTGAAACTGGGCAGCAATCAAGTTTTTTCCTGTGTGGCATTGTAAAATAGCTTCCTAGGGTAATGAAGAAGGCTTCTCTCTAATCCTGGCATGTCTGAGCTATCAATGCTTTCGCAGTCATGTAGCACTAATAGTATTCCAGCAGTTTTCATGAGATGTCCCCTGTTTGTTTAACCATCATTGTTGCTTTTGTTTCCTACCAGAAAGAATTTCCGGTTCCTGAACAGTTCAAGACAGCATGGGATGGATCTAAGTTGGTCACTGAACCTGCAGAGATTGTGGGTTGACTTCCTTACACCATAGAGCACTTGCTGACCGCTGCCAGACTGCAGCCAGCACACACAAAGCAGTAATGTAAAGAACTAGAAGTAGCAGGAGTTCATGCTGCTGTCATAGGCCTTCAAGCATTAGCTCTGCATGCTAGGAACAACAACACATCTGGCACCCTTTTGTTAGGCATCCCCAAACTGGTCACATCTCCACATAGTTTACCTTCACATACAATTCTAATTCTGAATGGGAGTAAGGGAATGTAATAGGTTAAGCCCCCCACCCTCCAGTCACATCATTGGTGTGAAATATTGTATACGTTAAGCCAACATACTGCACGATACACTTTTTTTATCATCTTGCTTCAGTTCATTCCTTTTTATGTTTCTGCTAATCAAAAACAGCATTAAGATTTTAAGGTGTTTGTTTTTACCTATTAAGCAATTCCTGTGTGATGCTATAAAAATATACCCATAGGAAGTATGCAGTTTCTTGCAGTTCTGTGGCAATCATAATGTGTTTCGTTTTCAACAAGCAAAAAAGGACAACTTTCAGCACAGCAAAACATTTTGCTGACTGAAAATTTAAAAAAAAAAATCTGGTAATTTAATCAAAAACGTTTCCAATATGCAAATTTAGAAGATCCCACAGTTTTCTGTGAGGTAAGATTTTATTATGGGTCACAGACTTGCTGTTGCCCTCTCATTTCTTGCAAAGTAGTAATTCTTTCTAAGCTAGGGCCTCATCAATGCTAAAGCCTTGCAGGAAATTACTTGAAGGTTTTTTGCTCCTTGGATTTCTTTTATTTTCCTTTTCTTTTTTTTTTTTGGTGACACGATCTCTCACTTTTTAAAATTTTACATTTTATCTTGCATCTTACACAGAAAACCAAGGAGGACATACACATCTGATTCCAGCTAGTTTTTCTTACTAATAAAGTTCTTTTAAAATATTTGTATTGTAGCTCATCATGTTCATTAAAAGTATCATCCTGGGGTTTCCCCCACATTTGTAAGACTTACTCAGTTTCAAATACGTCCACAAAGCAAAGCCATAGATCTATGCCATACTAATTCTGAGCCCAAATAAAGGGGTAATTTCCTGTTTAGCCCTTTGACTCTACAGTCCCTATGCTTTTTTTAACAAAGGTGGAGTACTGTATACATTTGTACTATTTCAGCACATAGTACGAATAAAATTTAAAAAAATTTAAAAGTCAGCTTATGTTTTTGATCACTTACAATAATTTGTATCTCAGCCATCACAGTGAGATGCTTGCAGAGCTAGTTACAAGCTAAATTTTGTGCCTAACTTACCTTGAAAGTACATTAACTCTTAAGGGTTTTTAAGTATATCTTTGATTGTAAACCCTATACAACATAACCAGTAGTGCTCATTCCTTACGGTTTTGCTATCTTACGTTTAACCTATGTGTATAATGTGTTTGCTTTAATATATATCATTTTTTCAACAGTAAACTTCTTATGAAATAAAAAGGAAAATGTACTTGTTTTAAAACTAAGTTGTTCAGAGCTTGCTTCATTGCACTGTTTGTCCTATAGGCTTTCTCTTCCTTAAATCCTGTTTCAAAAGCTGGAATGAGAAAAAGAAACTTCTCTTCGCGTTTCATATTATCATTTTTGCTGCCATAATCCACCTGACAGTGAGTGGAGGATATTCTGCATGCCAGTAGATAAACCTGAAGTGTCATGCATATAACTTTGGTGACAGCCAGCAAATGGAGCTTTTCATGATTCTCAGTTCTAGGTACACTTGTATCTTCCAGGGATCATGACCTGGTGCAAGTTGGTAAGATTGGCCTTCTATTTTTAGCTTTTCCTGCTGTTTTCTCTATATGGCTTCAAATCACAGGTGGTCCACTCCGTATATCACTTGGATGTGCCTCATCTCTGAAAAATGGGCATCGCATACTTGTCATGGTAAAAGGATCATTGAAGGGTTTTTTAAACCTTAAATCATAATCATAATGTGTTCCACAAAATAATCTCATTCTGGAGCATTCTGGTCTGAGATGGTGACTCTTTCTTTCATGCAACATCAAAGAGGGGACAAGGCATTATGCAGCAGCAGGATGCCACTTAGTTACTTTGGAGGTAAGACACAATCCAAGTATTGAATCTTGATGATAAACAGAAACCAGCAAGACAGCCCTGAATCGCTGCACAGGCAAATTCTTATAGTTCCTCTGAGGGATTTAACTCCCCCATCAAATGCAAACTCTGTGAAGACTGATCTGATTCTTCTTTTAAATGTTTGAAGGCAAACTCCTTCGTGGCTAGACCTTCACCGTAACATTCATGGTCCTGCAATGTGCAGGACTCAAGTACATTGCTTTGACTGGTTTCTTAGGAGAAAAAGGTCTTGTGCAGTAACAGCATGTGCCTGACAGTCTGAGCACACCTCAGAACTTTGTCAGAGGGCAGAAGTTCAGAAGAAAAGGAAGAATGCCTTGCATGGGCAGATCCAAGGCAATTGCTTCAACTGAAGAAAAGGATACTATGTCATTACTGAACACCAAAAAAGTAGGAGAGAGACTTCTAAAATAGGTTTTATCCAGCACTCTTAGTCAGCCACATAACAACAACAAATCCATAACCACCTTGTGTCAGTTCAGTTTGGTCATCATAAAGAATACTTGTCATACTCTTCCTGTAGGTTGGACTGTTCTTTCCCTGCAACCTGTCATTAAATTCAAAATTACAAAGGAGTGCTAGATAAACAAAGTTCTGCTTCTACTTTACATGAATTTGTGTACAATTAAAGGTTAAAAACTCATGTTGTGAAAAATCAAGTTTATCTTAAGATAGAAATAGCCAACAAACTGCAGAATGATGATTTGGTGAATCATCTCAATCATGAGCAGTTGTATCCACCAAGTTCTCAGCAACAAGACTGATCTGTGTTTGATGGTTGATTCCAGCAAGGAATGAACTGCTAAATGCTGAGCATCCCTAAGGTCCCATTGATTCCCATTTTTTTACTGTGTGCTGTCACACAAGATATACCCCTTGATTTCTGTGTTACTCTGCACTAATACTGTCGTGCCCTAAAATCAGTGCCACTGTCAAAACAGAAAACAGTGAATTTGGTTCATAGAGTGATGGGGAAAAAGTGTGTATGGTGTAATTAGCCAGTGAATTTCTATAAACCTGCATGGGTCAAATACTCAGCAGTACAGATGCTTTCAATCAGCCAGTAAAATACATGTAAAAGACAAGGTGAGTTTTTAATTTAAGTGTCTAAAGTTTAAGAGCTTTTCTTCCAATGAAAAGCTTCAATATATGTCAAACTTTCTTAAATAGAATAGGGTGCAAAGAGGAGGGAGTCAGGCTCTCTTCAGTGGTGCCCAGTGACAGGACCAGAGACAATGGGCACACACTGAAACACAGGAGGTTCCCTTTGTACATCAGGAAACACTGTTTTCAGGTGCAAGTGACCATCACTGACATAGATCGCTCAGAGAGGAGGTGGAGTCTCCATTCTTGCAGACATTCAGAAGTCCCATGGCCGTGGTCCTGCGCGACCGGCTCTAGATGACCCTGCTTAGGCAGGAGGCCAGGTGGACTCCAGAGGTCCCTGCCAACCTCAGCCCTTCTGTGTTCTGTGATACTCGCTTAGCTGTTTAGAATACTGGTTACTAAGAACCCACTGAAAATTAGAGGCATCTAGGCAGTGACTCCAAGTGCCCACCAGATGGCAGTAAACAGCCGAGGCCCGGCCTTCGCGAGCTTTTAATGACAAAGTGCAGGACTGCAGCGTTTACAAAGGACGTGAATGCTGTTTGCAAAGGAGCTGGGGAATTCTGCTCTCTAAAAGTCATTGTAAAAACACTTAATATTACCTTGGTCTTGAAATTATCATCATGGTAAAAGGTAAAGGTTTGGGATTAACAAGGAAGAATCAAAAATTACTACTTGTTACCAATTATTACATTGGTCTTTTGGGTTGCCTTTTTTTTGTTAACACTGCTAAGCATATGTCCATTTGAAAAAATACCTGATTGAACTTGAAAGTAATATTTAACGGAGCCATTGAAGATAAAGGAGTAAGTAATTTAAAATCCCTGTGGGAAAACCAGAAATCTTTTCCATGTGGTAGGGAATTAGGCAATTGCTAAGGCTTCCCAGTGCCATAGTTATTTTCCAGACAAATCATTCTTGTTCTTACTCTTTCCTGAATCCTCAATGTATCTGGATCTGCAGGAGTTCCTTTCATGTTACTGCACTATGTGTTCATCACTCTGTGCCTCACATATCTTTCCTAGAGATCAAGCATTTGTCCATTTGGAATGCTTCAGGGGCTCAATTCAGTCTGCACCCTTAGTGCACTCTCTGTTCAACTGGGCTCCTTCTAAAATATGGAAGCAGCTGCTCCCAGACAAGTGGAGGAAGGTTCAGTCAATTACACGGTATGCTAGCAAGCACAGCAGTTATCAAGAACATACTAAGGAGGTTCAGTTTCCCTTCTGGAGGTGATCTGGGCCCAACTGCTGTGAAAATACTGCCCAGAAGTAGCTACTGCTACTGCCCAGAAGATGCCTATAAACAGGCCCCTGTCTTATGATAAAATCTTGCTGTTGTTAGATTAAAATCATAAATAATGCTCCCCAAGGAATGTTCTGACTACCAGAAAACAAGAACATGCTCCGTCTTTATGGTAGGAATAATCCTGAAAAATCTTTTTTATGTGCCAAAAGTTTTGAAGAAGAACAGAGAACATTCCCTACTCCACCACCCAAAACTCAGTGGTGATTTCCTAGGCTTAACCCTTCTTCCCTAGATCTTGCTGCATGCTGAGGCCCTACCTGATCACCACTGACCACCAGAGACCCTTACTCTCCAAAGCCATAGTCCCACTGCTGCTTCAACAGAGGCACCACTGTATTTCCTCCTTGGGAAGAGAAGAGAATGCGACAGGGAGTTAGGTCACCACTTAGTTAGGTAAGGCTTCCCAGTGCCATGTTCCTGAGTAAAGCTGTTTTGTTGTTACTCTTCCTTCAAACAAGGCCAAGGTAAAAGGCAAATAAAGGTGTTTATGCACAACTCCTAAACCAGACAGTACTAATAAACAGGCAACCACACTAAAAACTTGTGTGCCCTAAGATAAAAGTGGAGAAGTTTCTTGGGTTTTTTCTCCAGCTGATTTGCTATGACATTTTTATCAACTGTGACCACCAGGATTCTGTTTTCTCTGTATTCCACCTGAAGTTGCATCTATTAGAAAGAAGTTGCCTCGGTCAACTGTATAAGGTTTTAGAGCCAATCTCTCCTTCAAGTTCCTTAGATGGATGAGACAGATCAGTTTCAGTGAAAGGCTAAACTGATTTAATTTGGGAGACAGTTGTACCATTTTCCACACTAAATGTATAATGTTTTACATTATAGTTACATAAATGCATACATATGTTTTTTGGCTCAAGTTTCATGTTCTCTATCTGGTTGCTTGCCCCAAGGGGGAAGGTTCTCACTCTTCAGTGACTCTGTATAGTTTCAGTGATGAAGACTCTCTTTAACCATCATTTGCATTTGATTTCACTCTATACATGAACATAAATACTCGATACAAATGTCTAAATAGCATGAATTGTAGCTGCTGGGCCCAACAATAATTAACCACTTTGGAATGACAAGAGCTTATTGTTGATTAATGTCCAACAACTCTCATCCAAGGACTCTTTAGAAGAGCTCCTATTATTAGAATATTTCAGCATAATGCAGAAGATGTGATCTTTTATCCCCCAAGCAAGGGAAAGAACTGAACTTCCATGCTTCAGCAATTCCTCAGCTTTAAGAGTCATTTAAAACCCTTGAAAACAAGATGCTGGAGAGCAAAGGTACACGTCTATTGCTCTGTACAGCAGCCAGATTTACAGCACAGCAGTGTTCTATTACATCCTACTGACCATGAAGGATTCCCTGCTCAAGAGTGACTGATCAGGTTTGTCAGCATTACCTACACTTAAAGAATTTAAGGTGGGATTCCAGATTCCCCTTAAACCTTAACTGTTATGATATCAGCTTTTATGTGCTTATCTGCTTCTTTTGATCCAGTTCTGAACATTTCCTCTTGCCTAAATCTCATTTCTAGGGAAGAGGATATTTAACTGCCAAGGCATTCAACTACTTAGTTTCATCAGCTGGTACAATGAGCTACCCAAGATTCTCTCCCTTTCTGACTCCACCCACAAGAGAAAGCAAAGTAGCAAGAAATCAGTGCTGCAGAAGTCTGTAAATACAGCCCTGCGTGGCAGTCTGATACAGCAATGAAACAAGACCCTCTGTCATCAAAAGCCTAAGCTGTGAGTTTCTCACTACTGGCAAGCTCACAGCATCTCTGTCATACATGTCGCAGAATAGAAAAATAAGAATGTTCACAGAATTTACGGCTCAATTGTGTCTTTTTTTTTTTTTTAAGCAGAAGAATGAAAAAGTAATAACTGAAAAATTTGGGCCTGAGGAAACATTACATTGTTACCTGGTAGTCTCCTGCTCTCTGTTGCCAAGTGATTCTGTTTCACCTTGAATATCCAGAATAATCCCATAGTGAGTTCTAACTGTGTAATGCTGCTTCTGGTGAGCCTAAAATTTACATGTGACTGGCAGCGTTATATGAAGTCTGTGAGATCCTGTAATTGTACCTTAAGATCTGATCTGGATTTAAAAACCTGCAGCCACAGAGACAAAAAAAAAAAAAAAAAAAAAAAAAAAAAAAAAAAAAAAAAAAAAAAAGGCGGCTAGACTCTCCTTAGTCCTGAAGGGTTTGTGGTAAAAACTGAATTAAATAAAAAATTAAATAGACTTTAACTCATGAAGGAAGAAGTGCAATGTTATAGGGAAAGAAACCTTGTTATATTACATTTACTGTCAGTTTTTCAAGATAGTTTTTCTATTAGGAGTTAATAGATGGTTTAAAACCATGTTTCCATCTATACACTTGTCTATCCTCCCTCCTTTCTTCCTTCCTAATCACACTAAAACTTGCTGTGTTTCCATAAACATTTACCCATATTGATTTCACCAAGGTCTGTGTTACAAAACATGCCAGTGTAATTAACGCCACAGCTATATGAGTGCCAGCACCTTACATAACTGCATAATATTGTATGGGTCATTATTTGATAATCACTTTGGCAATTCACCTCAGCTTGCTTGTATTAGAGACTCACTCCACACAAACTTCTGGAACTGAATGAGTGGAAATTTCAGTTAAATACATGGGAAAAATTCTTTACTGTGAGGGGGGTGAGGCAATGGAACAGGTTGCCCAGAGGAGCTGTGGATGCCCCACCCCTGAAGTGTTCAAGGCCAGGTCAGATGGGATCTGGGGACACCTGGGCTAGTGGAAGCTGTCCCCGCTCATGGGGCAGGGATCTTTAAGGTCCATTTCAAACCAGGCCATTCTATGATTTTATAAAATTACTTCATTTTTTAAAATTAGTTGAGGTTAAATGAGGAAATAGTTCAACAGGGAGAGGGACAAACTTCTGGTTTTGTTCAGCTGTGACGTTTGCTGTCTCCAACATGGGGAACACTCCAGGTTCACAGTATGTATTACTTGTTCAGTCAGTATGGAACTGTGTTAGCATCTCTGTCAGACAGAACTCTCGGTCTGGCTGAGATGCTTAATAGAACACAGAAGCCTTAAAGATTAAAAATTAGTTTGAAGAACTTTGTTTAAACTTGCTGCTGGTTCTTTGTTCAGCATTTGAGCGGAGCAAGTCCTGTGAGGAGCAGCTGAGGGAGCTGAGGGTGTTTAGCCTGGAGGAGGGTCAGGGGTGACCTTACCCCTCTCTGTACTCTGTACCTACCTGAAAGGAGGCTGTAGCCAACTGGGGGTCGGCCTCCGGAGAGTTTCAGGTTGGACATTAGGAAGAATTTCTTCACAGAAAGGGTGATTAGACATTGGAATGGGCCGCCCAGGGAGGTGGTGGAATCATCGTCCGTGGAGGTGTTTAAGGAAAGCCTGGACGTGGCACTCAGTGCCCTGGTCTGGTTGACAAGGCGATATTCAGCCATAAGTTGGACTCAGTTACAGAGGTCTTTTCCAACCTAAATGATTCTGTGGATTGTGGGGATTTTTGTTTTTTGTTTTGGGGGGTTTTGTTTGTTTGTTTTGGTTTTGTTTGTGGTGTTTTTTGGTTTTGTTTTCGTTTTGGTTTTTGGTGGGTTTTTTTTCCCAGAGGAAGAGCATGATATGTGATAGCGGAAAAGATGAAAAGGGGGAGATAAAGGAGGAAAAAACCCCACAACATTAATACAGGAAAATAAAAACGCAGAACTCGTACACCGTGCCGAGCTCCGGAGGCGGCTTCGTTCTGACGTCAGGGGCAGCCGCCTCTGCCTCAGCACTCGGCGATCCCATCTCGTGGCGGGGGCGGGGGGGAGCCTGCTTCTCCCCTGGCACGGTGCTCTCCTCGTCAGGCTCTTCCCCCCCCCGCTACTCCGCCATAAGTGGGAGAGGCGAGGCGCGTCCCCGGCGCACGCGCAGTGATCGCTCAGTGCCCGCCGCGATGGAGGAGGCGGCGGAGCGCGGCCGGGCCGGCGCTGGGGCGGCGGCGATGGCGAAGGGCGGCAGCGCCGCCGGAGAGGAAGCAGCCAATGCCAGCACCAATGCCAACACCAGCACCAATGCCAATGCCAACGCCGCGTCCTCCCCGCCGCCGTGCTCTCCTCCGGAGGGCGGCGGGGCGAAGCCGCTGAGCGCGGCAGAGTACGCGCGGCGNGGCCGGCGGGTGAGTGGGGCCGGGGCTGGGCCGCTCGGCCTGGGGAGGAAGAGGAGCTTGATGAGAGCCGCAGCTCTGGGAAGCGGCGTCTGGAGAGGGAAGCCGGGGGTATGCGACGTTGGGAGTCGCTGCGCTTCCGTTGGCTGCGGCCCCGGGCAGGTGTCCGTGCCTTGTGACACAGGGTGACAGCCCTCATACCCAGGTCGTAAGTCCAGATCTTGGTCCATAAACATGTTAGGGATACAGGGTGACAGCCCTAATACCGAGGCTGTAAATCCACAACCTGGTGCATAAGCAGGTTTGGGGGGATTGAGTTACGTATACAGCTTACAGCTTCAGAGCTTGTAAAGATGTTTTCGTGCATACGAAGGAATTGTTTTTTTTCCAGTGGAACGTGTTCTTGTGGTCACAGACTTGTAACGCATCTAGCTTTATAAGTAGCCCGTTTGGTTGATGAAATCTAAACTAACTTTGCCTGTTTTAGTGGGCTCTGGGTGCTCAAATAAAATCATTTCATGAAATCGAAGCAGAGAAGTGAAAATATGCTGACATCGAACAGCTTAGGCAGCAGGACCCGAGATAAACAGACGTCTGTTGCAGCTGTAAATACTGAAGGCAGTGCACAGCAGGCCTTCTGTTTATATTTGTTCAGGAGTAAAGCAAACTCACTCTGGTCACATCAGAGGTAAAACCTGGAGCAGCAACAATTCCTCACAAATCGAGGAGCGCCTAGGTCACATTCCTTGAATGTTCGTACCGCTGTGAACAATGGTAGGGAATTGTGGAGGAGAGCACTGCTGATGAGCTTTGGAAAAAAGCCAGAGCTTGTTTCTCTCTGCAGGACAAAGTACGACATTACTGATCTGTGACATTATTTATAAGCCCAGTGGCCGTATGTGTGTGGAAGATGGTTTTTTGTTCCTTTTTCCTTATTTTTGAGGGAAGGGAACCTAGCTTCTGAGCTTGCTTTTTCCTTATGTTTTTGGGTAGATGTTGCTTAAACATGGTTAGAACACAAAACAGTATTTTCTGTAATTATGCCCCAATTCTGTAATAGTTTGCTTATGATCTGATATTGCCAGTCATTAAAAGGAGGGTTGGACAAAGGCTAGGCTGATTCTTGGACTTCTACCTGTTTTTTCAGGATCTAATTGCGTATGTTAAAGGTAATTTAGGGCATGAATAGCATTTCATGCTGCTGAACATGGTTATTCTGAATATTGCATACTATTGCAACACACTTGGCCTTCTTAAGGGGACTAGGTATGTGATACAGTGATATAATACAGTTATAAACAAAGGCTGTTGTGCTGGTGCTTTGGCTTCACATTGCAGATGGATATATCTGGAACAGCTAAAGTGATTATGGCTTCTTCTTCCCTGCCGTAGATTATTGCCCACACAGCAGGCAAAGCAGGGCAGGTCACGTATCTGTCCCTGTGCCAGTACAGTTTACAGCCCGTGTGCTTACGTAAGCTGAAATAAGTGACAGTTTATGTTAATGTTGCAGACTTTGAACTAGGATGTCAAAAAGTGGGATTGTTAACTGCCTCTGCTGCTTCAGTCTGCCTGCAGGTGTGTGCCAGAGCAGCAATATTGATAGCATCCTGGGCAGTGGCAGGCTCTTTGTAGACACTCACCATGATTTAAGATACTTCCTCGCCTAGTCCCTCCCTGACTTACTGCAGGCGATTACTGCTCAGCCGTTGGGAATAGTAGGGCAAAAGGTGCATCCAAGCCTCAGCTGCCCTGTGGCAGCTTGTTAAGCACTGTGTGGGTGCAAGATCCTAGACATTGATCTGGATGGATGTTGCATTTGGCTGTCCTTGCTGAACAAATAGTAACCCTTGGCAAAAGAGTGGATTTCTGATATGAGGAACATCTTGAATCACTGCAATATAAATCTGCCAGAGTCTAAGGGTTGCCAAGGTTTCTTAATGTGATGGAGTTGAACATAATTTGAATACTTATTTTCCTAGCCCCATGTAGCTTCTTCTTCATGCAGTAATTTAATTTAATTTAATTTATTCAATGGTGAATAAATCAGTCTCTGCCACCAACTTCAACAAATGTGATGCTTTTAACAGAGCAAATGAAAGCTTTCACCTGGTGCTGTGTGCTCAAGCCAGGATTGGGAAACTGGGTACGTTCCCCCCTGCCTTAGTTGAAGAATCTGTAATTAGAATTTAACAGACAACTTGGACAGGCTTTGACAATGCCAATAGAATCCATTTTAGTATTACACACATAAGGCATGGTATTTGATACAATGGATGCAGAGCAATCAATGCAGCAGGTATGAAATGAAGCTGTGTAAACCCAGGCATGTTAAATAAGAGCTGGCTCTTCCTGATCTCTGCCTGATTCTTCTCACCCCATTTAAAAGTGCTGTGGACTTTTGGCTTGGCCCTCACAGCTCACAGGGCCATGGCTGGCAGCATCAGTCTCAGCAGCTGAACTGGGGAGGCTTATTCTAAATGAAATTTGATGATGCTTTTTGAGATTAGAGAGTGGTGTGACTTTCTTCTTTTGTCCTTTCTGCGTGTGGGATAAGTATTCTCAGAAACAGTAACAAACCCAGTCACCCTGTTTCCCACAGGTTCCATCTGGTAGCAGCAGGGCATTTCTAAGTGAAGTTTTGATGTGAGTCATTGCAGGTTTCATGTAAGAATCACATTTGTTCTTTGGGAAGTAGCAGGGTCCAGATGAAGTTATTTTGCAACGCTATTTCTTGGAAACTTTCTAAAATGCTTTTTAATGTTTTCTCTGATTAAATTGCCTGAGCAACAAAAACTTGTGACTCCTTACTGTGTGCCCATTTGCGCTTGGCCAGTTAAACAGGAGAAACGTGTTGCGTTTTCTGGCTGGGGGTAGAGCAGTGTGCTGTGTTTCATTATAAGTAGTCTGTAGAAATGTTTGTGTCAAGTATGACTGATAATTTCATCAATTCCTATTTGTATCTGAGTGGAGATAAAATAGGCTGTGTTTTACTGTGAGAGCTGGTACTTGATATACACAGAAGCCTTGATACTGAGGGATAGAAAAGTTATGGTAGCTCTAACTTGCTTTTTAATCTGACCTCTCAGATTTAAATAGATCTGTTTTCTATGAGGTTGTTCTAAACAAAAGAACACAAAATTGGTGCATCTTCAGTGTACTTCAGTTCTCGAGCAGGGTGTGATTTTGCCTGTGATCGTAATTATGAGGGACTCAGTTCTGAAAGAGTTAAATTTCTTAAAGTTCTTCTAATTCAACTTAATTCAGATTATTTTTATGGATATATTTTTAGAAGTTTTCTTGAAGAACATGTGAGCAGAGATCAAGCTCTTGATTATGTTCTTGCAGAGAGGTTAATGTGGGTTGTTCTTTAGATGTTAGTGTTAACTTTGTGATAGTGTAGTAAAATCTGGGTAATGTGAACTCTTTCTGTTGCAGGTCGGGAGTTCCTTATCCCTTCACTGGCACACAGGTTCATAGCAGAGATGGTGGATTTTTTTATTCTGTTCTTTATAAAGGCAACCATCATTTTAAGTATTATGCACCTCAGTGGAATAAAGTAAGTGGAACAATTTAAAGCTTTGTTACATACGGCTTTAAGCTTTTCATGCTCTTTGAGGTGTCAGGTTGTATTTCTGGTATGTTTATGCATATGATATCATTAAAAAACTGACAGAAGTTGAGGAAGGGCACCAGTAGGGTAATTTCCTTGTAGATAGATCCTGATTTTTGGTCAGCTGATGGAAACAGAGAATTTGTACAGGTCTATAGGCTCACAAACTCCCTACTAAGGAAAGATTAGACTTGTACATTTGGTGTGGGGGAGGCAGAAATAGCAAGATTATTAAAAAGTCCTTTATCATTTTCAAAGAAAAAACATTGACATAAACTTTTTCAACAGCCTTTAAAAATGTACTAGATCGAACTGGGATGAAGTTGATTTTCTGTATAGCATCTTCTGTGGTGCTGTGTTTTAAATTTCTGATCTAAACAGTGCTAACCCCTAGCCCAAAAAAAATCTGACCAAGCAGATGAGATATGTATGTACTTTGAAAATACAGCCTGGTTGCTAGGTATGCTGCTACACTGCAGGCTTTACTGGGTGTAAATTGGGTTCCTGAAAAAGTGCAAGTAAGCATTCTGCGTGTCAACTGAACACTAGACTGAAAGATTTGTCATTTCACATTTTTGTACACAGATGTAGTAATTTACCTCAAATACTTCCCTTTTAAACTGCCTCTTTAACTGTAGATACCTTTTTCCTTAACTCAGTAACTCTGCTTTGGGTTGGTGTAATCAAATATTTCAGTCCAGTTAAGAGATGAGATCTTGGTGTAGTCAGTAATTCCACTACTGTACAAACACATTTCAGAACCCAGGCTTTCTGCTCAAGAACCATCCAAACGCCTGGCTGTAAAGCGATACTTCACAGATAATATCTTCCAGACACCTTCACCTGCAGCTTGAAAGGGGTGTGGAGGAGGGTCAAATCCAAAACAATAAATCTGTCAATGTAAACGATCGCTGGGTTTTGTTCAGATCAACAGCAACTAAAATGCCAAACCTTCATTTCTGTTTATTGGCCAGATCCCACTACCCGTAATCTGACAGCTTGTGTTTCCGTTTTGGCTTTAGTAGTTGGAGAATGATACAAAGTGAAGTACTGGAGAGATGGGGAAGAACTATATGCATATTGCTGCTGTAAAGTGGTGAAAGAGTAATTTACAGCATTTTCAATATTAATGGTTTTGTGAGACAGTTGCTTCCAGGGAACTTCAGAGAAACATTCCTGGGGGATTTCTGCTTGAGCCGTGGTGTGTTTGGGGTTAGGCTGAGTTGTCCTGAAGAAAGTATGTCCTCACAGGCTCAAGAAAGACATTTCAGGCCAAAGCTGTATGGAAGGGAAATACGGGTTGTGCTACAGTTTCCTTAATTCCTGAGTTGTTTTGGGTTTTTTTCAGTCGTTCAGCCTGAATAAAGAGGAGGGCAAGTAGTACAAATATTAGATGGACTGTTTTGAAGTGGGACTGCACATTTTTATGTCAGCCTTAATTAGATACATGGGTGAAAAATTCTTGCCTTAATGTGTTGCAAGTATATCCATTCCAGGTATCAGATAAGAATGTTAAATCTGTGGAGTTTATCTTATGAAAATATGCCATTAACTCCAAATGGATGCTTTGCATAGCTCTGTTAGGCTGAAAACCATAAGGTTTCAATTGCTTTATGTTTAAATCTTCCTATTGCATACCAAGGTGCCTTTCAGAAGAGTATGGTGAGCAGTAAAGAATGAGAATGAGGAACCCTGATGAGAACCCTGATTATGCAAAGGAAGATATAGGGGTTCCCTGATTCTTTAGGGAGACTGCCAACTTCTCCGTTACATTCGTAACAAGTGCCCTTTTCTTTTTCCTTGAGTGTTTGTATAAGAAGATTCTTGGAGACTTGGAGGCCTTCCATTTATATCAAGTTAGACGATTATGTGCAGAATCTGTTTACCTCCCAAGAAGTGTGAGAATTTTCAGAACAATTCTACAGCTCACTACCCAGGGACACCATTGTGCAAAAGTGGTAATAAAGAATGATTCTTAATGAAAAAGACAAAACAAACTAGGCAGCAACTCAGAATGAAACCAAGTGTTCTGAATTTTAATGGCTTGTTTAGTATCAGAGAGGGTAAGGAGCTTTTGTTCTTTTATAATACCAGAACAGAAGGAGTGAATTCTGGTATTAAAGGTGTAACACTGGTGTTGGGAGAAGGATGGTTTTAAAGTTCAGTTTTATTTTGTACAGGGACATCTCTAAATTTGCCATGCATTACATCATAGAAGAAATAGATGAAGATACGTCCATGGAAGATTTGCAGAAAATGATGATAGTAGCTCTCATCTACAGGTTATTAGTCTGCTTTTATGAGGTAACCTCTCATAAACATTAACTCCTATAATTAATAGTTGTGAGTTGTTGAAGGAAATAGTTTTAAAAAAATATGTTACCATTGGCCAATAAAGTAAATCCTCGTTATGGTATTTTGGATTATGGTGAAGCTTATGGACACTCACATAGTTCTGGGGATAACCAAGTTTGCTAGACCTGTCAACAGCACGGTGGTGTGTGGAATTGAAATAACTTTTCTTTTACAGATAATCTGTATTTGGGGAGCAGGTGGAGCAACCCCGGGGAAATTCCTGCTTGGACTGCGAGTTGTGACGTGTGAAACATCTGTACTTATTGCACCCAGCCGTGTGTTGGTCATTCCATCTTCTAATGTCAGCATGACAACGTAAGTGCCCCTGGCTCAGTCCTGTTGCATTCAGGTTAACAATGTCGAAAATGTGTGATTGGAAGGAAGTTCACCATTGCTTTGTTGTTGACCTTTGCAATAATTAGACTGCAACAGCTATTGTCAAATTCTGTGATCCAAGAATAAAATGGTAATTACTCAGTCACATGGAGTGATTTTTAGGGTAGGTGGTTAAATCTCCTCTAGAGCTCGACTTTTGTGCTGTGCAAAACTTGGGCACTAAACTTGGAAGTTAACTAATAATATAAGCAGGAGAGTGAAAGTAAGGCACTGAATATTCTATTCTGATTTCAGGTCCACAATACGAGCTTTGATCAAGAATTTTTCTATTGCATCATTTTTTCCTGCGTTCATTACACTGCTGTTTTTCCAGCATAACAGAACAGCCTATGATATTGTAGCAGGAACTATTGTGGTCAGAAGAAACGGAGTCAGATGATACCAAAAACTGGTTCTGAACATCCCCTCCAAATCCCAGTGAATAAAGACCTACCCTAGAACTGAAATTGAGGTGTCTGTTGGAATCTTTTGCCCTGATTCAATGGGAACTCATTCAGAAGCTAAAGAAAATGTATGGTTCCTGTATGATGCCAGCAACTACCTTTGAAGTATTGGAGTTTCCATAGACGCCAAAGAAGTTTGGGAGACAAAATACGTATTAAATCCAGGAGTATTAACCTCTGACTGATGAGACAGAAACTGACTGCTTTGACTGCAAAAAGGAGCAGTTCTGTTTGTCAGTCTGTGGAAAGCAGATCCATAGGAATACTTCACCTTAAAAGAAATGTTGCTCCTACAGTTTTGGATGTTGGCAGGTAACTATAAAATGAAGTTGTTTTCCAGAGAGTTCCCTGTCAAAGGATAAGGGGGAAGAGACCTACAGTATTAGACATCAGGGCAAATGATGTTAATTAAATTGCCATGTATGCAGCAGTGATTATCAGTGTCTTTTATTATTGCTTCACAGACCGTATTCCCTCACCTTTTAAGTATTTTCTCACAACATTGATGTGAAGTTTCTTTGCATGATTGACTCAAGCATTGTCACTTACTTCACTTTTCCAAGCTAATGAAGAGGTGAAATAGCTGCTTTTTCCTCTGGGAAGGGGATGTTAACTGCAGTTAGTGATCTGGTGTGTGTAAATAATTCTGGAGCCATCAGCAGTACAGACCATGCTAATGAAGGGTAACATTTTGCTTCTCTTTGGAGTGAAAGCACTTGTCTATTTCTTGCATATAATGCAGAGAACTGAATGTGTCTCAGGAGCATGCAGAAAACATTAACTGAAAAGTGTTATGGGTGTAAATCTGCAGAAGTACAAATACTGGTTATTTTCACTTTATCATTCTGGCTAATTGTTTGTATATTCGGAATAACTTAAACACTGAATAAAGAAACCTAATATTTTGCATGACTATATAGCTTCGATGATTCATTTATTCTTAGTACCTCAGGAAATTATGTTCTTAGTAAATCACGTTCTTAGTACCTCAGGAAATTAATATAAGCAATATTAATGTTTTACTGAAATGGAAGTCAAGAGTTCGGAAGTCTTCAGTCCCAGTTTTTGCGTGTTCCTCTCTTAGGCCTAACATGCCACTTAGTGGCTGAAGCTCTCATCCTGTCTTCAATTTTGGACAATGACTTGGTTGGACAATGGCTTAGTTGACAGTAGAAATGTTTGAGAGCTTGGCTATCGCTCTTGTCTCCAGGTGTAATAACTTAATCAGTAATGTGTTCATATGCTGCATTATTTTTGTTTGACAAGTCATGTTCTTCTGTGTATGACTGTATTGTATATGCACTTCAGTTTTCATTTGGAGTGATGATTCAGGACTAGATCCAGTGCTTAGTAGTTACAGTTTTGCCATCCATTACGATGGATGAGGTCACAAGCTTTTTAGATTACTACTTTCAAATATTTGTTTTTGAAGTAAAGAAAAAAAAAGTTGGCTTGGCTAGAACAGTTTATAGAGTCTTTGCTCAGTCACGTTTTTTGAATACTGCCAGGGCTGGTGATCCCACTACTTACATGGGTAGCCTCTTCCAATGCTTGACAGCCCTTTCCATTGTTTGTTTTTTCCTAATGTCCAGTCTAAACCTCCTGGCACCAACTTGAGGCCATTTCCTTGTCCTGCCACTTACCTGGGGTGAGAGCCAATCCCCACATGACCTACAGCCTCCTTTCAGGCAGTTGCAGAGAATAAGGTCACCTCTGAGCCTCCTTTTCTCCAGGCTAAACACCCCCAATTCCCTGAGCTGCCCCTCAGAGGACTTGTGCTCCATTCTTTCCAAGACTTAAGCACTGATGCCAGGCATGGCAATCAGCCTGATGAAAGCTAAAGCTATCAGAACCAACTTAAAGTCCTTTCTAGGTTGAGTTTTTCCTATTCACAATTTCAGTATGACTACCACAAGAACTTTTATTCTCTTTACTGTAGCAGTGACCCAACAACTAGGAATCAAAAGGGGAGGGAGGGGGGAGGAAGGGAAAAGCAACACTGTTGGCTAAAACTTTATTACTACCAATTCAGGTATAAGGGAAGATGTCTCTTACCCTGCAGGAAAATACCACCCCTTCTACTGCAGGTAAAGAAAACAATTACAATGCAAGAACACAGTCCATGGAAATGCGGATACATTGTGCTCTTCTGTTAGCTTTTAGTTTGTCTCTTATGTAAGCTGCATCCCAAACGCAGCTGGTTTCTGCTTGAAGGACAAGTGCTTGGCAGGTGATTTAGGACTAAGGGAGAGAAAGTGGGAATCGGTGGCATTTTTCACATGTACACATCTGGAAACTGGTAACTGCATGTAATCCTTTATGGCTACAGGGGCATGATCTGACTGCCTGAATAGCAGTGAGTGTGTGTGTGTGGTGTGAAAGTCAAGTTGCTGAGCATTTACTATAGCTAGAAACAGTGACTGGAGCTTTACAGATTAAAAGAGCTCCTGTCATGTCCAGCTAGTGCTTAAAAGACGTCTCCCGTCGTACCAGCAGCACCTGTAGGAGCAGGGAGCAGTGCTGGGATGCACGGCAGAAGCGCCAGCCAAGGCCCAAGCAGTGCCTCTGAAAACATTTACAGCATGGACAGTGCTGCAGGTCTCTACCCTTCTAGCTGAGGGAAGAATTCAGGTCTGAGTCCCAGACTGCTGGGACTTGGTACAAATTCAGCTGTGGGTCCCCAGATGAACAAGCATTTCCTCTGATTTTAGTAGAATAATGTCTGTTCTCCAAGGAATTCCCATAACTGCTAAAGAAGCTCCCTCCCCCCCATTACTCATTTCCAGTCTTTTCAGTTAGAATAGTGGTGAATGTTTACAACAGTAGGTTGAGTTTTTTAATAGCACTACAGAAAATTAACTGCCATCAGCTGACACACTGATAAGCTGCTCCAAGCTTCAGCCTACAGAGTAAAACTCTCCTTCCTAGCAGGAGATCTCTAACTTACATAAGATCCTCTAAAATCAATGCGAAAAAGCAGAGGGTGAAGAAAGCACGTGACATTGCTCAGGTCGAGGGAACCACGTCCTACAGTTACAGCTAGGGCTGCCTTCATGGAGAGTTAGAATTGCCAGGTAATATTTCGCAGTTTTTATTGATGGCATTTATCCCATGGTTTAACATGTTAATTATACTGTAATAAACATGGCTTTAATATTAAACTTTTCCTTATTATCCAAAGTCACCACAGTCCATTTCAGTAAATATAAAAATATATACTTAATACTTTGTACAATACTGGTTTTTGGTCCAAACAAAAATGGATCAGAAAAGCCAATAAACTTACTTTAAGAATTCCCAATTTTAAAGATTTTCTAAATGGATTTAGGCAACTTTGAATAATGGGATTTACATAAAATCTGAGACAATACTAAACAAAAATGGCTGTAACACACAAAATTAAAATTTCAATTTCACAGATTTGTTATGCCAAAAAAGTACATAGAGAAACAAAATTGTATTTACACATTTCATAATAAAATAACAAGGCGAGACAGGTGATAAAGGGCTGTAAGAATGAAAATATAGAAATAGCATATAATTATTAAATGAAGAACTACAGATCTAACAAGTCCTTAGCATGGATCATCCTTTAATCAGTCTTCCCCTATCAGAAAATTTTAGTGCACAATACACCCAAACTCACTCACTTCACACATACACCGGCACAAACTCAGCATAGAAATCATTCATTATCAACATTCTCTACTCTATACAGCATCCCTCGCACATATAATTACAATTTCGAGGCGTCGGTAAACGCGGATGAGCGCACGTAGTGGTGCGGATGAAGAGGTATCGGACAAGCCATTCACTGTGCAGGCTCTACTCAGGGCTACAGCCAGACCATGCCGAGTCAGCGAAAGAAGTAACTTGAGACTTTTGCTTGAGAACAGCCTTGTTGCCAACTTTACTTGCTACCAAGAAAATGTAATGGGGAGAGGGGAGGGAAGGACAAGAAAGCTAAGTTTTATATTCCTTTAGGCAGATCTGACTTCCAACAAGCCAGTGTGAGGTACAATCCCAGTAACTGAACAATTCAGGGTAGTAGCTGAACATTTCAGGATAGTAGCTGAACAATTCAGTCACGGTAGAAGCTGAACAATTCAGGATAGTAGCTGCTTCCAATGTTTTTGATGCTTTACCAATCAGGCGTTTACTTTCTACGTCTAACTGCAGTCTTTATCTTCCGACCAGCAACTGAAGATCCAGAGGCAGAGAAAATATTTTTCCCATTAGTCCTATTAAAAGAAATTAGTAGTTCAGAGTTTAGGACAGTGTAGCTGAAAATTCAGTAGCAGCACTGAGTAGATATTCCAGAACAACTGTTTCATAGTCTTGTCTCACTAGTTACCAGCTGGCAACAAGCAGCAAATGACGAACAGGAGGAAGAGAGTTCCAGAAACCAATTAAATCTCTCTTATTCAGAAGGTAAGCAGCAGCATAATGGCTGGGCACAGGTTCTACCTTTCAAGAACAAGACAATCTCACATGTGTTGATGTGTGACATTCCTGACAGCTAGGCTCCTTTACAGATAGCGGTGCTTAGTTAGCCAGCCAGGCTAATACAAGGAAGGATGCCAAATTTAGTTTCAAACTCCAAGGTTCATCTGAACACCTCATGATTTAACAGCAGTAGAGGCTGAACACTGTCCACTGATATTACCCGAAGCTCAAGGGAAATTCTGATACGGTCTCTTACCCCACTGTAAATGCTGAAGGCTGGTTGAACGAAAATCTTGAAGTGCCAGAAGGCGGTGCAGGAGCTGCTGGTGCAGGAAGATTTGCACCAAAAGTGAATACTCCTGGGTTATTTGGAAAGCTTAAATTAGTAGTACTACTTGCAAACTGGAATACAGAACCTGGGAAGACAGGGTGGAAGTAGAAGGAAGTAAGAAAGCTGAGATTTGAGTACATCCTTTCCACCAAAATCCACATGCTTTTCCCCACTATCTTCAAAGATTATTCTATTTACAGGTTGCTCAAGATGACAAAGTTGGGGGTGTGCACCAGAAGTGTCAGATTACTACAGGAGCAGTTTATTGAATGAACCCATTCACACAGATTGAGGAATTTTTAAAATAATACTGCTGGTACACTGGTAATTAGTTGTTTGCTAACTTCTGTGCCACCATTAAATTTATACCTGTGCATACTAAAATTTATTAATCAAGTCTTAAATTGTAAATTTATATTCACGCAAGCTCTCCTATGTTCATGCAGTGGATCTGGGGACTTCCTTTCCTTTAATGTGCTAACAGCATCTCATCTTAAAAAAACCCAAACATTCCCATCCATCAGACTAACTGATAAGTAACACAAAAATTCAGGGGGAACTTGACCTTTAAACTGCTACCTGATTAATGACAGATCAACTGAGTAATGTGTTGTGCACTAATCTACTTGTACTAATCTACTGATTAGTACAAAAATGTCGGTTACTTTTAGTGGAGGCTATTTTGTGAAACTTCTGAGAGGAAAAAAGGAGGCTTTTCCCTTTCAGTATTTGATGTGATATCAAATACATATTCTGGCACTGGTTTTGTTTCACCATTATTACTAGTATGGAACAGATCTTTCTTAAATTATAAGGTTCATTCTCTGCCCCTTTCCCATGGCATTTTACATTTCATTAGTAAAAAGATCTTCAAATACAGTCTTAACCTATAAATGCTTAAAAAAAACCCCAAACAATTCTGACTGTATTTCATACAATGAGGCCTGTTCAAGTCAGATAACTAAGAATTTCTCAAATCAAAAAATAACAATTCTGCAGTGCGTCTGCTCTTTTGTTTTGCACAATCTTACCAGTGATTACTCCGTGGTTTTCAACAGTTCCTTTTAATCATTAGGTTTCTAAAGGAAATAAAGCTCAAAATTTAGTGGTGGAGTTGCAACCTCCATGTCTGCTAAGTCTTTTGTGGAGAAGGCTTACTGTGAAGCTGGATACCCATCGTAGATTGTGTCTCCACAGTCATGACTGGGGCATAAAGGACAACCCCTATACCCGTTATTTTTATGGAGGGCAATTCCTGTATTTAAATACATGTGTAATGCCAAAGTCATCCTTCTCCATATAATTTATGGTGCACTTCATGAAAAAGAAAATAAAATGTATTATCTTTGAGACCCAGAGGGAAGAGGATGGTCTGCACTCACCAGTACTAGGGGTACCAGACCCGAAAGTTGGCTGATGGGCTGCCTGCTGTCCGAACACAGAGGGTTGAGTGCTGCTCGTCACCGAGCCGAAGGCAGAAGGAGCAGGGTGAGAGCCAGCAGGAAACAGCGTTGTTGACGGTGATCCAAAACTTGGAGCACTTTGCTGGCCAGAGCCTGGACTTGGGCCAAATGCTGGTGGCTGACTGGCGCCAAAGGCTGGGCCAGCAGCAGGCGCTGGAGGCCCAGAGCCAAACAGGAACGAAGATGATGACCCTTGGGGGACAGATAGGGATGTCAGTATGGGCCCTTTCTCTCCCACCCTCAAGAATGAATCCAGAAACAAAAGGTTTTCAAGCCTCAGGTCTGGTAACTGAATACTCATCTTAATTTCAAACTACTTGAGTGAGTATATAAAAGAGATACTACCTCAGCCACAACAGGAATTGCATCTTTTCTTTTAAGCAACATGAGAAATGCTGTGTTTATGAGAGTCAGACAAAATTAAATGTCAAACGCACTGGTTGCCTCTTCATGTTGTACAGATAGATTCCTACAAACGGTATGTTTTAATCTGTATTTACACTAAAAGCTGTTTCTACCACACACATGGAATATTCATTCAAACTGGATTTTTCAGATATGCAAAATACATGTCCTGGATTTTTTAGGACTAGGAGAACATGTATCTTTTCTCTTCAGCAACTGCACCCCTCCCCTCTTCATGTTTTTACCATTATCAACTTCTGCAGGCCAAATCAACCTTGCAGTAATCTCAAAAACTTGGTTTAGCAGTGTAATTCCCTATCATCAACAGACAACCAGCCCCATTGTTGAGCTGCATGGCCAGCAAAAATAATGAAATGCAACTGAACAGTGACTCTGAACGTACATGGCAGACCTGCTATGCAAAAGGGACATTTTAAACAGCATTATTAATGCTCATGCAACAGGAAATACCCTCTGATTGCACCGTAACTTGGAATGGCTGACTTTCTGGCCAAGATGAGATACAAGGTAAAACTTAGGTTTCTGAATTTGTGAAGATGTTTGAAATACAGTGTCAGCTACTAACAAAATTACACCAAAAGTTACTAATTTGTAAGCCAGTTAAATTGACCTGTTGGTTGTTGTAATTTAGAACTGTTTTCTCTGTTTCTGATACACAAAAAAGTGTGCAAATTCAACTTTCAATCTCATTTTCAGCATACTACGTGGCTCATAGGAATACAGATAATTTGGTGGATTTAGACTTGAGTCATGCATTTGTTCATTTAATTCAGGCAGTGGAGTAACAAACATTAAATGTGAAGAAACTCTGTATTTCTTATTGCTGTCTTCTCTAAATTACTAGAAAATAAACATGCACTGGCCATGCTCCTTAGTAGAAACCAACCCTTAAGCAGCACTGATTGCATGTCGAGGTGCTCCATTTACATACACTTGTGAGGGAAGGACTTGGCAGATTTTGACATAATTTCCGACCGTTCAGAGTTTTAGGTATAGGAGTGAAAAAGCAGGAAAGTTGTAATTCAATAACTTCTAACTGCAAACACTGGACTGACAGCGATTGAACAAAAAAATTATCATTCTCGTGGTGAAAAGCTCCTGTACAAATTGAAATCCAGTGAAGGTTTGTCCTCTGCATAAAACAACCTCTGGTGCCAGTTTATTCCTAAACTGTATTTCCCACACTGAAGAAAAAAGAGCCCAAATTAACCTTGTTGAATATAAATACTCAGTATTCTTCTCTACTTCCATGCATTTAGCCTGCACATTTTCCGAAGTAAAATATTCATGAACCAGTATCTTCTTAGTCCATTACATAATGGCAAAAATGAGAAAATGAGAAGAGCAGCTATTCAAAACGTACCTGTTGAACTTGATGTAGTTGTGGCTCCAAAAGTAAATCCTGTATTTGCTGCATTGGTACTGCTCTCTCCTGAACCAAAGAGAAACGGGGTAAGAGTTGAACCAGTGCTGGAAGATGTGGTTGCTGGTTTGTTTTCTTGAGAGAAGCCAAATGACTGAGATGTTGCAGATTCTGCAGGATTGCCAAAAACAGAGCTGGTCACAGTGTTGCTGGGTTGTCCAAACACAAAGGGAGTGGGAACTGGCTGAGGGTTTGAGGAAGAGAGGGTGCTGCCAAACACACTGCTGCTGTTGGCTGAAGTGGTGGGTACAGCTGTGCTGGAGGAACTGGAGCTCAAGAAGCTGAAGCTTCCTCCTTGATCTGAAAGGAAGAAACACAGTTACTACTAAGTCACACAAATGGAATTTAACAACCAAAAACTTTTCACACAGTAACCACCACTGAAAAAAACTTTAATCCTCCATGTAATCCTCCATGTAAACTTCCAACAAATTAAATGAATACAGAACTGTGCAATATCTGTGAAGTGATTTTTGTACCTTTCTAGCAGTAGAGAAACTGCAGTAGAGCTGCAAGTAGATAGAAATAAGATACTCCCTCTCTCCTTCATTATAAAAAACAACACTAGCATGAGGCCTCTATACTTCATCATATTACAGATTTTATCACCAGCTGAGCTGCTACTACTGAGACAGCACAACCTCTGTGCCTATCACAAGCAGTGATTCAGGTTCATTAAGGTGTGGCAATTTTTTTTGTCTAAACAAAGTGTTAAAACTCACTGAAATCTACAAAGTAATTGCTACATCTTATCTACACATCAACAACTAGAACTAAAGGCTGCAGGTAATATATAAATCCCACAGATGTTCAGTGCAGCCTCAGAGGTATTATTTGATAGACATGAGCAGAGAAGTGAAGGCAAAAGATGTTCTGTTTACCGCAAGTACTGGTTGGTGCCCCAAATGCAAAAGGTGCCTTTGCCTGCTCACTTTCCTTTTCCGACGGTTTACCAAAACTAAAATTGAATACAGGTTTTGCTGTGGTCTCCTCTTTGGTATGCTCAGCTGTCCCAGATGAAAAGATAGGCTGTGCCTTTAACTCTTCATTGTCAGCTTTCTTTCCAAATGCTAATGGACCAGCAGAAGTGACAGAGTCCTGTTTCTCTTCTGCCTTTCCCAAAACAAACTGTGAGGCAGGTGCAGACTCCACATTGCTGAAAGAGAAACCTCCCTTTGTTGAAATAGTTTCATCCTTTTTCTCATCTGACTTCTTAAATGGCAAAGCAGGTGATGCTGCATCCTTTTCTGCCACAGTTCCAAAAGTGAAGCCACCGACTCCAGTTTTATTCTCATTAGTAGCTATGGAAGAAGTAGAACTTGTAGCAAAACCAAAACCTCCCAAAACTGGTTCCTCTTTCTTTTCCTGCTGTCCCAGACTCGTCGTTCCAAACTGAAATGTTGAAGGAGCCTGACTGGTTGTAGATGGAAGTCCAAAGGTAAAACTGCTACTTTTACTTTCTTTTTTACTGTCTTCTGATTTAGAGTCTGAGGAAGAAACTCCAAATTTGAAGTTCCCTGAACCAGTAGGAAACTTAAATCCTCCAGTCACAGTGTTGGATGATGCCGATTCGGAAGCAATGCCGAACTTAAAGCTACTTTGTTCTCCAAATTTAAAATTTCCTGTGCTACCTGATGTTTGAGAAGATTCAGAGGACGATGATGGGATACCGAACGTAAATGTTGGCATTGCAGCATTTGTAGACACAGTAGCAGTACCAAAACCTGCAGAAATAAGCAGTAAGGTCAAGTTTGCAATATATGATGGAATATATGCAGGCTTTAGCTACAGGGCTGGGATTCTAGTCCTGAGCTTTCCCAGAGTCAAAACTGTTCAACAAAACACGCCCCCCCCCACAGACTAGTAGGAAACTCCACACTTCCTCCCTACACATATTTTTTTGCAATGGTGCTCTTCCGCACAGCACCCGGCTCGGAAAAGCACACTGCTGAGCTCTTTCAAAGACCATGGTTTTAGTCTAAACTCCAAATGAACAACACATAAGGCCTGAAACAAACAACTATGTCACTGACACAAGCTTTCCTCTAAAAAAACCTTATCTTTTTCTGGAGAACGGGTGTAGAAACATATGTAAATGATTTTATTTAAGCAATATACTTAAACAAAAAATGGACAATTTTGCCATACTCAAAGGAAAAATCATTGTACTTTTAAAAACAAAAAAAAGGAAAAGAATTGCAGAATGCACATCCTTCTTCTTCTCAGTAAGTATTACCTTTGAGCTCTGCTTTGGTGCCTGGCTTTGCACCTTCACAGGCTATGCATTTTGTGGCTTCTGCTTTGTTTTGGACTGAGCAGACTTCACATTCCCAGCTTCCTTCAGGCTTCTTGAATTTGTCTAAATCCAGAAAACCTCCAGAAGAAGCAGAAAATGCAGAAAGACTGCTACTGGTCACAGGCACTGAACTCCCTGAGAAAGAAGCAAGAGAGTTAATCATCCTGCTTATATCGTACATGAACTTTTTAAGTTCACTAAACTGCAAAGCACACAAGTGTAACAGTAAAAAACCATCAAGCTACAAGTTGATTTCAGACAAACACAATCTGAGAATGTAAACAACAGAAACACCTGGATTCTTCTTTATATACGACTTCAAGCGCAAATTGAACCAGTGACATTTAAACGGCAACTGCAGTTCATAAAACACAGCAACACAGCCAATTTCAGATGTAAATTACAGGTACTGTATTGAAGTAAAACTACTAAAAGAATTTCTGGTGACACCAGTTACCAGTAGTCAAAGTTAGCATCACTCAAGTTAATGATCACTGTCAAGTGATGCAAAGCTGAGAATTTACTAGAATGATTCATCAACAAATCACAAGGACAGGACGCATCCAAAACTGCATAGAGACAAAAGAAAAGAAAGAGAGGAACTCAAAGCTAGTAAACCCACAACTCTGTGTTCACCACACAAGCTACACTGCCTTCAACAGCAGAAGAAACCTGCTACTGCTGAGGCCCAAAATCCAACACCTGGCCATCTGCCTTTTCTACCCTGTAAAGGAAGAGATGGCACTTGATGCTGCACCCCAAGAGCAAACTTCAGCTGCACAAGTGTCAG
Organism: Drymodes brunneopygia; assembly: GCA_013400955.1. NCBI lineage: Eukaryota > Metazoa > Chordata > Aves > Passeriformes > Petroicidae > Drymodes > Drymodes brunneopygia. Next base: position 617,114 of record VZTZ01046640.1, read on the forward strand.
GAGTGAAGCAGACATCCCAAAGGCACAAAAGCATCACATAATTGTAAATGTTCACCTGGAGTGAACCCTGGAGGGTGGCATTCAAGAGAGAGACACAAGATAATTTCTCAAATTCAAAGCAGTAACGTTTCCTAGACAGGAAGAGGTCTTCTTTTCCACAATACATCCAGAGAATTTATACCCTCCCATTTTACTTGCTTCATTCAAGTATATATTCATTCTTCAATGAACTGACAAACACAATATAACTTTGCAATTCTCTGCACCATGGTCGTCATGGCAAACCCCACACTTCCAAAATTCTTCCTTGCAATGGCCAGAGTCTTGACAAAAGTGCCAGCTCACCACTCTGTGGCTGGAAGTCCATCAGAATAAACTTCCTCTAAAATGCATTATCTTATCTGAAGAATTCCACTCTTACTGTACACAATGATTATAAAAGCACAATCTAGCCCATCTTCCATCTATTTTTTTCCCCCAGGATGTATTTCAAAGGTGTTTTTGACATTAAATTATGTTAAGAGCCAATAGAAGTTAATACTAAAATAATTATTTTTGCTTTAAAAAAATAAACTCTCAAAATCAGTTACAATGACATATAATGGAAGACAACTCAGAAATGAACTGAAGAAGGTGCCCACCTCCCCAATATCTGTGAGAACCCAGACCTTCCCAAACAAGTTTGTCCATGTTCTGAGAAGCTACTAAAGGCATAGCTGAACATACAGTTCTGTTTCAGCACAAGACAACTAGCTAAAGACTACACTGACTTGGAATCTGGCGTCATACCTCTGCTCAATTCCACACAAATGCTGACTGGAGACATTTTAAATCATGTTGTGCAAATACTGCTTCTACTTATGTTTTGAAACAGGAAAACAAAACCCCAACAAATCCAGTAGTTTTTACCTCCTTCCATGGAGTTCCCCATTTTTCCCCAATGAAAATGAATCAATTGGTTTAAGTTAATTAAGGCATCCATCTTTCCTTACTAGCTGTAAAGCAGGGTATATTTGCTTCAGTTCAGCTCTGCACTAATACATTTCACAATCAGTTCAACTCATGTGACAGGCTGGAAGCTGGGCTGAGACCTCCAAAGTGCCTGCAACCATTCCTGCAGAGAGCCACTAATCCATCCTGCCTGGCATACAGCCATTCTGCTTTTTATACAATATGCAATACTTTTTATATGCAAGACATTTTATTCTCTAAAAAATGCACATCGAATAAGATTAAAACAACAGAGAAGAAAAGAACAAACCTGGTTTCTCAGACTGACAAGATACACATTTGCTGTCTTCTGCCATATTTTGTACAAAGCACACTGAACAGTTCCAAGAGCCTTTTGGTGGCTTAAATTTGTCTCCAAACCCCAGAGTGACTGTTGTGCCAGTGCTGCTGGAGGTGGAGGAGGAGGTCACTGTCACCGAGTTCTCCGTGACCATTGGCATTGTCAGAGCAGGCATCACTCCTGTTCCAGGCTTTGGTGTCTCACATGCTACACATTTTGTAGCTTCAGGTTTGTTCTGGACCATACAGGTATCACAATCCCACGTGTTGGGTGCTGGTTTAAATTTGTCTTCAAAGCCCAGCGTGCCTGCTGTAGGGACTGTTGTCTTGGAGGAGACACAAGGACTCACACTGATAGTCTGCTTCGTACTCTCAACAGTGGACACTTTAGCAGCTTCACATGTTACACATTTGTCATCTGTGGTTTTGCTCTGCAGACATAGGTCGTGTGTGTCTGACTGCCAAAACGAAGATGCTTGTTTAGAGGTGTCTTTTGCTGCAGAAAAACTACTTATTGCTGGCCTTGTATAGACCACTGTGCTCGTAACAGGCTGTGCAGATGAACAAGAGGGTGATTTCCCAGGCATAAAGCCTAGTTTAAAAAAAAGAGAAAAGGAGAAGTCTTACTGATGAAGTTGTACCCTGGCTGCATGGAAGTTATTTATAATAGCAGACAGCACAAATTTAAATCAAGTGTCAATGGTTACAACTACACATTCCCACTAACTGCAAGAGGAAATTCATGGAAATCTTATCTAAAGGGATGAAATTTCATATGCTGAGCTGGGACAGAACAGAACACTTATTTAAAGCCTGATTTAACTCTTCACTTCCAAGAAAGATTTAAATACAAATCTCATTTGTATCTGGCACTACACTGGCAGATACAAGTGTAAACAAACTGTACTGAAAGCTGACGATCTGTCACAGACTGGAAATAATCCAATTACATTTAAGACACCGTGCCCAACTGAATCAAATTTCTAAAGCTATTTCTGCCATAGTAGATGACTCACATTTGCTTTAGTAGTTGTACAGCAGTTGGTACTTGGAGCACCAAACCACACAGTATTCCCCTACAAATACTGAGTAATAATTAAGCAATAAAAATTAAGACAACCAAACAAGTTTTACCTATAATCTTTGTTCAAAATACATTGAGCACAAGCCAACTCCTTATTTAAAGGTGCAAACTTTTCAGAAAACAAGAACCACCAATATGGAAACACTAACGAAAATGCTGCAGAAACACACAAATATCAGCACAACTGAACTGTAAAGTTAAAATAGTTTCTCTTTTTATTGTTATGTTGTTGTTGCTTTGGGGTTGTTTTTTTTTATATTACAAGCGGAGTTGTCGAACAGTGTGGATTTAGAATCTGATTCTGTTAAACTGATAAAGAAAATGCCACTTCACCCAGAGGTCCTTCCTTAAACAGAACACACAGTGAATTTTCTCTCACTTAGCTCTTTCCAATGTAAATAGGCACTGCCTTCTTAAGTTATACATAGATTTTGTAATAAGAAGTTGTGCTGTAACTCAAGGCTTATGGGAAAGATCAAATTCAATGAGGTCCTTTTTCCTAAAACAAAAACCATCATCTACACACACACTCTTTACTCAACAGCTGAAAATAATTGCAATGACTTGAAAACCAATTCTTTTTTTTAAGTCAGACAGCCCACTGCTACTTAAAATTTACATCTGAATCCATAGTAACTGTCAACATTTAAAGCCAAGAGATATACAGCTTTTGAAACGCCTTTTGGAATGAAGTTATCGTTACCATTCTTAATTTCTGGAGATGGTGAGGGTGGGAGTGGAATGTTTGTAAAGCGTTTTACAAACATTTGCTTTCCAATTACATAGATTTTATTTATTTAAACAAAACACTGTTTCTTTGACTAATTCTTTTTCTACTGAAGTTTGAATTACAACCTAACATGTAAAGGAGAAGCAACGCATCTGGTCTGAAGTTGCATTTTTCCTTCAGCAGTGAAAGCCCCTTATAACAGAAGGGGGCATCAAGCCTAACAGACGTAGCATTTAATGTAATGCTCGCCTATGTCTGTACCTATTGCTGACACTGCCTTAACTGTGACAAATGGACTGGGGGGGTTTTGGTTGCTGTTATGTTGGGCTTTTTAAAAATCAATGCAGCTATATGCAAGTGTATTCTCTGAAAAGTATTTTTTAAAAGAGTTCATTATCTCACCGGGGTTTTTTAGAATGTCTAACACACTTCCTTGCTTTAAGAACTTAGCAGGTTTGCAGAACCCATCATATTCTTCTTCCTCCTCCTTCTTATTGCTGGTGCTGTTTACAGTGGCACTACCTTTAAAAATAAAACAAAATCCACCTTTTACAAAGAAATCCACTTTGAATACATTCACATTGGTAGAAACAAGAATTTCGATGTTTCATTCTTCTTAAATAAGAACCTTCAAAATTCGACCTTATTTACAACAGTTTATAGTTACAATTTGATTAAAAACAGACCTGTCATTGAAAACACACTTTGCCTGAAATTTGTAACAAGCTAACAAATGACAGATTATTAAATAATTACTATTTAACATACCAAAAAAAAGATAACTAGCACTTTATGTTTGAAATGCTAAAATTTCTGTTACCTGGACTAAGGATGGATGTCACTGGTGTGTCAGTGGATCCAGAAAGCTCTGATGACTTTACAACAGGAACACTAAATGTAAACTTAATCTGCTGTGAAAAAGAGAGGGCTTTTTTAGATTCTAAGAAATTTTAATGAAGTTTTACACACAAATAATAACCTGAAATCCAGTATTCAATTTTGGTGGGTGCTGCGTGAAAAATTACAAGACAGAAATCTATATATTTGTTTTCCCCCTTACCAGAGCCAATTCTGCTTTCTTGTTCTGCAGTATTCTACTAAAGCCTTGAGAAAATGTTGGGATTTATTTACTTACAGACAATGGAGGTAGCACTTCCACCTCGGTAGATTTCACAATTGGAGATGAAAATACAAACGTAGGACTGCCAACATTACTTGCTGGTTGTACCTGTATTTTCAAAATAATTAAGGTTTGTATCTAAAAGAAAAGCATCCAGGTGACACAACAGCAGCTACCTGAATTCACTATCTAACAGACATTCTGCAGTGAAGCTGGGAAATCTGATGTTTGATATTTCTGATCCACAGCGAAGAGGTACAAGAAAAAGCTTGCAAGTGAGTGTATAAGATGGACAGAAGCTATATCAAAATATGTCTCCCTCCCCACCTCTTAATCAGAACACAACCCTGTTTTACTCAACAGGTTATAAACTCAGGTTGGTTAGTTTCATGAGCACCACAGAAAAAGCTAGCAGGAGGATGTATAGTCATCCTGAAAAAGTATTCACAATATACAGCAAAGATTTACCTTGTTCATCACTGCTTTTGAAACAGTGCTGGGTGATGAGGAGACAGCACTACTGGCAGGGAAACTGAAGTTGAATGTCGGCAGCGATGCAGAACTGATGGGCAGGGGTACTTCAGGTAGTTCTTCCTGCTCCATCTCCTAGGTGCAAATTTTAATTGTTGTTAATTTATATTTTCCTTTAAAGAAGTTGCAAATTCTAGTTTTTCACTTTCTTTAGAAAAGCTGTAGATTTTAATTTTTCTCTTTGTTTAAAAAGTTGTACATTTCAGGTTTTCTCTTTCATAAGACCTTCATACCCTGTCACACCCCACCCTTAAATGTAACAGAGAAATCTACAGATAGAGCAGGTTTTCAAAAGGAACCCTAACCTCCCCACATAAGTCTGCCGCATCATTTTTATTTACAGCAGGACTGTTTCCATGCAATAGTATATCCATCACCTGTCCGGTAAGAATGCTGAAAGCAAGCTCAAAATTGTTACCTGAGCAGAAGAGAGGGGCACAGACAAGATTTAGTTTTGGTTTTGTCATTCAGTTAATAAAGATTTAGAAAGATACAACCATTCTAGGATTCTATGATTCCCTTATCTCTTTAATTAACAGCACAACTTCATGGCAAGTAAGAAAGCATTCCTCTTGCAAAATTAGGTAGGACAGCTGACAAAGTCTCTGAAGTCACCTGAACTTGGAAAAAGGTAATATTTAAAGAAGGATGGGGTTCCTTTGAGTACCAAAACCCTCAAACCAAAACAAAGCACAGAAAGTCAAAAATGAAAGCCTGACGAGTGACACAGAGGATCATACTCTGGTAAATCTAGTCAACATCATGTATGCAAATTTAAAATTCAAAAATCAGTGTACCTTAAAAACTTCTGCTCTTACCCTTTTAAACTCTTTGATTACCAAGTTTAGATTGATTAGGGTTTAAGTGGCAATAGCCAATCTATTCACAATTTGGACAGCAGTACCAGTATCTACTCAGAAGTGACTAAGCAGAGATGCACACTGCTACTACAGACTTTTAATGTATCTTACACTTACGTATTTCAGAGATCTGATCTAAAGAGTCTATCACACCTTGATATTGAGACCATTTCTATTACAGAATCATCCTCCAAAATTTACTACTTCTTTATTTTGCATCAGCCAGAAGATAGAGTTAACCTCTTTAGCTTTAAGATCCAGTAGTAGGCAGCTTACGTAACATTCAGGCAGAAAGATAATCCTTAGGATAGTAATGACTACCATTTCATTAAATGGAGTTTTCCCATTAAAGCAAGAAAAAAAAACCCCTCTCCCAATGAGTTTGAGTAAGTGCCAAAAATTGTGAATGATCATTAGCAAACATGCAAAACACTGTCTTCTGCTTCAGGCTCTTGGCCCATACCTTTCTACATGACTTAAATATAAAATGACAAAATAAAAAAAACCTTTTTATTTTACTTGGCACTTGATTCCTTTCTAAAAACTCTAAAAACCTCTACCACATTTATTCATTCAACTAGTAATAATAATAGAAACTTTATAGTATGAAGAATATCCAAGATAATACAACAGAAGATTTAAAAAATTTAAAACCAAAGTTGAGGCACTTAGACAGACAGATAACTAAACTGGAGCCTGCTCTAAAACCACAGCAAAACACCCACATAACTGAAATGGCATTATTGTAAATTACTGTGATGCAACGAAACTACTTATTTCAGTAATCACAGTGGGAGATCAATTAACCAGGAGACCCTTACCAGTTGTTGTTTTTGTCCAGGTCTTGATGCGCAGTATCGCTCTCTTTCCCTCCGCATCTTGCCACAGGCACTATCCATTCTTCCTCCTGAAGACAGACCATTGGATGCAGGAGTCTCAGGTTTGGGGTAGCTCAAATTGCTAGCACAGAACAAAAATACATAGGTTGAGGAAAGGGGTTAAAAAGAAAGCAAAAAAAAGGAGAAAAAAACCCCCAACTTAACAACTCTTTCAAGCTACTATAAGCACTATTAATCCTCGAACCATCGCCTGCTAATTGGAATCAGAAGAAAACATCCCGCAAGTTCATAAATGCTGGTAAATAGCTGGTGCTCTAAACAGCAAAAGCTGAATCAAGAGCAGCAGTGAGAATAAAATCCATAAACAAGAGTTGCAACATCCATAAAGGAATGATGACTAAGCCAGAAGACATGAAATAGAAGAACTGATTTAGATTGTTATTTTCTAATGTCTGCTTTTAATAGTCCAGACAGTGGAAATTCTGACTGTCAGTTCTCTGATTTTGTGACGAGCATGTATCTCTGAGGGGATATAAAAGAATAACTAAAAATATAGGGGCAGGGGGCGGGGATGTGTGTGTGTGTGTGTGTGTGTGTTGTGTGTGTGCGCGCACAGGAAATGCTGCCAACAGCTCTTATGGAATTGAGAGGCTTAGACTTGTGTGGCAAGAAAATATGACAGAAGCTTCATAAGCAGCTCTGCCTTTCCTGAGGCCATCAGCAGAAGCAGCAGAGGTGTTTGGGTGTGCCAACATTCCAGAAGTCTTTTCAGACATGAATACAGATCCCTTTTGTAGGGCATACAAAGGCATTTCTCTGTTCATTACAAAAGCCTAGATCCAAGCCAGAAAGACTCCCTAATCCAAGTGCAAAGGTGAAAGAAAAAGAAAAAACAAAAGGAAAACCTCAAAATAAACAAACACACCCCCCCACAGACAAACCCCCCCCAACAACTACAACCCAAACCAAACCCATGCCACATCCCAAAATAGAAGTGAACTAAGGAGTAGTAACAATAAAAAGCAGTACAGCACTTCGAATCAGTATCCCTGAAAAAAATTACCATATCAAGCTTATTCTGCACCAATAGTCACTCATTACAAAAGTACATTGGATGACACTGGAAGAGACCAGGTCAAGTTTCTAGAGGACTGAGGAAAAGAATTGGTCAAAACTTCCAATAGTTGCAAACATCTGCTGAGCACTGTAACCACTGAGAGGAAGCCAGATCCTTAAAGCCATATGCTCAAACTTTTCCCTAATCCAAACTGACAATCAATTTGAATTCTGAAATAAAATCTCATGTCAAAATAAATCTTTATTCAGACAATTATAGCATGTCTATGATAGCCCATATTCCTCTCTTCTGTTAATACTTGTCAGATTCTAAGGGGCTAAGACAGTTCTGTCTTCAAGCAAGTCAGTCCAGTCTACAATTCTGACACTGGTTTAAAAACTAAGCAGCCTTTGTTAGGCTGAACGGAGATCCAAAGTACTGCAGGTTTGCTGCACAAAGAGACTCTGGCCCTTATTAGTTTTGTATTCCTACTCTGTAATATGACAATCAACAGAGAATCTTTATAAAAGAGGTAAACAAAAGTCGAAAGTAGAAACACAGCAGTAAAACCTGCGAAACAAATAAAAGCAGTATCAGTTTCCTGGATCTCCCTTCTACATGGAGGAAGGAGTTGCATCAAAGTAAACTTAGAACAGTTTGAAAACCCACAATTAAAACCTAACATCTGTTTGCACCTCTGCCAAAACCAAAGATGGTTCCTGCAAAGTCAAAATATTAGATGGTAAAACAAAGGGTTGGCTTTGGGGTTTTCTGCAAGCCGAAGAATGCCCAAGGCAACGCTAAGAATTGTTTGGAAGATGAACACAAAGCCAACATATTAGCAGATTCCCTGCTACTGTTCTTTGAAAGGTCTGAATCCTCTAAGAAAGGGTGTTTTCTGAGCACACAGTGCCTTAATTCAAGCATTACCCAAAAGATTAGTTCCCCACAAGGGAGCGCCATCAATATTATCTCAAGTCATTCTATCCTGAGCAAGCAACATAATGCAAGACAATCTCCTTAAGAAGAAATACAATTATTAACTCTACTGGAAATTTTTTTTTTAGAGGCAAGTTGGCATTTCTCTTCAGATGACTCTGAAGAGTTTCTGTTTTTCATGTGAACTCACAGAGCAGACCAAGTGCCTTTGTTATGTAAGGAGCATTAGAAAACAATCTTCCTCTAGCTTTCCGCTTACCAAAAAAACATTAAAAATGGACTGTACTCCTGAACTGTAACACATTTCACATTATAAAGAATTTTCCAGAAAGAAATTCCTGTACGACAAAGCCGTCAGACTCCAAGCAATTATTTATCTACCTGAAACTAACAGCTCCTCCTCTTATGAGGATCAAGATGCATAAATAATTAAACTCTCTCATAATACAATTTTTTCACTTTTTCTGTTCCCTTCTACTGAGAATTGTTCCTGCCCGTCCAAAAGAAGGCAAGCATGCAGACTGTACTGACAAAGGAGGGGGCTTTCTTCTTTCAACTGTTTTAAATTAATAGATTTGTCATACCTTTCAGATGATTTTACAGGTTTTTCTGCAGGAAAACTCTCCACTATCATGTCCTGCAAAATAAGTTTTATTTATTTCAAGATTTATCTGAATATATTTATAAACAAAACACAAAGAGAAGACAAGCAAACACACATTTAGTCCTGTTCTTGGCTTTTTTTTAATTTATACCACTAAATATACTTCATCTGTTTAACCTTGTTCTTTAACTACTCTGACTATCCATTACTTAATCTCCAGCCGATGTATTTAATACCTGGTCATTTTTACATTCAGAATGATACTGGAACCATGGGTGATTTTTTTCTGAAAGAGATACCAGTATTGTTTTAAGGAAAGTTTATCAAGGACTCCATCTACACCAAAGTGATCACAATGGGTAATTAAGAAAGTGATCTGAACTGGTAATTGTTAGAAATCTCACTTGGAGCCTGCAGTTCACCTGAAACATTTTATTCACAAATTCAGCATGTTCCATCAGCTTTCTGTACAGCAGCATATGCAAAGGAAATTCATGTTTATGTATTTTAATATTCTTTCACCATGAAAACCCTGGCCCAACAGCACACCACCACAGTCTGAAAACAAGCACCAGCCACTTACTGTGCCAAAGATACAATTATATTTATCAAACCTCTCAATATCTCTTTCACAATGGTTCCCACTGTCTTTTCTTAATGCTTACCTCAAGTACACTATTTGTGCTCTTGCAAGAAAGAGCACTTGAGTAGATTGGTTAGACACATTCCAAGCTTGCAAAATGCAGGCAAATTAGGACACGAAAATTTACTTACTTGATGGTCTGTATGTACCCTTTGGTGAATTTTTCTGGAATTAGTAGCTGGTTTCAGAGATGGTTTAAAATACGTGATCCGACTCCCTGTCAGGGACATTGGCTTTGGTGTCACAAGTTTCTGGACAGGTGGATGTTGCAAATCCATCTTTGAAAGGGAAGCAGCAATCAATTTATCCTCACACCCACCCAACTTAACACAGCATTTACTGATGATAAAAATTACAGAACTATGAACCTCTCACCAGCCTCAGCACCCAGTGAAAAATACGTGGAAGTGTTGAAAACACTTAGCTTGCAGAAGGAAATCACCAGAAAAATCAATTATAAAATCCAAAAAGCTGCAGGAATAGTCAAAGTCTGACTGAATCCCATGTCAAAACCTGGCAGTTACTTCACAGACAAACTATATTCCTATAAGCAAAATAAATCATGTTACAATAATATGCTCCCATTCTTTGCTCTCCTCTGCCCTCATTGTGATTTTTTTTCAATTGGCTTAATCCATTAATTTAACACTGAAACTGTTAAGCAGTGTTAAACCAGGTTCTGGGTTTCTTTTTTTTCTACGTTTTCTTCCTTTGAAGTTATACTTAAAAAATAATTTGTGAAATTATTTTAAAGTAGTCTCATTAATGTATGTTCCAATGTCTTAGATTTGCGTTTTATGCTCTTAAAAGTACTGGTCTGACTTTTCTTGTCAAAGCTTTTTTACAGACAAGGGCTAATTATTAAAAGAAAGCACTGTACATTCTGCAAAACTGGCTTAACTGAACAGAGAAAGAAGAAAAACTCCAAAAGGTCCCAGGATGTGTCAAATCACCTGTAGCCTTGGTGATAAGAAGGAGACTTAGGATGTATCTATTATTTAAATTAGTATCAACAGATGGTTGTGCCCCAACCCAGGTGCAGAACTGCATGACCTTCACATGGGCCCACTTCTTCTAGAGCTTGTCCTGGTCCTTCTGAATGGCATCCCTCAAATGTGTCAACTGCACCACTCAGTTTGGTGTCACCTGCAAACTTGCTGAGGGTGCACTCAGTCCCACGATCTCAGTGATGAAAATCCAGCATTTGTACTTGTTAAATTTCATCCCACTGATGACTGCCCAATGCTTCAATCCATCTAGATCCCTCTGCAAGGACTCTTGAGACTCAAGAGAGTCAACAGCACCTCCCTGTTTCACATCATCAGCAAACTTGGTAATGGGGCATTCAACTGATGCCTCCAGATCCCTGACAGATATTTTGAACAGCACTGATCACCAGCCAGATGTAGCCTCATTCACTGCAACCCTTTGCATCCTGCTGTTCAGCCAGTTCTTCAGTGTGTAACCACTCATCGCAGAGATGGACAACTTGTCCAGAAGGATACTCTGAGGGACAGTATCAAAAACCTCACAAAAAATGCAGAAAACTACATCTGCCACCTTTTATCTTCACATGCCAGGCAGATGACGTTATTGTAAAAGGATATCAAACCAGTGAAACAGGTATGTACAACAAGAAAAAAAAGTAACCCAGTTACTTGTTCAATACACTAAGAATTATTCTGTCTGGTGTAGATCCTCAAAGTAAGAAAAATATCACAAAAACAAGACCTGTAAAAGTTTTGCCTGAGTATTCAAGTATCCTGTCAACCATTTGTTTGCTTTAGCAGGAAAACACACAACCCTCTTCTGGGCACATAAAATCCTCTTCTCCCTTTTCATCAAGGGCTACCCTTTCTCCCTGCCAAATTTTATGAATTGCAGCATTATGAGTAGACATTTTCTCTCTTTTTACCCAGTGACAGCTGTGTGCAGCATTCACTTTCTGACTGATGTCAGGGTCTATGTTGCAAATCTGGCAGATCTTTTTTAATGCCTCATCACAAGTGTGGTTCTGCATTTTAACTGAGAATCCATATCAGTGTTGTTTTCAATTACTGCAATAATATTAAAGAGGTGGTAATGAACTTATATGCTCTATTTTTCAACATTTTTGTAATTTATCATATGGCCAAAGACAGTACAGGAAATCTAAGATGTTTATAAACTCCTAAGTGACTGTAGAATTAATTATACTCCTAACCAAGTGATTAGCATAAAAAGTTCTTAAAACATTCTGCCACTTCCTCATTACAACAGCAGATTAAAAGTTTGCATGGATGAAAAACCATTTTTGTTCCTTTTGTTGCCTGAGCTAAAGGTGACCTTTTGTGGTTTCACAATTTAATAAATGTAATACTCCAACACTGTTTAAACAAAAACAAGGAAATCATGATTTACCACAGCAACAATTCAGTGCTACCTCCAAATAGGAATTTAGGAGCATTAATTTATAGAAGTAAGAAAATTTAACCATTGTCCAATCTTCTCCTTGCCTTGAGTAGCAATAAAAAATGTAACTATTTATTTTTTGCTTAAAATAAACATGGAAATCTGCACAAGATGTGAACAATCACTCAATCAGTATATTTCTATTTCTGGTTATTTCTGCGAGAGAAAGCTTTCTGAAACAAAAATGTTACCATGCAACTTAACCCCGAGTTGCAGGCCAAGATAAAACCACTTTGTGTGTTCTAGAAAAGTTATTCTTGACATATCAACACACCACCACAAAAAGATAATAACTCTCCACCTGAGTAATCTTCACAGTCCTTCATCTAGTGTGGATAGAAAAGACATTTTTAGCAATTTCCACACAGCCAAGGCATCTAGAACTCACATAAGGCTAATATTAACTTGAATTCATGTGCGTGCTGTCATTGAGGTTTGTGACATTTCTTCTAATAGCTGTAGAGCAGAGAAAGTTACCTGTCTCAGCTTAACGTGCTACTGGTTCTTACCTGGTTTTGTCTGGATTGGAAGCTAGTCACATTCAGCACGCTCCTGTCCACAGGCTAACAGGAGAAGAAAGGACAAAATATTATAGGATGTTTTTTTCCCTACGAGAGGGCTCCATCCAACAAAAACACGTGGGGTTTGTGATCAACTTACAGAAGACAGAGGACTAGAAACAGAAGATGGAATCCTTTTGGCATCCTGTTGAAAAAACAGGTGCAATGAATTAAACCAGACATGACATTAAGTAACATCTTCATCCTATACTGGCGCATTTACTATGTTTTTCAAACATATGGAATAAAACAATAAAGGAGTGCCATTTACCGCCAAAGGGCTTGACATCTTCTCCAATGTCTGCAAGATGCGTCGTGCTGTTGAACTTGTCACACCATAGGATTGCACGTTTGCTTGTTTAGCTTTCATTTGTCTTTTTATCGGTGGCTGAAAAATTAGCATTGCCAATGTTACGATGCTGGATTCTGAGTCACACGTGTGTATTTTATGCCCTAGGGCTACACCGGTGATACAACCAATACTCTCGTAATGACAGAGAAAAATGCACTCACTGAGCATTCAAGGCATGAAGAAGAAAAAAATACCCCACTGACTTTCCAGAATTTTAAGTGAGGCCCTGCGTATCTTGCATATGGGAAGCAACAAAAGAAATTCTTAAACGTAAAAGATCATAAAATTAAGATGCTAGGTTCGTAGGGTCTCTGAAGCAGTGATCAGGAAAACAGAACTGAGGCAAAGGTTTGTGCTGCAGAAAATACATTCAGTAACAAAATAGATCTCAGAGTTTCGTGATGGCGTAAGTGTGGCACCTTAAAACCAGAGTATATAATCACCGTCAGGAATTTCTAGTTCTACTTCTCTCATTTCCTCCCTTCCCCCAAGACTGCAGCCAACTGCAGATCTTTAAACTCTGTTTAGAAAGATAAAGATATGATTTGAACTGTAACAGATCTAAATATAATACACTGAAAAGGTACATGTTGTACCGCATGACTGAACATAATTTAAAAAAAAACTTCAGTGTGACCATATTTTTATTTTTAAAACTGTGTTACATCTCTCATGTAACCACACCATGCTTCCCACGTGGCTACCTGACGACAGGAAGCAGATCACACAACACACAGAACATGCAAGTGAGACTCGCTGTACGCAGCAACAAATAAACTTGTCTCTCCTAGTACTTGCTTCCTCTTTTCAACATAATCCACAGTTTTTGTAAAAAATAAAAATAGCTGACCAAACAGGACTTCTAGCTTACAGAAGTTTTAAATGTTCTGAGATTTGACTCAACACCAAGTCAGGAAAACCTGCAAGTTTCAAGGTTTCCCTGAATCAGGAAATTGTAGGTCCCCTTGTACCATGGTAGAAACAGACTGCCAAAATAGGGCCAGCAAACTTCTTTTGAGTTCCCTAAAGTTCCTTCTGACATTTTATTTTTTCAATAAAGGGCATTTTCATTTAAAGAAATTAGAACCTAATCAGATTTTACTGACTTGCTTTTAGATTCAACTCTACCTACTGAGAGTAGTCAGTATTTTTAGTTTGCTGGCTCATTTTAGACCACAAAGAACACTTGGGGACAAGCAGCTCTTCTCAAGAGCCATCTGAATGCTAGTAAAATAGAGAGCACCTTCCTGTTTATCTTGATATAGCATGTACGACTGCATGTCTCCCTGGGAATAACAGAAGTGCAAAGGATGAGCAAATCTGCCTTTTGTACACTACTATATTAGAAAATGCACAATATGTTCATAGTTTGAGCGTAGGCATGCTTGTGTAAGATCTACAGGCAAGTATCGGGGAGGTAACTTTTGCTGCTATTAACAAAGATTTCAAAGTTATGCCATCATTGTAATTATTTACATGCTATTTTACCATAATACAGTCAGAGGCAGACAGTGGCAGAAAATGGAAATTTTTGAAAGACATGACAGAGGAAACCCCTACTACAAGAAACTGCCCAGCAACTAAGATGCTACTGTCACTCTCAAGCTTTATGACAAGCATTTCTACATAAAGTGTTACACAAGAATTTAAACAAAAACTGTAGGCTGAGTGGGCAAGATAGGAACTGTTGCCACATTTTTCAAGTTAAATTCCCTGCTCACACCTTTTTTGGCCGAGCTCCCCCTTCTGTATTTCAATTACATTTTCCCCCATGCTGCACTAGTATTCTCATACCTGGTAAGCAGAAATCTGCACTTTTGTCTGCCTCGCTGCTGCAGCTGCACCACCATAAGAGGTCTTTCCAGGGTAAAATGGAGAATCCCCAAGCTGTCTTGTCTTAAAGACAGAAGTGTTTCCAAGTGACTATAGAAAGGTATTATGGTAAAGGGTTAGTGAAATGGCTACAGATTCAACTTGACTAAAATTAATACTGTGCAGTACTTACAGGAGAGGGAGAGCCGAAAGCAGATAAATTGAATGCAGGTTTTTTAGAGCTAGATGCAGGATGCTGTGAGAGGGGATGAGATCTTTCAGCCTCTGGGGACCAGAGCAGTGGTGCTGAAGTATTTTTTGAAACTGTGATATCTGCCAAAATGACAAATATTACACGTAAATGCCTTGTGCACATAGAGAAATTTAGTATTAAACATCACACAGACTCCAGAGTTCCCTACAATTATGTCTTACAGAATGAGAAGGTCCCTTAACACTCCTTTCTTTGGCACTCTAACCTTCAGAGCTCTTCAAACAGATTAATTTCACGTATGGTATGAAACCCAAGCACCAGCTCTGAACCTAAAATCTGTTCACGGAACTGTGAATACATGACCTTTCAGTAATCTTTCAAAAGCATTCACAAGCTAATACTACATTTCCAATACAACACAATTTTATTTTTTCTTCTTTCATGATAAAATAAAGGAACTGCATAAACACTGGTGCATGTCTAATGATACAAAGTTTTTCCTATGTTGGTAGAGGGTTGGAAACTAGCATAGGATGGAATTGACCAGGTCTTAAACCTGAAAAATTACCCAAAGGCTCAAATAACAGAGTTAGCCACCTATTTTCCCTATGTTTTATGGAGATGTACCAGAAAGTTCTAGCAAACTCAGGTTATATTGCTACGCCCTGGCAACACCTACTCTGAATTGTCAAACTAGGTCCCCAGAGCTGCCTGAGCATGCCTCCATCCCCATTTATATGGGGGACTAGAAAAATTTGCAAACCTGCTGTTTGCCCTTTCTCAGTGAGACACCTAGGTCGCATTCTACATAAATACAATATTTGGGGTTTTTTACTTTAAAATGGTGTACATTCCCTACAGAATTTGGCAAAAAACAACAAAGTATTGACAAATGATACCCTCTACCAAGAACAGCAAAAAAAAGCAGCCCAAGCTTGTTCAATCAGAATAGTTGCTTTATTGACTGCTGGTAAAAAAAATACAAGAATATCTTGTGGTTTTATTTGTCAACCATATTTATTCACATTTAACCAGCTCTGACTGAGATATTCTGAGTCACTCCTCCTTCTAGGCAATCAACCTACCTATCAAGCTACAGAAAATCATCTTCATCTCCTATTATCCCCATTCAAGATTTACAGATAATCAAGCTAACGTTGTATTTATCAGCACTGCTTCTCTAGATATCAGGGACTCATAAATGTATTCTAAGCATGGTTGTATTTAAAAGGTGACAGGATTATATACTTCTAAAATACTAAAAATTAAATTTAATTCTAACATCCAGAGCTGATGTTCACATACTTTACCTACTAAGGCAACGTGGAATACTAAAGAATACAAAATACTTCATGGTATCAAACAAATCAATTAGAGAACATAAAGGCTACCTTTATCAGATGCTCTAGAGGAGAAGCCACTGGTTGTTGAGATGTTATCGTCATCATGCTGAGAGGTAGAATCTTTTATTTCCTTTACAAGGGACAGCCCAGGACTGCCGATGCCAAGCGTGGAAGATGTGGAGGGCTGACAGTGAGGGACTGTGGAATCCAACACAGTGCAGTTCAGATGGCTCCGGTGAAGAGAGGGCCTTGTTAACACATCGGAGAAGTTCAGTGCAGACCTGCTCGTGGATGGTTCTAAGCAAGAACAGTGAGACAATCAGCTTCCCTATAGACAAGCTCTCAGAAGCCAAAACCTGTTTTCTATCAACAGCCATGCTTACTGCCAAGTTCTAAGCACAAAAATAGAGAAGCCGAATTTAACTTCCTCAGCCAGATAGGGTTTCGTCCATCTGATTACAACAGCAAAACTGCTTGCAATACTAAACATTAATGTCGCATTAAGAAGTACTTACAGATGGGATTTTTCTGAATTTCATCAAATTCTGACCCTGTGCTCAAGCACTTAAAATGTGTCCTCCATTAAAGCAAACATCTATAAATTCCGTCTCCAGCAGATAATGCTTGCAATAAGCTTTCCAAAATTTGAGATTACATGACAAGTTACAGACAAGTCTGCAATTTTTATCATCTTGTAAAAAAGACGATGTTAATCTGAATATGTAACATGTATGAATGAATTACATATGTAATATGTATTTGCAAAGCTTTTCAGAGGTTTACTTGTTCTGGTGTCATCATCCTCCCTTCCAAATTCTACCATATCAGGTCATGCTACAAGCAAATTATCTCCTATCCATTCGTTTCTGAGATTTTGGCACAAAGGACAAGTAAACAACACGGCCTCAGTTCTAAGATGTGCATTTTTTCCTCAAGAAAAGGGTCTGTAAACACTGCCAGTGTCCTGCAAAAGGTAGTCTGACAGCTCTGACCTGCCACACAAACAGAACAGCTATTAATGGCCATCTTGCCTGATATCCATTTGTCTACAGTCCCTCCCACAATTTCTGGGTATGAACATAATTTTGAGACGTCATCCTCCTGACATTTACGCTGAAGCTTCAACTAGCTATTTCGATCTTCATAAGGACTCCAGTACTGGTAATTAATTCTCCAAAGCACTGGTAGATTTTTAGGACTGCCTTGTTTGAGATGAAAGAAAGCCAAAGGCTGGCCAACCAAAGAAATACAGGCTCTTGCACAGTGGTACCTCAGAGCCGAAGAAACAGGCTTTCTAAAATAAAAATACCGGTAACAATAAAAAAATATTTTTATTAACTATAGTTAGAGGGATTAACTACAACGTCCACAAACTGCAACACAAGTTACTGAAGGTTCTAGAGGGTCCCATCTGCTCCCGATTTCTTGGAGCTACAAAGTTTGCTGTGCAGCTGTTCTCACTGAAAGGTCCTTTCACACAGTTTTTCAGGAAAGCCAACACATGTTACTCATTCATGAAAACCCTCTCTTATCCCTTTATACAAAATTATGCTCAAGCTACAGTTACACAGCAGTAAAGCTCCTTGTTCACAATTAGATAACATTGGTGTGAAAGGTATTTCCTCATTATTTTTCATTCTGCCAACAACAGAACCAGCTGACTGTCCACACAGATGGTTATGTACATGTGCTCAGAAAAAATTTCTCACCTAATTAAAAACTGAGTTCCCAAAACTGCTAATTTAAGAGAAAATCAAATGAGAGCATATGCAAATTCACGGAGTACTACAGAAACAGTGAGAGGCATAGATATAAATCACAGTTTAATTTTAATATGATAAAAGGGTTGTAAACTTCTTCGCCAAGGATCCAAATAGTTTTCAAAGACCCCAAGCTAGCAATGCCACACATTAATGTTACAAAATATTTCAAAAATAATTATGTCATAAACAAAGTTCCTCAGATCTCCACTAAACTAACAAGGAAATTTAATAAACTGATTGAAGAAGCCCAAAGGAAAAGGAAAAAAATCAGGACACATGAATGAATTTTCCTCTGGCATTCTAGCATCTGATCTTTTGCTTTGAGAACAACAAAACAGATTAATATTTCTACTACCTTAGGCAATTAGATAAACTTTCATTCCAGATCCGTTAAAAAGAAAATGTAACCCAATACACTCTCAAATGAATGTTAGCAATATTTTGCACTGGGCTAGTTGACTACCTCAAGTTAATTGATGACTTCCAAGGGTTTTAAGTCAACTTCCAGTATGTTCTGAAATTATGTTTAAACTTTGAAGCTAAGGCATTTCTAAAAACTGAGTTGTTGAGGTTTTTTCCCTTTGTTTTTGCATTGTGTGGGATTATTTTTGATTGGGGTTTTTGGTTGTTTGGTCATTTTGGTTTGGATGCTGCAGGGTTTTTTGCTGTTTGCTTTTTTCCTGTCCAAACGCTCCTTCCAGCCTCCCCTAGACATGCAGATTCAAAATCAGAAATCTGTGAATAAATACAGATGGTCAGAATACTAAATGATATTTCACATACCTTCTAAATTAATTCTTGCTGATTCAGGCGCGACTCTCCCATCAATTCCCATGGCATCTTCATTTGCATAATCATGGTCATAGTTTACTGGATTCTCTTCCTCGCTTGCAGATTCATTCGTATCTACACATTTATCTTCCCTTTTATTGAAATACTTCTGCAACCATCCTGGTACAATGTTTTTCACTGATTCAGTCACTCTGCTAATGAGCCCCAGCTTGAAAGAAAAATACAGGAAAACAGTCAACAGCACACTCCGGGATGCAGCCTTGCACAGACCTCCAAGAAAGACATGAGATAGCAATATTCAAATGAGTAAGATAAGAAGGTGGTGGATCCTTTACAAAGAATTCCTATACTTCTGGAACATGCCTGACAAAAGTGCGCCTAACATTGATTTACTACTAACCCATCCATTTCTGCACTTCCCAGTGACCTTGGCAAAACTTCCAAATTCTGAAACTACAGCTGAAGTTCACCAAAGGCTTGTTAACTCACAAGGTCATCAAGAAATTCAATTTCTAAATAACTCCTGATGTACGGACTTTTTTTGAGGACTTTTCCTTGTAACACCTTCTCTTGAAAAACCATCTAACCCAGAAGTTCAGGAATTATCTACAGCAATAGTGATGAGCAATACTAGCTACTAAAATCAGTGAACCTCAAGATTTCCTTTTCTAATGCTGAACTGCAGGAACAATACGCATCAAAAGCTTCACTATTATGCCCCGAACAGTTGAGAGTATCCTGAAAGGATCTCAGAAGAAACTGCTACAGTGGAACAACAGACTCCTCACTAAAGGACTGTTAAATAGATTCAATTTAATCAAATTTCATTGCATGGTATGCTAAAGTTTTATATCTCCACACCTTAATATTCAGCAGTTACAGAATACATAAAAGCCATTTCCCTTTTGACATTTACCAATTATTTGTAACACTTACATTCTAGTAAATATTTATTTAACATTTTGTTTTAGGCAGTCACTTGTTCCCCATCATGTCCTCAAAATTTCAACACACCTTCCTGTCAAATCTCAACCCTGTGCAGCAGAGAGCTTGCAACATGGAGCTGTCCCTCATACACTGACTGCAGCCACAGAACCAGCTACTAACCTCCACAAGCTGGAAGCAAGTGCCAAAGCTACCTCCAAAATTTCGACACTTTAGAAACTGAAAAGCAGTAAGATTTAAAAATATTTTTGTTGAACTTCATTGCCAGTTGCTAACACATGTGTCAAGGTATTTTGATATTTTTCTCGGATTAGGTAACAAAATTTTCCAAAAATTATTACTCATGTATAGAAATTTGAGAATATTCTTTGAACATGTAGTAGTTAGTCTAGTAAACAACTGTGAAACAAGAACCTTGTTGTATTCAACTTTCTTAAAAAATCAGCACACATGAAAGAAAAAGCCCCTATCTATAATTCACATCTTTCATACAGAATAATACAAATACCAACATACAGGACACCCTTGAATCTGGAGTTAGGAGGGAAGCCGGCAAAGAGGAGAAAGGCAAGGTAGAAAACAAAAGTCTTTTCACAGAAAGGAAGTCATCTTAATTTACAATTTGGCATTTTTACTTGCACAAAGACAGAATAACTAGCCAGGGACAGCTTAAACTAGATAGAATGCAGCAAAAAACCCCATCTATCACAATCACCACACTAAGATGTATACCAATATGCCATGCTCACAGTGTTGCTGCTATTCTACATGAACACTAAAGCCTCAGCTTTCCAACAACAAAAACTGTGCAACACCAGAGCTCACAAGCAGTTCAGTGCCCAGCACCAGCTAAGAGGCAGTCTGTACTCTGTTCTCAGACCCTCCTTTTCATCTTTACTTTCGACATACTGTCCCTCTTTAGGGAAGTGAATATTTTGCTGCTACGAATAAAAGTGTAACAGGAACTCAGAGGAGTCAAAATTTGCCAAAATAAGCAAATGGTCAGGACACAAACTGCATCCAAGGCAATGCTCTTTCCAAAAAGCTAGGCTTTACTACATTCGGTATTGCTAGAGAGTCTTGCCATTAGAGAACAAAACATTACTGGTTATAAAACAGGTGCCAGTATAATTCTCTTGCTGAGGAAATCCTCCCAGGACTGAAAGCTGCCTGAGACTCAAGATGGAAGAAGTCATAGGCACCCAGAAGACTAAACACCCAATCATTAGTAACCCAAATGAGTAACTGGAGAATGCAGCTAGACTACATTAGCTAGCTAATTAACCAAGATGACATTTTACCATCCATATCTGACACCAGACTGGTTTGACCCTTTCTTGCAAATGGCAGCCTTATCATTCTCCACATAATCAGCATTCCAAGCTGCGTAACACAGGGTAACTTCCCAAACCAATCCATGAGCTGGAACTCAGTACAGCCGGACTGTACCAAGTAGTAATGGCCTGCTCCATCTGGCTGAGGCACAGTGGTAGACAAGGAGTATAGTTTTATACTCCAGAATAATGCTGGCATATTGCCAAAGCAAGAGAAAATGAAATACATATAAAAGCACCTACATTTTCTGTCTGCAAAATATATTAAAGGCACTGTGAAAGAGCTATGCAAGCATTAGGAATGAGCCACCATAAAATACAGATCCCATTAAAAAAACCAACACTTTCTCCCTATACCTAAATACCTAAAAGTATTCCACATGCCCCAGGTATGCCTATTCAAATACACACAGATGACATAAAAAAAAAAAATTGCTTCCATCATCTCCTACCTGCCCATCACAGCTGAAAGTCAATCAATTAAGCTCTGTGGTTGGACTCCTGATCAAGTCAGGCAGTCAAGGTACCACTGACCACATTTGTGGTCATATAAGTCACATTTGTGACTTATATATAAGTCATGTAAGTCATATTTGTGGTCACATAAGTGTACCACTGCACATTTGACCATGCATACTCCTTATTCTTGCCAGAACAATTAAGCAAAATGTCATGCCTTACACTGTCTTTAAAGCTGGAATTTTACTCTTACCCTAACTTGTAGTTTTCTAATTCTTCAGCTTCAGCACATGCGTTTGAACACCCTTTCCCTCTCTCTGCACATGCAAACAAGCCAACCCTGTCAGCAGCAGAGCACTCCCCCTCTACTACTTCTGTGTTACCAGCTCTGCACTTTGTCCATCCCATCTCCCCACACAGGAATCATTAATCCTTCTAGAAGGCTGACAAGGATAGTGCATATCTCATTGATGCCAACAGATCTTCAGATATGAAATACAAAAGACACAGCAACAGACAACTCTAGCAGGCTCATTTTCCAGCGAACTGCTCAGATCCCATTTTCCTCGTGCCACAAATATGAACCAGTCCCTTCTAGAGCACCTTCATTCAGTACAGCTACTCTGAACATGCTACTGCACAGTAACTGTTCTAGTTCCCAGTCTCAGACTGGGAGCAGAGGATGTGGCGCTGGCACGCAGTTTAATGTTCAGAACTTCTCCTTTCTACAGGCCACACAGGTACCAAACTTAATAGTTTGGAAGGGCAGAAGATGCACTGGGGCAATCCCAACTGTGTGACCACAGTGTTTTATTCAGTGAACATGTTTTACTCCTTAACCGACTGATTTCAGAGGTTTGAGCTGCTCTCAGTACCACCTGCTGTCTTAACACACTCATCCCAAAATGAAAATCCACTGGACAGACCCAGTAGCTTATGAATAGGTATTTACAACAGTTTTTAAGATCTAAAGTGTCTGCCGCTCTGCTAGGTGTAAGTCTATGTATACAAACATCATAGCAACAGTAACTACAGTAACAGCTACTCCAAGGCACATTGGCTTGACATCATGGAATCACTCAACTATTAAGGCAGTAAAAGACCTCTTAGATCATTGTGTCCAACTGCTACCCAAGAGTCCAAACCCTCCTTGTTTGGGCACACTCATTTCTAAGCTTCGAGCCCTGCTCCTTACACTCATCTGAAGGGCCCAGAGCATTATTTTGAAGGCCCCAAGCCTGATTTGGAAGGTCCAAAGCCTCATTTGTAGAATTCTAAGTCTTCTTTATAGAGTATAAAGGCACATCTTCAGGCCCAAACTCCAGCTTCCAAAGCCTCCATCTCAGGAAACAAAGCCTCCTATTTAGGATTCAGCCTTCAATCTAATGGGCTCAAAACCTTCCTCTATGCCTCCAAACACCCATTTCTAGGGAGGAAAGCCTTTAGTTTGTGGTATTGAAGCATCCTTTGAGGACACAAAACCCAAGAAAACCCAACCTCAGGGTTCAAACCCTGCTTCTCACCTCCAAAAGCCCATTTCCAGGGCCCAAAGCCCTGTCTTGAAGACTCAAACCCTTTCCTTGTAGGGTGCAAAGCCTTTTTTTCATGAGGTCATGAAATCATTAAGGTTGGAAAACACCTTTGAGATCATCAAGCCTAACTGCTAATCCAGCACTACCACCATGTTCACCATTAAACCATGTCCTCGAGTGCCAGCTATGCTGCCCTTCTCTGGAAACACTCCAGCACTCCAGTGTCTTCCTTGTAGTGAGTGGCCCAAATCTTGAACACAGGATTGGAGGTGAGGCCTCAGCAGTACTGAGTACAAGGGGACAATCACTGCCCTGGTCATGCTGGCCACAGTTGCAGATGCAGGCCAGGATGCCACCGGCCTTCCTGGCCACCTGGGCACAGCTGGCTCCTGTTCGGCTGCTGCTGACCAGCATCACCAGGTCCTTTTCTGCTAGGCAGCTTTCCAGCCACTCTTACCCCGGTCAGTAGCACTGCAGGGGGTTGTTGTGACCCAAGTTCAGGGCCGAGCACTTCATCTTATTGAACCTCATACAACTGGCCTCAGCCCATCTATCCAGCCTTTCTAGATCCCTCTCTAGAACTTTCCTATCCTCCAGCAGATCAACACTCCTGCCCACCTTGGTGTCATCCGCAAACTGGCTTAGGGTGCAATCAATCCACTTGTCCAGGTCATTGATGAAGATGTTAAAAAGGACTGGCCCCAACACTGAGCCCTGGTGAACACCATTTGTGACCGGTCACCAGCTGGATGCAAACCCATTCACCACCACGCTCTGGGCCAGGCCATCCAGTTTTTCACTCAGCAAAGATCACACTCATTCACACCATGGGAAGCCAGTTTCTCCAGGAGAATGCCATGAGAAATGGTGGCAAAAGCTTTACTGAATTCTAGGTATATCCAACATCCAGAGCCTTTTCCTCATCCACCAAGTGGGTAACTCTATCACAGAAGGAGATCAGATTGGTCAAGCAAGACCTGCCTTTCATAAACCCATGCTGGCTGCAACACCAAGCAAAAGATCTAGACAGAAGCATCAGTTAACAAACAGGTGTCACATTTTACTACTTTAAAATACCATTACTTCAAAGGACTTATGTAAAGAAAGAAAAATCAGTAGTTTATAGTCACAGTTTGAATTCCAAACTTAAAAGCAGGCTGTTTATTGGCCAAAAACATTTACAGAATAGGATGGTTGTTCCAGCTTGTAAGGGTCTTTCACATAGCATAGGGTGGGGAAAATGCTGGCAGGAGCCCCCAGCAGTGACACATTACTCGAAAACATCCGTTTTGTAACTGAGTTGATTTCAGTCCAGGAGGTTTAAGTATGAAAAAAATAGTATAAAAATTATATAACAGTCATACACTTACAGAAATTTGTCAGAGATGCAAAATACACTACTGGATACAAGAGGTAATTCCCACTTCATTGTACACACACCTCTGAAAAGCATCAAATTCTTGCCTTTCAGAGACTTCTTTGCTTCCAATTTCAAAGTTGAAGTTATTAGAACATATGAATCAGTAAGTCCTCAAAAAGAAAACTTGCCCCTAACAGTGAAGTTCACTGAGATAGAGCAGATCAATCTAACCACTACTAAACACCAAAAAGGAATTTTCTTGCCCTCCATCCCCCACAGTTAGCTTATGCCAGCTCTGGCACACAGCAGGCTACTCTCCATACTAGCTGAATTCATTAATCTGGCAAAAAGAACGTGTTTCTCTACTGGGCTAATGAGTTAAACTGGCTCGGTGCACCAGAACTGGCCTTGAGAGAAAGCATGATCAGGCAGCCAGGACCAGAGGAACGTGAAATAAAATTTCTCCCTTCTTTGAACCATCCTGTGTCCATACTGTCATTTAAGACACTGTCCCATTCTCCTCTTCACCTCACCCTTCCCTTGTGCTGCCAGTAGCACATATAAGCAACCAAATGACAAACTGGATCAAGGCTCTATTGAATAGATCCAACCAAAAATCTGTCTATAGACTGTGACAGTGAGGACTACCCCTCAGGGGCATCAGGTTGCTGGTGCAGCTTACCATGTGCCTGCATTGATGCTCATGCAAAAGCAGGAATAGAAATGGAAACATGACATGATTGTCTCTTGTAGCAGGAGACTCAAACTAGCTTAGACTAACTCTGCTTTTGCTGATTAGGGAGTGGCTTCAATTTGGACATAGGACAGCAGAATTTGATATTTCATTTAAAAAAAGACAATAAGACTTATGACTTAATATGAACAATATGTTTCAGGAATGTTATTAATTATGTAACATTAGAAAAACAACAATTTTATTTAAGGCAAGTGGACCAGCTCAGATTTATTTCTGGAAGTCATGAAGAAGGGATTTTCTTACCAGATACCGTGTATTTCTTTCTTGTTGCCTGAAGTGAGCCTTATTCATTCCAGGGAAATTCCGGTATTTTTTGGCACTGTTCGCACATCTGTACACATCATTATCACTTACAACTGAGAGCAAAACACCAGTATGTGCTCTGTGAGATAAATCAGTGCCTAACCCACTAGGTTAAATCCTTGTGACACTGAATGGTTTTATATCAAGCTTTGTCCACACCTTCAGTTGACACAGTGACAACATTACAAAACGCACCACAAAATACAAGGTACCTTTCTTTCTTCTTTTTAGGAAGCACTACATTAGGCACTAGTTAGCCCTCAGCAACGATCAGCAATGGGAGCTGTGAATTTACACTTTGATGGAAATCTATCAGCATCAAAACCAAGAAGTTTAAGATTCATGAGACCATTTTCCCTTAGAACTTTACAAGCAGTTTAAAAGTTCTTTCTTTCCCAGTTTAAGAAGGAACTCCAAGAAGTTAATATTTTTTAATTGAAGACTGCCGCAACTTAGCTGCCACAGTGTGTCTCCAGCTAAATTTCATAAGCAGTATCTAGAATTATATTAATTGGAATGCTGCTCAGAATATCTTTCCTATAAGAAAATTCTATAGTCTAAATTTACTATTTTTACTCTTATTTCCAACATAACCATATGGACAAGAATTTTAAAACTAGAATGATCAAGAAGTATTTCCCATGTCACCAGATGGTCTTTACAAGTCCATTAGCACAAGTTATCAGATTTAGCAGAAGTATAACACACATTTTATATTTAGGACTTAAATACACTATTTAGGCATAAAATTGTTTTTCTTATTTATAGGTATTTTATATACAGGAAGACCCAATTCATTACAGTATTTCACCATCGCCAAACTTAACTGATAATGGCAAAGTCTTCCTCTTTCCTGCATTTACAGCCAAGAAATTCATGCATACAAGGGCCATCAATGCATCATACCCACACTACAAATTTGCTACAATGTACGAGGCTCCCAGCAAAGAATTAAACATTTTCAATGCCATTTTGCCTGAAAGCACTCACAAACAAAACATGGTACCACAGGCTAATCTATGGCACATAGTGGTGAGTACATGCTATGTATTTAAAACACAAACAAGGGCGACCCAAATTCTGCAACTCCTGAAACAACAGTTAAATGCCACCTGAGGTCAACTCACGTCCTGACGTCCATCCCTGTGCCCAGTGCTTCCTAGTGAGGACAAGGCTTGAAGATTTGAGGCATATTTCACAAAATTAAGTACTTATGCTATAAAATTTCAATCCTGACACTTTGGAAAACACAGTCTTCAAACCAGAAGACTGGAATCAAATTTTTAAACGTAATGCAGTATTAGCAAAAGACAGTAAAATACTCACATGTTCCCTCTGAAGTATCTTTTCTGTCCATGTTGATCTACAAACTGAGCTGACAATACCACATGGTAGTCATTTTGCAAAATCTAGAGCCAATCATGTTGCACTTTCAGATCTAATTCACAAATTTGAACAGGTAAATTAAAATCAAGTAACCAAGTAATCACATTTAGTTATTCTCTGTGATAATTTGGTACATCAGCAAAACTCAAAGCTTTCTTACTTTTTAAGTATCATACACAGACATTGTGCAGTACATAAAAGCTAAGCCTCAGAATTCACCTGAACCAGCGTAACCTGCAATTACTTTAAATTGGACACATCTAACCCTGTTGCATACAACTTCCTGATTAGATTTTAAAATATACTAATTGGTGCCTAAGAAAAACCAAAGTAATGACCCTTGCACACAGTTGTTGTAGTTGGAGCAGGGAGGGGTATTGTTACATTCTTTGGTATTTTAAGGTAACATTCTGAAACTGTAAAGCCCAGGTAGCTAGCTACAGCTCTGCTGCAGGGCAGTAATCTTCACTTGTGAGGGGCAGCAGTGACTTTCAGGCTGCATTTTTTCATCATACCGCAACTGAGAGAACCAAGAGCATCTCACTTTAAACATATAACCAGTACCTTCAGACCCTGTTCTCTTACCAGCAACATGAAACACTGCCATTGCACATAGAGGTTATTCTTTCAGTGACTGAAGGTAAAGGCATCTACAAATCTGTATATATACTACAACTCTGTAAAGTTTAGTAACAAATACTAAGGATTGACATTAGAACACATGCACTGTTCTAAATAAATTTAGTATGTATCAGGTTGCACCACAGCAATTCCTGAACACAGCTACATTTAAATCAGTTGAAAGCTTGTTTTCATCTGTTTAGCTTAGGATGATTTTCATTATAAATGCCCCTGTATTACAGTCTCACCAATTTAATATCTCATTACTGTAAATATTTCAGTGCCTCACTGTAATCCAGTCTCCAAAAAAATGACAATTGAATAGTTTAGCTCCTTGTTTAATTTACTTCAGTTTTGGAAGTCACCAGGCCTTGAGCTCTAATAAGAGAAGGAGTCTTGAGACCTATTTACTTCAAAAACATTTGATTCAAAATACAATCATAATTAAAAGCAAAGTCATCCAGCTCCCCATGACACCCTCACACAACTTTTTCCAAGAGCAAAAACATCTAGAAAATATTAAACATCCTCAGCAACGAGAAAGAAAATTTTCTACTGGCTCAGGTATTCGCAAATTGTGTGTGTGCTATTCACAGCCATAGGACTCAGTGCATGCTGGTGTACCTGTGTTAGCATACACATTTCATCCTGGCAAATGGGAATGTGAAGATGAACTCATGTTTAGTTGAAAAAACCACAGTAGTCTCAACTAAGCCAAACCCACTCAAAGATCCTGTACTTAAGTGCAACACACATAGATTCATACAATGTTTTGGGTTGAAAGGGACCTTTAGAGGTCATCTAGTCCAAACTTCCCTGCAATGAGCAGGCTCATCTTCAACTAGATCAGGTTGTTCAGAGCCCAATCCAACCTGACCTTGAATGTTTCCAGGGACAGAGCTTCAACCACCTCTCTGGGCAACCAGTTCCAAAGTATCACCATCCTCTTTTTATAAAATTCTTCCTTACATCCAATGTGAATCAACCCTCCTTCAGTTAGAGAACTCTAAGTCCCCTTTAGGTACTCAAAGGTGTCCATAAGGTGTTCCCAAAACCTTCTCTTCTCCAGGCTAAACAGATCTAACTCTGTCAGCCTGTCTTAACAGGAGAGGTGCTCCTGCCCCCTGATAATTCTTGAGGCTCACCTTTGGCCTCACTGCAACGTGTCCTTGTCCTTCCTGTGCTGAGGACCCCAGAGCTGGATGCAATACTCCAGGTGGGGCCTCACCAGACAGGAGTGGAAGAGCAGAATCCCCTCCCTCGACCTGCTGGTCACACTGCTTTGGATGCAGCCCAGGATATGTTTGGCTTTCTGGAAGCACACATGGCCAACTCATATGCAGCCTCTCATCCATCAGCAACCTCAAGCCCTTGGCAGAGCTGCTCTCCATCTACTCATGCCCCAGCTTGCATTGATACTGGGGTTGCACCAAGCCAAATGCAGTACAATAAATACTGAATTGAATACATAGAACACTACAAAGCAAATAACCCCCAAATTTTTTACAACTTAATAGCAGAAAAATGGAAAAATATATCACATGACCTACCACTAAAAAGACAGAAGACATCTTTAAAATTGGTCTGCAATACAGCAACCCTAGAAAAAAGCCTCTTAGTTACTCTCTTTTTGAGGGCAAGCTCGCAATTTACTCTGGAAAAACTGCGACAGTGAGACGGAGGCATTATTTCCTCCCTCAAGAGACAGCACAACCCCAAAGACAATTAGAGGACGGACCAACAAAAGGATTACCAACCTAGTGTAACAGTGAGATTTACGCTGAAACCATGCCTGTGTGTGCTATGCAGTCCAGCTGCAGCAGCTCTGACAGAACCACACACACACACAGAGGCTGCATGGCAACCCAGATGTCACCTACTACTACAACCTCCTGCTCAGAGAATGGCCAAAACCAGCAGGTCATCGACAGCTGAGTCCACTTGGGTTTTGAGACCTCTCTGGGCAGTTCCTCCAACATGGTGGCTAGCCTCACAGTTAAATGATTTTTCAGAATATGAAATCAGAATTTCCATTTTTGCATCTTAAGTGCATTGTCACTTTGTATTGCTATGAATCTCCTAGAGGAGTCCTGCTACACCATTTCTATAGTCTTATTAGGTATTTGCTGCTCTTAAGTGAACACACCCAGTTCTGTCAGCCATGGGCCTCTGCCCCCATCATCATTTTTGTGTCTCTCAACCAGACTCACTCCTATATGTTTTCCTTGTCTTTTTTTAACTGGAGAGGCCAAAACGAGATACAACACTCCAGATGTAGTTCTAAAAGTGCTCCATGTAGGGAAAAAACCAACTCCCTTAACATCCTTCCCACATACTTACCTCTCAGTATGCAGCTGGCCTTTACCTCAAGAGCGTGCTGCTGACTCACGTTCTGCTTGCTGTCCAGCAGGTAGGTGGGGTTGTTTTGTTCCACACGAAGGACTTCATATTTGCCTTTATTAAAATTCACAAGGTTCCTGGCAGCCCATTTCTGTCAAGGTCCCTCAATGGCAGCCCTATTCTTCATTATACAACAGGGCTGAAGTTCCCCAAGGTTTGGTATTATCTGGGAAACTGCTGAGGATCCATGCCATTCCTTCATGCCAGGTTGTTAATAAAGACATGGAACAGCATCAGCCTCAACATCAACCTCTAAGAGCTCTATTAGCAATTGGCTGCCACTGGATCTTTGTACTGCTGGTCACAACCCTTTGAGTTCAATGGTCCTGCTAATTTTCCAATCACTTTATGGTCCACCTGACAAGTCTGTATTTCACCAAGTGGACAACAGGGATCACATGGGAGACCATGTTGTGGGCACTGCTAAAGTCCAGGTAAACAACATCCACCATTTGCCCCATGTCCACTGAGCCAGTCATCCCAGAGTGTTATGAATTCTTTACATGATGCTGTGGCAGCCCACCACCTGCACCAACCTGGAATACTTTTGCTCAAACATTTTTGGGCACACAAAAGAGACTGTGAACTCTGTCCTGCTGCAGTTGTTAGAATCAGCAGCAGCTCAGTTTGTCCATGCCAAGGGAGCAAGAACTGGTTCTAATTACTGACTGGAGGAATAAATAACTCAGAGGAAGTGATGTGCTGCCAGCAACCAAAGACAATTTGCAGCGTCCCAGCTAACACAGTCAATTATTTAATCTGCTTTTTTCTTCTCCTAAGATACCACTCACTGATATTGTTTGTTCCCAACACTTCACAGCCTCCAAGACTGTCACAACACCACTTTGAAACAAACCCTGGAATACTAATGAAATGCTACAGCAATCATCATCTACAATTTGTACAAGTACTGTTAGCCTAAATGAGAGAAAACTATCAATATCTCAGTTTTATAAGTTCTTCCCAATTAGGATACAATTTTGTTTACAGTTGCAGTAGAAAACCCAGTACCAAATTTAAACATCTGTTTTGCTAATACAGTATCATATTGCTGGGACAGAGACAAAACTTATGATGTTGACTATGAGCCCATCTTTTAAAACAAATCTTTAAATACACATTAAACACTTCTTCAAATCTATTTGTTTTAGCTCAATATGCTAGTTTACTACTAAACCAAATCAAGCAGAGTTGCATAGAAATACAACCACATTAGGTGTGCTTCAAGGTGCAACCCTGTTGACAGGAGTTAATACAATTGTATTTGTGTAGGTCCATATGGACACACTCTTAATAAAGATTTTTTTAATTAGTATTTTCCTGTTTAAGGTCCATGAAACACTTCTCAGCAGAGATTCTAATCTACAGATATTATCTCTAATATCAAACAGCTTAACAAATATAGAAGTTTATGGGAAGGTTATAAACACTTTACAGGCAACTGGTTTTTTATCATGCTTAAATCTGCCTGTATGAGTTTAAAAGTTCAGAAGAATCAAAGTTCTCTGACTCTTTCATTTGAATGCTTAATTATCAAATAAAAAAGAACTACCAAGAAAAGTTATTTTATTCTCTTCTAAGTCACATTTAAAATCTCTGAAATGTGTTACCTGGATGAGAATGGCACTGTTCCAAGTTAAACCAGCACGGGCACACGCACGCACACAAAAGTGCAAAATTAATTAAACATAAAATTAACAATAGGAACATACAGATACTCTTTCAGAAGCAGTTTAATAAGCCAGCAATGTAAACATCCCTCCCATTTACACATTCACATCAGTAGTTCCCACCATCAGTCTATCCAAATGACCAGGACAAACCAGTGTTTAGAAACACTGGGGCCACATCTGCAAGATGAAACCCAGATGCTGGACACAACAGCTTCCTCACCTGGCATGTGCTTAGCTCTCAAAGAAGCTGTAATTTTAACCCAAGTGCCTAAGCTTCTTAAATAGTGCAGGAGGAGGCAGGATATTTCAGCATGGAATGGCCACGTAGACAGGTAGCGTGCTCAGCAAGGCATAATCTGAAGTCAATGCATTCAGGGTGGAGCTGTCAACATTCTGCCCCTAGAAAAGCACAGTCATTGGGAAGACCTCCACAATTCTACTCCAAGAACACCAAACACAAAGATACAAAAAGGCTCTTTTGTTCTGAGATGTGATTCCCACACCTCAAATCTTCGTGGTGGGTGAGCTGATACCATTCTTACTTTGTGGTGCTGCTACTTTTTCTTTCTTGGTTTAGTAATACAGCTGCTGACAGTGCACTTTTCATAAGGCACTATGGCAGCCCAGAAAGGAAAATACTGTGGTTTAGTCCCTTCACTAGTGGGGCAAATCTACTCGTATCTCCATCTTCCAAGAGAAAATACAAGCTGCAAGTCACATCTTCCAAGAAGCATCTGTTCACCTCTCCTATTTGAGACTGGTTTAAAAAAAGACTCTACACTTTAAAAAACACACGCAAACATAATGAAATGTGGCTCTCTCAGGCACTTGGGGAGAAAAGGTCAGGAAATTCTGCACTTTGCATGTTTATTCCAAGAATATATAAAACAAATAACTTCTGAAATCATGGATCAGAGGCTGTATGTCTCCACTTCTGGAAGGTAACATCTTCTTTTACATCCTCTTCCTGGCTCAATGAATCACACATTCTTTTTCTGGATAATAACACAATTTCAGTCAGAAGAACTCAAGACAACACACAGCTTGGCAACTGGGATATTTGCCCAGAAAGTGGAAGATGTAGGTTGATGCCTCTAGGCAAAAAAGAAATCTGAAGCAGGGTCTACCACATTTTGAATAAATGCTTTAGCTAATCATCTTTGAAAAACAGCAGCATCTCCTCTTAAATGTCTTCTAAAGCCATCGCTGTACTTAATAGATGACTGACTCTGCAGCACGCAAGGCACAATTGGAGAATTTCCACCTGACCAAGCTCCCTGGGAGACTATGGCAAAATAACAACATCCACAAAGCAGAACAACATCAGAAAAACATACAACAGGCTTACTATTGTAAGCCTGGCATCACGCTACTCATCTCTCATACAAGTGGAAAAGAATCAGATATCCTAAGAACTTTAAAGGTATTGGCAATATGGCATTCAGTGCTTAGGCACCTTCGGAGCTTGATGAGAACAGTCTGAGTTTTCAGGACTGCAGTCTTGACCCCAAGCACTTAGAACAGTTTTAATACAGTATTTCTATGAGCTTACTTATTGATAATAGTTAGGGGAGCAGGAGATTATGTCCAGACTGCACTGAGCTCTTCCATGTCTTCCCAAACTCATTACTGAGAGACAACAGCAAACCACAGAATACTTCTGCAGAGTGGATGTCATACTGAAAATAGGAACACTTATCAATCAATTCCAGTTCAAGTCAGCTATCTACCCAGAGCTCATCTTTTTATGTAATGCAGGTTAGTGAGCTACACAGGGTTAAAAAGCTATCCGTTACAACAAATGCACATATCTGACACCTACTGGTTTGCCTATTTACCATTTCTTGCCCAATACTTTACTTGTTAATTTGATTGATGTATTTCATTTGCAGCATCCATGCTCTGGGCTGAATCCCACAGATATCCCCACAAGCATGTGTTTGCTTTGCCCCATTGCTTAAATAAACCCACTAGAAAACACGCAGAGATAACAGACAATAGAATAATCAGAAAACCATCTAACCTAATTATTTTAAATTCATCTGTAAGTTTTATCAGCTATCTACAGAGTATCACCACATGCAGGATATTGCAATTTCAACATTACTCTGTTGTTCACGTAAGAGCTTTCAACGTTTGCTCTGCAAGTGCACTGATTCTTTGGATGAAACATCACCCTGCTCGCTTTACAAGGACAGCACTGCTGATCAGTGTGCTATACAAAGGACTGAGTATACTACTTCCCAAATAATAAAAACTAATTGAGCAACAACTTGTACGTAACACACCCCCAATTTTGCATATAATATTTAATCCCCTGGCTTATGTTACCTACTTAATAACGTAAACGCTTTGGCTTTACAGTCAATTTCAGGTTCATAAATACACGTGAAAGGCATTTCCAGAGCACTGTCTCCAGGCATCTTGAAATTCCTTGACATACAGTAGCTGGGAAGGATCTTTGCTTCTACTCCCTGCAGCCACTCTAGATGGCATAGGATCTTTGTA
Organism: Drymodes brunneopygia; assembly: GCA_013400955.1. Classification (NCBI taxonomy): domain Eukaryota; kingdom Metazoa; phylum Chordata; class Aves; order Passeriformes; family Petroicidae; genus Drymodes; species Drymodes brunneopygia. The sequence continues at coordinate 651,376 of VZTZ01046640.1, forward strand.
TTGCAATTTACAAACTGCTTTTTTCTGTTATCCATCTATTCTGTCCTACAATACAATGGAGAATAAATGACTTATGAATTACATTTCACTTGCACTGCATCAGCACGTTTAGGTGCAGACAAGACACTGAAGAAGCCACCAGATGTAGACCTAAGGGCTCTGCAGGCAGCATTCTACAGAAAACAAAACAAAACAAAAAAACAAAAACAAAACAAAACAACAAAACCCACAAAAAAAAAACCCCAAAAAACCCCTCACCAACAATGGAAGATGCCTAACTACCCAGCACCCTCACATACTCATTTGCAACCTGGAATTTGTCAAGAAAGGCAAATATCGGAAGCGGTGCACTTAAATCTGACGAGTAACTCCAACTTGGTAACGCAGTTAAGCTTAATTTAGCCACGATTTAACCGGGCAGGCGAGAGACAAAACGAGCATCCCGCGGAGTAGGAGCCAGCCCGCTCCAGCCGCGAAGGGAGGGAATGCGCACCTACCCCTTCCCAGCCGCCGCCTTCTCCTCCTCCTCCCGCCTTTGCTCCTGCCTAGCGGGGGACAGGCGGTAGACAAAGAGGAGGCGAGGATCCCCCCGCAGCCCGGCGCTGCCGGAGCGGGGTGAGCGCCCGGAAATCCCACAATCCCCGCGGCCCCGGCGGGAAACCCTTCCCTCCTCCCTCCCCGCGGGCCGCTCCACCGGGAAACCCCGGCCTGCAGCCGCGCACGTGGGACTGTCTGGAGAGCGGAGGGGGGGAGGGCGGCGGAGGGAAGAGGCGGCTCCGCCGGGCCGGGCCTCCGGGGCGCCTCCTCCTGCCGCTGAGGGGAGCGCCGGGGGAGAGGAGGGCTACGAAGGGAAGGGGTTCACGGGGCCGACCCGCGACCTCACCTGCTGCTTGCCCCTCGCGTAGGGCGGCTTCGCGGCTCCCAGCTGGTGCCGTCGGGTCCGGATCTTGCCGCCGCCGCCGCCGCC